>LNAC01000069.1:1694428-1728559 GCA_002007465.1 Ailurus styani
AAAAAAAAAAAAAAAAAAAAAAGAAGCACTAATGATTGGGGAACCTGAGTGGCTTAGCCAGTTAAGCGACTGACTCTTGATTTTGGCTCAGGTCCTGATCTCAAAGTCCTGGGATTAAGCCCAGGGCTCTCCCTCTGCTCCTCCCCCAACTTGTGCATGCTCTCTAATAAATTAAATATTTAAAAATAATAATAAAAATAAGCTCCAATGATGGTATTTTTTCTGCAAAGCTGCTGTAAGGCTTAGGGATAAAGTTTATAAGCAGTTTAGCAGCAGCTAACATACAGCAGAGGCTTAACAGTTACTATTCTTATTAATCAATAATATGCACCAAGAGAAATAGTCTTCCATTTCCCATAATCTCTTTAAATCCATTTCATTTCTGTAACTTTAGGTCATAAGCAGAGAACATGGAGATCAGCTAACACAGAGATTTACTCTGTGCCCCGGGACACAAGGAAGATGAACGGTGTTGGTCCCTTACCCAAGAGCAGCACTGAACGGCCAGCCCAAGATAGCCCCGGCAGCCACTCCAAGCACAGCAACGGAAGTCTTGTCCATATACCAGCCAGTCACGGCTACCAATGTGGTGTACATAGAGAAGCTGCTAGGAAGGAATGCTGCGAGAGGAGAGAAGTGGGGAACACAAAGAGGGAGGAGAGAGGTAAGAGCTTGAGGTTTATTAGGCCTTATTAAAAATTTACCCACATTACACGATAACGATAACCAGGAACATATTTTGAGGAACAATATATTAGAGTTGTGCAGTAAATTCCTATTCCTTAAAAAAAAAAATCAAGTTCAATATTTTTCTTATTTTCTCACTCTCGCTTTTTATGGTACCAACACATCCCTAGTTATATGATGCCGAGCACACCATTGCTCTCCTGGCCTGTACCCCAGATCCAAAACTTAGAGAAGTCCAGGCCATATTTCCAGACAGGGAATATGCTGCAAGAAACTTAGAGCCATTGCTGACTATTTCTGAAGCAGTTTATCTTCTGATAGTCTTCTGAGACTGTACTGACTAACCTTTATCCCCTAGGAATTCTGGGAAGCCTATTCAAGGGCCAAATACTGGATGGCAACCCTGCTTTGCATCTTGCATCGACAGACAGTCTGGGCTGTAAATGTCCCTGTACTCCCATCTAGCATTACCTGTTGTAGTCAAGCAGAGGACTGAGTGCTTTCAGGGTCTCTGCAACAGTAACACATGATCAGTGTTTCTAACAATTCTATACAAAAATGCAGATCGGCCTCACCTACAGCACTAGGGAAGAAACAGCAGCACGAGGCCAGGACCACAATCAGGCTATATGGTCTACCCAAACTCAGTAAAGGCTTTAGAGGCTGTGTATCAATGGATGCCTTGAACTTCTCTGTGCCTTCTCATTCTCGGCTGAGATGACAAAGCTAAAGGTATTCCTGAATATCTCCCTCTCGTAAAAATCCACTTTGGGAGTAGCAAGATAACCAAAAAAACATGAGGTACAAGCTTCACAGATAAATGCTCTATAATACTGATGCTCTGCCAAGGTGTCAGTTACAGCCACCAATTAGAGGACAAGGAAGCAGAGGGAATCGCAGGTCTCTGCCGGCCTGGAGGGCAGAGCTCAGTCTCACTGAGGACAGTGACTCTCATAAGGTCTCTGCGCAACCACCCAGATTTTGATACAGTCAACAAGTTAAATACACACTTTTGTGCTGGATACGATTCTTGCATATATTTTGTGTGTATACTAGATTCTGGTACACACAAATTAAAATTGAGATAATTTTATCTAGTAGCTTAATTTTCTGGAGAAGTGGAAACAGGCTAACTTTTGGCAGCAGGCCACCATGGCTCAGAGAACAGAAATGTTCAACAACAGCACAGCTCACAAGCCACCACTCTAAGGTTATATCTAATTCTCTTTAAGTGCACTGTTTAAAAAAAAAAAAAAAAAAAAACCCAGCCCTGACAGAATACATACCTTTATAGAACACATTGCAAATAATGGGAAGAAAGCAGAACCATGAAAAACAGGGTTTTTAGACACAAAAAAGAAAATAACAAAATTGTTTTTCTTCCCCTAACAGCAAGGAAAGTCAGAAGGTGCTGATGTTTTTCAGTCTCATAATGATTAAAAAAAAAGAAATATAAAAATATAATAGAAAGCTCTACCACTTAGGAGTTCTCTGACTCCCATTAAGTCTTTTCACTTTTCTCAATTTCCGTGTCCTCATCTGCAAAAAATGAGAAAATATCTGTCTTACCCGTAACACAAAATTGCTCTAAGGGTTGATGAAGATCATGCAGGTTAACAGTGCTCGGCAAATTACCGATATGCTATCCAAACATAATCTATGCCTACACAAGTTCTCCCTTTCAACGCGACTGTGAAAGTTTGGTGTATCTGTTATGCCCTCACCTGCCCTTTAACTCACCTGATGAGGAGCAAAACATGCCAGTGCTAAGAACCAAGAAGGCCAGCATCATTCGACTCACATGCAGCCCAAACTTCTTGCACACAGCCCTAAGCGAAAGGCAAAGACCATCAGCATAGCCAATCTTAAGGACAGACATTTCAAATCAAGGGAAAAAAACATGCCCTGCCGCAGAGAACACTCAAGATCTACAGTCAAACACAGAACTGCCTGGACAGGTTAGCAATTGTGTGTGCAAAACAAAACCATTCTTACCCTTTAAGCAGAAAAGAAACTCTACCTAAGAGGAAATGTTATCTTTTCCGTGCTAAGATCATGTACACTATCAACAGGAAAACAGCACGATGTAGTGGAAAAGTAACAGGCCTCAGGATCAGATGGGCACAGGCTCCAGTTTGGGCTCCGCCACTTACTAGCAGTGGCACCCTGGTCTGGTGACAAAATCCTTCGGTCAGATTCCTCACCTGTCAAGTGAGGATAATGAGAATGCCTACTTTGTCACACTTCTTCAAGGACAATGCATGGAAAAGTGCTCAGAAGAGTGTCTGGAATAGAGCTGCTTGATAAATAGTAGTTATGAGACAAAAAGACGAGGAGACACACGAAGTGTTAATAAGCAGTGGCCTAAGCCCACGTTTCTCAAACCCGAACAATTACACTCTTCCTTCACTTCCTTCTTGGAGCTTTTTAACCCCATTAACATTCTTAGGAATGATTACTGCTTCACTTAGTCCACATTTGTACAGACATACCCTTGTGTTAACTGCCTGCTGGCTCTGGTTCCTTAGTGCATCTCAGAGCTGCTTTCTGAAAGAATTTTGCTTCTTCTTAAGTAAGTCCTTTGTAAGTTCCTTTAGGGAGGACCCGTTAATGGCAAATTCCCCCTTTCTGTTTGGTTTTTTTTGTCTGAAAAGCCTTACTAAGCTCTTGGTCTTAAAAAATGGCTTAGCTGAGTACACAATTTTAGGATGACAATCGTTTTCTCTGAGCACTTTGAAGATTTTCTTATCTTCTGGTTTTGAGAAGGCTTCTGTTAATCTAACATTCCTTTGTAGGTATTCTATTAGTTCTGTCAACTTTTAAGATCTTCTTTGCCCTTGGTGTTCTATGTGGCTCACTAATTCCTTACTTATCCACCTCAGGATATGTTGGGCTCCCTGAATCTCTCCCCATTCTATCATCTCCTAGAATCTGACTGAATCTGTCAATACATGTTTAACATCTTTATATTTCCCTTACATTTCCCTTCTCTTTCCTTTTTGTCACTCCGTACTTCATTCTTAACTGAGTTCTTCAGATCATTATTCTATTTAGTGTCTAGCCTTTCAAACCAACCACTGCATGTTAAATATCAATTCTGCTTTCATTTCTAGAAGTTCTGTGTGGTTCTTTTTCAGATCTGCCAGGTTATCTTTGTAGTCTCATTCCTTTTTTTTTTTCCTTTTATATTCTTTATTGTATTGTGGTAAGAACAGGTAATCTGGGGTCTACTCTCTTGACAGATTTTTTTAAGCATACAATACAGTACTGTTAACTATGTGTACAAGGTTGTGCAGTAGCTCTCTAGAACTCACTCATCTAACACAACTGAAATTTTATACCCACTGACTAGCAACTTCCATACCCCCCTCCACCCTGCCCCTGGCAATCACCAACCTATGCTTTGCTTCCATGAGCTGGACTACCTTAGAACCCCATAAGTAGAATCATGCAATGGTTGTCCATCTGAAACTGGTTAGCTCACTTAGCACAACATCCTCAAGGTTCATGCATGTTGTCATATATTGCATCATTTCCTTCTTTTTCAAGAATGAATATTCCTTTGGTGCATATACCACATTTTCCCCCATTTATCAGTCAATGGACAGTAAAGTTGTTTCCAATCTTGGCTATTGTGAAAAATAGTATGAAGAACATGGAAGTGCAGATACCTCTTCAGGATCCTGTTTCAATAATCCTTCTAGATTAATACCCAGAAATTGGATTGCTGATCATATGGTAGTTCTATTTTTAGTTTTTTGAGGAACCTCCGTACAGTTCTGCACAGCGGCTGTACCATTTTGCATTCCCACCAACAGGGCACAAAGGTTCCAATCCTACATTCTTGCCAACACCTATTTTTGTTTTGAGGGATTCTTCTTATAATAGCCATTCTAACAAGTATAAAGTCATAGCTCACTGTGGTTTTGATTTGCATTTCCCTGATGATTAATGACACTATATCTTTTCATATACCTGCTGGCTAAGTGTACAGCTTTAGAAAAAAAAAATGTCTACTGAAGTTCTTAGTCCATTTTTAATCAGATTAATAGGGTTTGGTTTTGTTTTTTGTTTGTTTTTGTTTTTTGTTTTTTTTGCTATTGAGTTGTAGGAGTTCCTTATATACTTTGGAATTGAACCTCTTTTCACATTAGGGTTTGTAAATATTTCCTCCCATTCTCTAACTTCCTTTTCACTCTAAGGATTATTTAGGCTCTTCTTTCTTATTCATGTTTTCAATTTATATGTTATTTTAGTAATTCCTAATAAATGAAGTCTTGCAGGTCAGCTTTATTGATATTTCTGCTGGTTCTCGTGTACAACATCTTGTTCTCTTCTGTACTTTGTGATTTATTTTTGAGATTTTTATTATAACTTCTTGTTCACTAGAACTTTATTTGTAGTAATTCTTTGCCACCTAGGTTAAAGATCCATTACTCTGGAAAAACTTTCCCATTTGCTTTTCCAAGATGCCTACAGGCACTACCAACCCAGAACAATTTAAATTCTCAACTGGGGATTTGGAGGATCATGTAAGGTGATGTGAATTCAGTCCTAAACCAATATGAAGACCAACGTATGGTTACAAATCCTCAAAAACGGCACTGGCCTGCTTGCTTCTCCCCTATGCCACCCAGAGGCAAGGACAAAGAATTTCTGTATCTGACATTTTTAGCTGTTTTCTAGTGGGGACATTTTTAATAATGATTATTAAGCCTAAATACCTTTTAAAGCATTATTAAAAGTTTAGGTTGCATGTAAAAAAAAAGTGGCTACTTTTATTACTGCAGCACCAAAATGCTTAATTCTTCCACTAATATTCAATCAACCAATAAGTACTTGGTGAAAAACAATGTACTGGGTGCAAGTAAGAGCAGTCAGTCCCACAATGGGAATAATTTCCTATCATCTAAGCTCAAGGAGAAGAGGTAAGTCATGATTCTGTAACTTGCAACCATAAATAAGGCTCCACTAAGACCTACCAAAAAACACCAGTTACCCACATATTAACCTAACTTATGTGAAGCTATGGAACTTATGTACCTCAGGAAGGAAAGTGATAATTAGAAGCTTTCCCCCCCAACAGTTTGTTTAAACTAAGTCCCACTTGTTTCCTCACCGAATTAAAAATAGAATTACCATATAGTCCAGCCATCCTACTTCAGGGTATATACCCGAAGGACGTGAAATCACTATCTCAAAGGGATATCTATTCACAATAGCCAAGACATAGAAACAACCTAAAATGTCCATCTATGAAGGAACGGATAAAGAAAATGTGGTATACATGTAAAACAGAATATTATTCGGTCAAATTTAAAAAGGAAATCCTATCACTTGCTACACCTGGATGGACCTTGAGGGCATTATGCTAAGTGAAATGTCCGACAGCGAAAGACAAACACTGTATGATCTCACATGTGGAATCTAAGAAAAGCCAACCTTGTGGAAACAGAATAGAATGGTGGTTGCCAGGGGCTGAGGAAGCAGGGGGTAGGGAGGAAACAGAAGGTTAGGAGATGGTGGCCAAAGGGTACAAACTTCCAGTTAGAAGAGGAGTAAGTTCTGGGGGATCCAGTATACAGCATGGTGACTACAGTTAATAATACATTGTTAACGTACTTGAAAGTTGCTAGTAGAGTACATCTTAAATGTTCTCGCACAAAGTGTGAAGGATGTGTTAACTAACCTTACTGCGGTATTTCATGACATACACATTTATCAAACAATCATGCTCTACATCTTAAACTGATACGACGTTACTTCAATCATATGTCAATAAAGCAAGAAAAAAATTTTTAAGTCCTACTTTAATATTTCTTCTTTTTTTATTTTACTGACAGCAAGAAAGGGAACACAAGCAAGGCGAGTGGAAGAGGGAGAAGTAGACTTCCTATGGAACAGGGAACCCAATATGGGGCTCGATCCCAGGACCCTGGGACCACGACTCAAGCCAAAGGCAAACACTTATCGACAGAGCGACCCAGGTGCCCCTTAAGTCCTACTTCAAATACAGTATTAGGAGCTAGGAGGAAGTGTTTTCTATTATAAAACACTGCTCATGATTAGAAAAAAATCTTATGCTATATTGGGCTTCCATCACAGCACCTTTAGAAGCAAAGTTTTATACTCACTTGTAAAAGTAAAGTTCACAGATACAGCTCACAAAAGCCAGGACACATCGTAAAAAGTAGAAGACAAGAATCTGAAAGAAACCCAGGACAAGAAAACAGAAGTCACAGAAACAAGAAAACCACTTGCATTTGTCATTTATAACACTAAATTGGCATAATCCTTTTGAAAAGTACTATGTATCAAGGACCATACATATATTCCTACCCACAGACCGAGTATACCTATTTCTACAAGTTCAGCTCACAGAAATAACTCAGACTAAGCAGGGAAGGTAGTTCTACTCATGAAAATGGTAAGTGCAGCACTGTTACGTTAGAAAAAAACTGCTCAAAAAAAAACTATACAACATCCAATGATGGGGAAATGGTTCGATTATGCACATATATTTCATGGACTATTACACAGATCTTAAAGTTAACAGTTACGGCAACAGTGGAAAAATTATGATAAAGAACTCATACACATTCAACCAACATTATCTAAACAACCATAATATATTGCTAATGACAGGTAATTACTCAATACCAGGTAAAAATACATAATATATTATTTTACACATCAGAATTACAGCTTTGGAAATCAGAAGCATATGAGAGGACTGAAAAGAAATGTAGTAACTGGTTAAGGTGGCTGTATCAGGCTGCTGGGACTTAGGTGAATACTTTCCCTCCTGCCTTCCAAACACATGGAACGTGATGTTATTAATTTCACAATTAAGAGCATCAATTTTAAAAATAAACATAATAATAGGGGTTATATTTAATAGCTTTCATACTATAGTGCACTGGTATGCTTAAGAGCATTGAATACTTCAGAATATAAGCACTACTTAAATATATATCATGATTAAGATTACTCCATGTAATTTAGAAATACTTCACATTTTCATCACTGTAAGCAAAAAATTCCAAGGAGAGTTCAATAAAGCAATCCATTAAATGCCAGGTTCATTCATTACTTCAATGAAAACATACTGAAAACCTAGTATACACTGAGCACTATTCTAGATGCTGCTAGGAACTCAGATAATTTTAGTATGAACTATCTACACATGTAAGGACCCCTCATCTAATTAGGTATAAAACATTTTAAAGTTAAAAAATTAGAGGCACCTGACTAGTTCAGTCACAAGAGCACGTGTCTCGGTCTTGGGGTTTTAAGTTTGAGGCCCACACTGGGTGTAGAGATTATTTAAAGATAGAATCTTTTAAAAAAAAAAAAAAAAAAAAAAGAGGGGGCCNCAGTGGGTTAAAGCCTCTGCTTTCGGCTCAGGTCATGATCTCAGCGTCCTGGGATGGAGACCCACATCGGGCTCTCTGCTCAGCAGGGTGCCTGCTTCCTCCTCTCCCTGTCTTTCTGCCTACTTGTAATCTCTCTCTGTGTGTCAAATAAAATAAAATCTTTAAAAAAAAAAAAAGTTAAAAGTTAACCTGAATTAATGTAAGAATTGTATTTGGAAGCCGAACAACAATGCCCCAACAACAATTAACATCCAACATATAGCTGGAAATCCTGGTCAGTGCAAAAGGACACAAGAAAAAAATGAGGTATAAGGAATGGAAGAAACTCAACTCTATCTACACAGATAGAAGAGAATCCAAGAGATACACCTAATAAACCAGTGACACTAATAAGGAAATCCAGGGAGATTTAGATTAAGATTAAATAAGATCAATTATATTCCTATCAGCAATGACCACCAAAAAGACAGCAAAACAAGATTCCTCTCATAACAGCAACAGAAAGTATGAAGAACGTAGGCATTAAGCCACCCAAGACTTGGTAAGAATGAAATGGGTACATTTAAAAATTTTATTAGAGGATAGAGAAAATCTAACTGGATAAATATATTTTAAGGATGGAATGACAAACCTATAAAAATACTGATTCTCACATTAATATATAATTCAATGCGACTCCAATCAAATAAACAGAATTGGGGGAGGGGCAAATGTGAAATGATTTTTAAAATACCAATTTTAAAATGGACAAAGTAAAAAATTTATCAACCAGATTATTAACACACACTACAGAGCCATAATAATAAAAATTTGTACTAACAATTTGACCAATGACCTAGAATAAGGCCACAAACAGACCCATATATGTGGGAATAAGGTGTATGGTAAATAAGGTATTACCAATAAGAGAAAGGATAGATTATTTAGCAGATGGTACTGAAAAATCCAGTTCACATCACAAAAAATAAAGCTGCATCTTTCTACAATTTATAAAAAATAATATTCAAGGCACGAGTGGGTGGCTCAGTCATGAAGCATCTGCCTTCAGCTCAGGTCATGATCCCAGTGTCCTGGGATCGAGTGCCACATAGGGCTCCCTGCTCAGCAGGAAGCCTGCTTCTCCCTCTCTCGCTTTCATAAATAAAATCTTAAAATAATAACATTCAAACTAGAGTGACTAGCTGGCTCAGTGGAGCACATGACTCTCCATCTTAGGGTTATGAGTACAAGCCCCACGCTGGGTGTAGAGATTACTCAAAAATAAAAACCTTTTTAAAAATATTCAAAGGTATTAAAGCCTTATATGTGACAGGTAAAATTATAAAGTTAATATTTTAAAGATTTTATTTTTATTATTTGAGAGAAAGAGCGAGAGAGCACAAGCAGGGTAAACGGTAGCGGGGGGAAGCAGACTCCCCACCAAGCGGGGAGCTCGATGCAGGACTCAATCTCAGGACCCCAGGATCATGACCTGAGCCAAGGCAGACACTCAACTAACTAAGCCACCTATGAGCTCAAAAATCTAAGAAAATACTTAAGAACATCTTCGTGAATTGTGGTAAAGAAGGATTTTCTTTTTAAAAGAAGGATTTATTCTAGGAAGACCCAAAACCCATCAACCATTAAGTGAAAAATTAATTGGCTGGGCTCTATCAAAATTAAAGATTTTTTTTTTAAAGATTTTTTTTTTTTATTTATTCATTTGACACAGAGAGAGAGAGATTACAAGTAGGCAGAGAGGCAGGCAGAGAGAGAGGAGAGAGGAGGAAGCAGGCTCCCTGCTGAGCAGAGAGCCCGATGTGGGCCTCGATCCCAGGACCCTGGGATCATGACCTGAGCCGAAGGCAGCGGCTTTAACCCACTGAGCCACCCAGGCGCCCAAGATTTTTTTTTAAGATTTTATTTATTTGAAAGAGAGAATGAGAGAGAGGGAACACGAGAGGGGAGAGGTCAGAGGGCGAAGCAGACTCCCCGCTGAGCAGGAAGCCTGATGTAGGACTCAATCCTAGGATTCCAGGATCCTGACTTGAGCCTAAGGTAGTTGCTTAATCAACTGAGCCACTCAGGTCCCCCCCAAATTAAAGATCTATTCAACAAAAGCTCCACAGACAAAACAGAGCAGTGACAGCCTAAAGATTTCCAGTACCTAAAACCTGCAAGAGGTTACTACTGAGAATTTCCACACATCAGAGGAGAAAACCAGAAAACCCAACTGAAAAAACAGCCAATTTATACAAAAGGACATACGAATGAAAAATGAAAATGCTGCACCTCACAAGTAATCAAAATAATGCAATTAAAATGGGAAACATTTCACATACATGAGAAGGGCAAAAATTAGCAAGTCAGAACTTCAAGTGCTCAGGAGATGTGAGGTGGCTGAAACATGGAACACGGTTGGGGAAGTATAAAGTTGGACAGCCATGCTGGGAGGACTCTGGCAATACTCCATGAAGTAGCCTCTCTCCATAGACACACATGCGCGCACACACACACACGCAGGATCCTACTGCTCTCCAAACACACACACACAAGCGCGTGCGCGCGCACGCACACAGATCCCACTGCTGAATATATAGTTCAGAGAAACTGACCACCAGATCCACAGGGAGACAAAACAAAGGTATTCTTGTTTAGGGTGGCAAGAAGTTGGAAGCCATCGCTAGGGATGCCAGACTATTTTAATCACCAGACTATCTTGCAGCAACCATCCACCCTTTAGTGGGCATGATGATGCTGGGGCTGGGACTCTAAACTAATTCCTCCCTGTCAAGTGGCTTCCTATTGGCTTCCGTTCGCAGAACCTAACAGGAAGGAGACTATAAGGAAGAACAAGGGAAATCTTCATTCCTGTTCTGCTTCCTGCTCAAGTTGTTGATATAAGAGCAAGAGTGATAGGAGAGAAGGATTCTGTTGAACATGTCAAACTGGAAGTGACAGTGGATACCCAAGAGGACACAAAAGCCTGAAGCACTGCATATTGTTATTTCTCTACCAAGACCTCTCCTGTACACCTTTCCTCTAAGTTCTAAAAACCAGAAATTTACTAGATAGGGAGGGGAAGGACAGAGTTCTATCACTTTCTAAGGTGCTACCTTTCTTATCAGTCTAAAATGCATATGTAATCATGTTTCTCTTCTGTCAAACCTCCAGATGGCTTCAGAAAGCCCTTGGGGGGATAAAAGTCAAACTGCTTACTAGAACCTACCAGGTATTGTATAAATCTGGCCTCCTCCTACCTTTCAGTATCACAAAACCCACTCCACCACTGTCTCTTCCAAACATTAAGCCTATTTATAGAACGAGGCCATACTGGCCCTCTTCCCAGCCTCATGGCTTTCTTCCCTTGTCCCCATTCTTCGTTTACCTAAATGATTCCTACTCACCCTCTAGTTCTCTCATCAGGGATTTCTGCTTCATGGAAGATGAATTAGCCATGCTTTTCCCTTTTCCTCCTCTGTAAAACCAAAGACTCTGGACATATAAGTAAACCTATGACAATTAAAGGTAGAGAGAAAGCAGCAGACTGCCTAGGGACTAAGACCAGAGGAAAAACCTAATGGTAGATTCCCTGGGTTTTCTTTTGCCTTCTATATTCCAGACTTAGAACTAAAGAAGTTGGCAGCTAGAAATGCTCATGATCACAAACACCAACCAAAGCCTGGTCGATCTTGCCAAAAGGCCAAGAAGGGGGTAGCCTAACAAGACAGAAAACCTTCAGACAATAACCACTCTACTCCAGCAAAGCACTCCAGGGGAAAAAAAAAAAAAAAAGAAAGAAAAAGGAAAAACTAGCCTAACTCCCACCCATGCCATCAAAGGCCCAGTAGGAAGTCTGGACTTCACCTCCTCAGCCCACCCTAGCAGTACTGACATACCCCTACCCTGCCCCCAAGAGTGAAGGCCTAGTGAGGAACCTCAACTTCTACCCCCACCTGGCAGTAACAAAAGTGGAGAACACCCTCCTTTCTCCTGCTAGAGTGGTATCAAGAGCAGCCAGACAAAACAGAAGGCTTCAATAAGACCCAAAGATGCAGAGGAAGCATGCCGGGCCCATGAATAAAGATCCAGAGTCTCATAATCCCCTAAGTGTCCACATTTCAACTGACAATTACCTGGAAAATCTTAAACTGAACGAGAACAGTCAATCACCAATACCAACAAGATCAGACAAAAGTTAGAATTAGCTGACGAACTTTTAAAGGAACCGTTGTAAACATGCTTTAATGAGCAATTAAGAACACACTAGAAACACGAAATACAAATTTGCAGTAAAGCAACAGAATATATAAAGAAAAACCAAATGGAAATTTTAAAACAAATACAACAAATCAAGGTAAAAGCTCAACATATAGGCTCAAGAGCAGAATGGAAGGGACAGAGGAAACAATCAGTGAACTGCAAGATTAGAAATTGCTCAGTCAACACAGAGAAAATACTTAAAAAATGAATAGGGCCTCAGAGATCTGTGGGACTATAATTAAACATCTAACATTGATATCATTGGAATCTCAGAAGAGGAGAAACAGGACAGGGCTGACAAAATACTCAGAAAAATAACAGCTAAAATGTTCCCAAATTTGGCAAAAGACATAAGCCTAAAGATTCAAGAAGGTTAGTAAATTCCAAACAGGATAAACCCAAAGATATCCATGCCAATACTCACCACAGTCCAATTTCTGAAAGGTCATCAGGTTAGGTCTCCATTAACTCTTAATTATCCTTCAGCACTCTGTTAAAATTAGGCTCTCCTAAAATGCTATCTCATTGCACACTGCACTTTTCCTTCATAAGACCCACTGCATTTATAATTACTTGTTTGATATTCATCTTTCTCACTAGCCTATAAATTCCATGATGGCAGGGATTTGGCCATTGTTACATCCAAAGCACTGAAAGTACCTACCAGACAAAATTTTGTCTATTAGTTTGTATCCAAAGTATATAAAGAACTTCTACAACTCCACACAAAGGAAAGAACTATCCAATTTTAAAGATGGGCAATGTCAGGGCACCTGGGTGGCTCAGCTGGTTAAGCAGCCAACTCTTGCTTTCAGCTCAGGTTATGATCTCAGGGTCCTAGGATCAAGCCCTGCGTTGGGCTCCCAGCTCAGCTGGGAGTCTGCTTCAGGACTCTCTCTCCCCCTCTCCCTCTGCCTCTGCCCTTTCCCCTGTGTGCACTCTCTAAATCTTTAAAAAACAAAGGACAGAAGACATGAACAGACATTTCTCCAAAGACATACATGTGGCCAACAGACCCGTGAAAAGAGCTCAACATCACTCATTAGGGAAACACAAATCCAAACCACAGTGAGGTATCACCTCACATCTGTCAGAATGGTCAAAATCACAACAAACAAGTGTTGGTCAGGATATGGAGTAAAAGGAACTCATGTGCACTTGTTGGTGGGAATGCAAGCTGGTGCAGCCACTGAAAAACAGGGAGGTTTCCTCAAAAAATTAAAAATAGAACTACCACAGGATCCAGTAATTGCACTACTGGGTATTTACCCAAAGAGAGTAAAAACACTAAACTGAAAGGATGTATGTACCTCTGTGTTTACTGCAGCAATATTTACACTAGCCGCATTATGGAAGCAGCCCAAGGGCCCACTGATAAGTGAATAAAGACATGGTATATACATACAATGGAATATTATTTGGCCATAAAAAGAAGGAAATCTTGCCATTTGCAAAAACGTAAATACCATATGATTTTAGTCATATTTGGAATATATAGAATTTAAGAAACAAAAGAAACAAACAACCAGAAAAACAGACTCAACTATAGTAAACTGATGGTTACCAAAGGAAAGGGAACGTAGGAACAGATGAAATATGTGGTGGGAATTAAAAATACATTTTTTTCTTTTTTTCTTTTTTATTACATATAATGTATTATTTGCCCCAGGGGTACAGGTCTGTGAATCATCAGGCTTACACATTTCACAGCACTCACCATAGCACAAACCCTCCTCAATGTCCATAACCCAGCCACCCTGTCCTACCCCTCACCCCCAAGTAACCCTCAGAAAAATACACTTATCTTGATGAGCACGTAGTAATCTATAGCATTGTTGAATCCCTATATGGTACACCTGAAACTAATTTAACTAATGTTTCCTGGAATTAAATTTTTTACAAAGTTGCTCCATTAATGTTTGTTGAATGAATAAATGATTACTCTTAAGAAGTCCTCTCCTACCTACCAATCTATTTTGTCCTTTTCTGAAAACTGTTCCAGAGACTCATCTCTGTATCAGCTGTAATTGCTCCCAGGTTAGCCTGCCCTTACCTTATTAGTTTGTAGAATTCTTGCATGAAATGCTGCTGGCCAGGCATGAAGCAACAGGTAAGCATAGGAGCGAATCGCATAAACTGGGGAATATTCCCAAGTCTGAAACCCCTTCCCATAGATGAGGTAGTGTGTCTGAAAGTACAAAACAGATTCAGGGTTAAATTGGCCAAAACTTCTTGCTAAGAGCATACAGGTGAAGTTTCCAAGCAAAAATGTTAGTAAGACAAAGGTACACAGAAATGCTGACATTCTCAACAAGATTTGCAATAGGTACGAATCAAACTGATCCAATACTGGATAATATTAGGACATTATAATTTCTACAAGATTATTGTTTGGTCAATGTTTGAATTTTACCCTCTTTTTTAAAAATACTCATTAGCCAAGGGGCACCTGAGTGGCTCATCTACCTTTGGTGCAGGTCATAATTTCCTGGTCCTGAGATGGAGTCCACATCAGGCTTCCTGCTAAGTAGAAGTCTGCTTCTCGGGCGCCTGGGTGGCTCAGTGGGTTAAAGCCTCTGCTTTCAGCTCAGGTCATGATCTCAGGGTCCTGGGATTGAGGCCCGCATCGGGCTCTCTGCTCAGCAGGGAGCCTGCTTCCCCTTCTCTCTCTGCCTGCCTCTCTGCCTCCTTGTGACCTCTCTCCCTCTGTGAAATAAATCAAATCTTTAAAAAAAAAAAAAGTCTGCTTCTCTCTCTCCCCATCCTACCCCTCCTCACCACTCATTCTCTCCCTCTCAAATAAAATACTCATTAGCCCAGAGAAACTCTAAACCTTGTATTTTCCTTAAACTACCTATGTTAAGCATTTTTTTAAAGATTTTATTTATTTATTTGACACACAGAGAAATTACAAGTAGGCAGAGAGGCAGGGAGAGGAAGAAGCAGGCTCCCTGCTGAGCAGAGAGCCCGATGTGGGCCTCGATCCCAGGACGCTGAGATCATGACCTGAGCTGAAAGCAGAGGCTTTAACCCACTGAGCCACCCAGGCGCCCTGTTAAGCATTTTTTAATGCAAAATGGGATCAGAATATTTCCCTCTGAGTTTGGTGATAGGAAGTCAGCAGACACACACACACACACCACGAAATAGCAGTACAGGCATATCATTTAATAACATTTTTTTTATTTTAGCAAACATCAGAAAAAAATAACCAAAAAAGTTGAAAAAAGTCACCTCTAGGGACTAGGATTTGTCTATGAGAAGTGGAACAGAGAGCTACTGTTTTCCCTTTAAGTTTTGTAGTAGTTATTAACTTTAAAAATTATCTTTAAGTATTATTTTGATTTAAAATAAATTTAAGAAAGTTACAAATTACATCTTTTTTGTAAAAAGCCCCATTTTCCTATGGCCTTCAAGACAGGTAAATCAGCTTAGAATACAAAAGTGAAAATAAAGTGGCTTTAGTATCAGTCACACTTGTATATTATTTGTATTCTGATTTGGCAACAAGGTCCCAAGCAGTGAAATCAAGGGAAAAAAAAACAAAGAAAACTAGAGAAATCACCTACTGGTTCCCAGTAGTTGAAGGTTTCATCACAGTCAGATATGTTGCTCAGGAGAGCAGCACATAACCTTGCGGAAAGCAGACACTTGAAAGCAGTAGATCCTTCGGGCGCCCAAACTTGTCCTGCTTTGTTCCCAGACAACCTGCTCAAAACCAAAGGGAGGATGTGTCAGGAAGACCTACCCTTTCAGGGTAGAAACGACAAGAATGGCAAGGACATCAAAGCACACTTCGGTAATTCACTCCAGAAGTTAGTTTTTCTACGTAGAACACAGAAGGGACGAAGACCTTAATGAATCTCTTTCCACTTCCTGCTTTTAATACCTAAGCTCATTCATACGCTTTAACCCACTGCCTCGATGGCACTCCTTGAAGGCCACAAAGCTATCGTTCTCTTGTTCTTTCTTCTACTAATAACAAGGTTATTACGTTCCACGTCTTTATTCATCTCCCCACGTGTTCAAATGCCCAGAGGCCCAATTTGTGCAAAGTACAGAACCCCTTCCAGTTCCATCTGTCGGCCGCTCCTCCCGTGCGGTCCTGGCCCGCAGTGCCCCGGGCGTGGGGTCAGAGACGGCGGCAGGGGCCGGAGGCTGCGGGGCCCACGCCGAGGAGGAAGGGGTTAGGGCTTGGCGGGCAGTGAAGGAAACTGAGGCAGACGGCCGGAAAGGGCTGCTCCGGGCTCCTGCCGGCGTCTCCCCCTGAGGCGCGGCCAACTCCACACCACGCCACCGGCCCGCTCGGGGCCTGGGCCGGCAGCCTCGGAGCCTCGCTCCAGGCTTTCTTGCCGGGAAACACGGGGCGCGGGAGGGGGGACCCGGCGCGGGGCGAAGAGCGGACGTGACCCGCCCAGGAAGAGAAGTGCCCGGGGAACCAGGCCGGACCCGCGCCGCCCCGGGGAGACCCCCGCGGGCCAGCCCCGAGCCGCGCCGCTCGGCCGCCACGCCCCCGCCGCGCCCGCACACCTACTCGGCCCGGGGCTCCGCGCCGCTCGCCTCGCGGCTGCACAGCAGCTCCCGCAGCTTGTCGGCGGCCGAGACCGTGTCCCCGCCGCTGCTCCCGCTCCCCTTCAGGCGCTGACGAGCCCCTCGACTCGCCATGGCACGCGTGGAAAAAGGGTACAACTCGGGCCCCTACGAAGGCGGCGAGCGCGGAGACATAGCTTTGGCTGGCAACGGTGTCCGCCGAGGGACAAAAGACCTTGACATGCGCAGAAAGGACTAAATTATAACGTTTTGGGCCAATTGGGGGCAAATCCCGAAGTAGAAAAGAAATAAGACCTGAGATTTGACTTTCGCCACCAGCTATGCCTTCTACGTATTTGTAACTCTGGGCATTCCGCTCTCCGTCCCGCTCTCTTCCTCCACTCTTCGGCACAAGTGGAAAGTGGCTCACCAACTCTACTGCGTGGGCAGAGGTATTTATCCAGTTAAAGACAACAGCACAGCTGCAGGTGAAAGGGGAGGTCCGTAAAAGGTCACTACACCTTGCCCTCTCTGTCTTTTGGGGAGCGTGATAGAGACAGCCTGTAGCTAATTAACTGCTTCAGAGAGACAAAGCTGCACTGGCAGAATACAGACTAAGAAAAATGAAAGCCCGAAGAAATTCTGTGCAACAAATCAACCGCACACCTGGCACTACCATTGCTACTACAGCAGCTCGATAAGCATTTTACATACTTTATCCTTTTTAAATGTAATACAATCACCTTGTTCTTATCAATAAGTGAACTGAGGCCCAAGGTTGCAAAGCTAGGAAATGGCGGAGCCCTTTTCCAACTCAGGTCTGCCTTATTACAAAGCCCATGCTTTTCTCACGAGGAGATCAGGAGGAAGCTCTTGATGTGATACAGGTGATAGCACACCTCTGACTCTCAGGGGTTATTCATCTGTTCCTGATTCCCTGCCCACCCCCCCAAGGGCAGGGTTCTATCCCATCCTGTGGCGCTCTGGAGCTGAAACGTTTGTACGGGGAGTGGTGAAATGGGCCTTACAAGAAATGTTAAAAGGACTTCTGTAAAGGGGGGTGGCAATAAGTAGAAGACAGTTACAGAAGGAAAAAATTTCATGAGTAAAAGCAAACATAAAGGTAATCATCACTGGGCGCCTGGGTGGCTCCGTGGGTTAAAGCCTCTGCCTT
The DNA here is from genome assembly GCA_002007465.1 of Ailurus styani. Lineage (NCBI taxonomy): Eukaryota > Metazoa > Chordata > Mammalia > Carnivora > Ailuridae > Ailurus > Ailurus styani. Next base: position 1,712,438 of record LNAC01000069.1, read on the forward strand.
CGGCTCAGGTCATGATCTCAGCGTCCTGGGATCGAGGCCCGCATCGGGCTCTCCGCTCAGCAGGGAGCCTGCTTCCTCCTCTCTCTGCCTACTTGTAATCTCTCTCTGTCAAATAAATAAATGAAATCTTAAAAAAAAAGGTAATGATCACTTGCAAAGCTAGGGTGCAGGTTAAAAGACAAAAGTAGTAAAATCAATTATATCTAAAAAATTAGTTAAAGGGACTCACAAAAGGAAAAGATGTAAAATAGGACAACATATACATGAAACATGTATGGGGGGAGTAAAAACGAAGCTCTTTTAGAAGGTGTTCAAACTTAAATGACCATGAACTTAATATACACTGCTATATACTTAGAATGTCATATTGGGGGAGTGCTGAACTGGCAGGATCCCAGGTTATTATTTCATACTAAAAATTCACAAATATTGAAAATGGAGATTGATCATATTGCTCAGTTCCTATAGGCAATTATTAGGTACCAAGTTCAGACATCCCAGCCTAGCCCTATCTCCTACAGACATCTCTTTTTCATTGCCCTTCTCACTTCACCCTAATGCAGGCCCCTCTCTGCCTCTACCTAGGAGTACTACCATAGCATCCTTACAGTGGTCCCTCATCTCAAATTCATCCTATGCAACACTGTCCAATTAATTTTCAAAAGCACTACTCTGTATTGCCTCCTTAATCAAAAATCACCAGTTCTCCCATTGCCTGCCAAATGAAGTACAAATTCTGCATTCTAGCATTGTCTTTCATCAGCTAAATCCACCCCTAACCTACTTTTCTAATCTTACCTCCCACCACTTTCCTATACACATTTACATTCCAACTAACTAGCCTGAGAAGTGCACGCATCTATACCTCTGCCTGGAATGTATGTCCTTCCTGCCTGACAATCCTCCAACCTATCACTGCCCTTATTCTAAGACCTAGCTCAAATGCTACCTTGTCCATGTACTAGGCACCATTAGGGATAAAAGAAAGCTATACAAGTTAAGCATCCAATAGTTGGTTTTGGCTCAGGTTATGATCTCAGGGTCGTGAGATCGAGCCCCACATTGGGCTGAGCACTGGGCGTGGAGCCTACTTGAGATTCTGGCTCTCCCTCTGCCTCTGCAACGCCCCCCCGCCCAGGCTACTGTGTGTGTGTGTGTGTGTGTGTGTGTGTGTGCGTGCGTGTGTGTGTGTGTGTGTGTGTGTGTGTGTGTAATTCTTAAATAAAAATTAAAAGCTATAAAAAGATTATAGAAAGCTATTATAGAAATTATAGCTATTATAGAAATTATTACAGAAAGCTATAAATCACATTACCTGCCCTCAATTAGCTTAAAGTCTGTGTAGAAAGACAAACAATAAATATGTCCATAAGAGATCCCTTGATTCTTTACCACACTCCCCAAAATGTTATGCCAATTTTCCCATCCCCGTTAATGATACTTCCATTCTTCCAGGTCAAAATGACACAGTCAGTCCTGCTTGATTCCTGTTTCTTTAGCCATGCACCCTTCACCCATACACACACAGTTCATCAGCAAACCCTTTTAAATATTACCCAACCCAATAACATCTTACCATCCCAATCCAGGTCATCATTAGCTCTCATTGGCATTACCGTTAATTACTTCCTAGTTTGTACCCTGGCTTCCATTCTTGCCTTTCTACATGCTTTTCTCCAAATACAAGAACAAATAAGACAGTTACTTCCTTCCCAGAGTTTACAATATAATTCCAATCTGCAGAGCCTAACTACTAATTAACAGGAATATACATTAATTAACATTAACTCTCCATTCTGTAGAGTCCTGGGCTGAGCCAATCTGCCACTGTCTCTTAAGAGATGCTTAAAAAAGAAGGCTCCAAAATCTAGGGGGGCAAAGTTTAGGGTTAATCACAGCAGAGAGGTTACTAGTGAAGAAGACTGGGAAGGAGAAGTAACAATGGGAGAAGGAACATGGGCTTTAGAGTCAGACAAACCCAAATGTGAACTCTAAATCTAACCTTAATTAGTTCCATGACTTCAACAGTAGTCAACCACGGAATAAATGTTATCATGATGATACCAATACTAATTATGGAGTACTTTCAACATACCCAAGCTAATAAATGTTGGTCTGACTCCGAAAACCACTCTTGTAAATTGACTTAGTAGATAATACATATTGGGTTAAAGGAAGAGGAATTGGCAGTGGGGAAAATATATAAATATGACACTGAAGTTCTACTACATCTTCACAAGTAAAGCATCTAAAGTACAAGATACTGTTTTGTTAGTTTTCCTAGTCATGACTCAGAATCAAAATACGGTACACTTCAAAGGTTACCAATCACATTATAGTCTATGAGTTTAAGTGACAGAATCCCAAGTTTCTTTAGTCAACCAACATTGGCTTGAGTCACAAGGTAAAAGATTTTACAAAAAAACACAGTCCAGAAAGGACTACCAGTCACAAATTGGTCTTTTTCTTTTTTTTTTAAGACTTTATTTGAGAGAGAAGAGAGAGAGAGTGCGCGCAAGGAGGAGGGATGGGAAAGGGAGAGAGAAGCAGGCTCCCTGCTAAGCAAGGAGCCCGATGCAGACTCCATCCCAGGACTCTGGGATCATGACCTGAGCTGAAGGCAGACGCTTAACCGACTGAGCCACCCAGCCGACCCCAAATTGGTCTTTTGCTTCTGCACCCGCACCCATACCCACAAGGATCACTCTAGAGAAGTAAATTTACTCAACTACCGAGGTATTACATGTAGTCTTTGCTGAATCTCTTTCCTAAACTGGGACTGCATTGATGCCACCTGCTGCTGGGTGAGGGCCTTGTCACATGTCTGGTAAGTCAATCTATAGCAGAGACTGACCTGTTGAGTCTTTGGATGCTGGAAACTACTAAGGAATTGTATGGATATGACAGTGTCCCGGGACACTGCTCGGGCCACTGTGTGAAACTCTAGTTCATCAAATTCTTTCTTCTCATCTAACCAAAAACTAATATCATGCACATAGCACGGGGGATAAAGAGAATAGCTTTTAAAGGATTCTATTTTCCCAGGAACAAAATTCTTCAGGAAACGGTGGTCAAAGGTCCATAACATTCTCCAGTCAGAGATACCCCAGACAAGCATGGCTAGTAGGTCCAAGTTCACAGACACAAACATAAAACACTGGTCCTCGCATATAATGCTTGTAGCAGATGTAGTGACAGACCCAATAATCAGATCCTTGGCACAATCTGAGCCAAAATTATGAGACTTCACATTAATAATATAATCTTTCCCATTTGGTTGAAAGACAAATTCCACTGAACTGCTCAGCTTAGAGCCCTCCAGCAATGTCTGGGTCAGAAGGCTATCAAGAGTGCCCTTCAGGTGATCCAGTAGTAACTGAAAATAACCATCCTTCAGATTTTTATTAAACCCAAGGATAAATAAAGTCTCATGAAATGCCGGCATTGTGAAAGGCAAGATGCGGCACTTCTGAAAGACAGGTCCACTGAGGACGTGCAGGGAACCTGGGAGGAAGTCTGGTGCTTGGATGACAGCCTGAACATGAACTAGGAGAGAAGGTCTAAGGCAGACCTTGGTTTGGCCATAGATTTCTTCATGAGCTTCTTCCTTGCTGTCTCTTCCAGGATCCCTGAGAAGGCTAAATTCTGAAAATAACACTAGAAAGTCCTCCATGTCTTGTGTTGTCCCACCAGTCAGTGACTCAGAATTTGAGTTATCTTCACAGAGACTAATCCAAAAGGCAGCTGACAAACCGTCACAGTTCCAGGAAGTAAGAACACTGGTGCTTCCCTCTGGCCGCAAAGGGAAGGAACACTGCAGCCTCTTCAGAGGGAAAGCTTTGCCCAATTCAGCAATGAGTTTCTCATTAATGGTTTTGATAGGATGACATGAAGGTGCTTCTAGGAATCCTCTGTTTAAACACACATAAAAACAACTTTTTAACTTCAAATAATAAATGATTATAATGGATCTAGAATTAAAAGCACAAATAGCTGTATAGAAAAGAATTATCCTTAAGATAATCCTAAAAGCAAATAAAAAATTACCTGCCAGAAACAGATATTATGTGTTTCAGAACTCTGACAGCCACCATTTGTATGATATACCAGGCTAATTTTAATTCTAAAAAGGCTCGTTTTAAGGCCAGACTCACAACTACTCATAGCACCAACATCATTAACAATTTATACAGCATCCATTCAATACATGGTTGCCATTAAGCCAAGCGGGATACAGCTAGCGATAGAAGTAATTTCTGGTAAAACAGCAGGTTACCTGTTCAACTTTCCTACAAGTGCTTCTGGTTCCGGAAAGGAAAACCACTGGTCACCCAGTTTGATCCTGAAGATGCTGGGCTGTGAACCTTCAAAGGGTAAGCTCCGGGTGAAGATATGGTTCAAAGCACCTTCTACATGAAAGGACTTATCTTGACTCCTGACAAAATAGACACCAAGTATGGAGTCTGTAATTTTTTTTTATTGTCATTATTTTTAAAAGCAAGTATTTCTAGAGACCACAGCAGGAAATTGGTAGGGGAAAGTTGGCCTAAGAGATTTCTTTCATTATTAGTATGAGAGATGAAAAAGGCTTAGACGTCTGTTATCTGTTATTACTCACCTATATCCAGTGCACTTGTACCCTGGCACAGCCTCACAGCGGAAGGGATGCACGTCACTTAAAATGAATCCCCCCAGAGCTGCCATGGCAACCACTTGCCAACTGTTGTGCCATTCTCTCCTGGGCTTATCAGCAGGAGTCCCACCTTGTCCTCTGCACAATGCCACATGGACTTCTCCTTCCTCTGCAAGAACATCTTTACAGCTAACAGGGAGAGGAGGACACCAGCAATTTATCAGAAATAAGTTGAAGTTACTATAGGAAGAAAACTGTTTATACCTGCTTTGACTGTGAAATAATTAAAATCCAATCGTATCTACTTACAAAGGTCTATAGATTTCAAACATGCAGAGGAAGAAGTAAGAATGTAAACTCAATGTTCAACTCATAACTGATACTAGTGGCTAACCAGGGTATTATCTGGCTTTGTATCTGCGTTGTTCTTCTAATGTCATAGAAAGGTCAGTGTCTGTGAAGTTCCTATACGTGATTCACTGATTGGGCTGTTCTTCCCAGTTTAGAAAGTTGTTCTTTTCACTCCCTTCCTATTAAAATTTTGTATTTCAAATACTAACTTAAAATCTTGGCTGTGTGAAAAGTTTCTTGACAATTATAACCCCTGGAGACCTCCAACGGTACCACGGGTTTTGATATAATAGTGTAAAGCTCTGTTTTTTGTTTTGTTTTGTTTTTGGTTTTAAGATTTTATTTATTTATTTGACCGAGAAACAGCAAGAGAAGGAACACAAGCAACGGGAGTGCGAGAGGGAGAAGCAGGCTCTCCGCTGAGCAGGGAGCCCAATGTGGGGCTCCATCCTGGGACCATGACCGGAGCCGAAGGCAGACGCCCAGCAACTGAGTGACCCAGGCACCCGTAAAGCACTGTTTTAATTTCACATTAATTTGAGGTAGTTACCATCAATATCCTCAGTTTACGGATGAAGAAGCAAAAGCAAGCAAGGATCAAGTAAGCTTACTCCAAATCACACAACTATTAAGTGGTGGGTGGGGATTTTGAATCCATGCTTTTAGCCAATAGATTATACTGGTTACCATTAGTTTGCATTATCCAAAACATGTGAATGATCCTTCTTTTACACACCCAAGAGCATACATACTATTTGTACTTTTATTTAACATTTAGGGTTCCACCTCTGCCTTTCCAACTAGATTGTGGGTTCCTTTGGGGCTTTATAGTTTCTCTCGACCTATCACAGTAACTTAAACACGCACGCTTTATTTCCCCAACTCTAAAATGTGTGAGTGCAGTAACTATGTAATGTACATCTTAAACATTTTACTTGTGAGTGGTCTCATTTCCTCACCTCTGGAAAAACTTGGCAAGCAGCTCCCTGTTCTTAGCTACTCCAGCTTTTCGTCCACAGTGCGGAAAATTAAAATAAATCCGATCGAACTCCCTGTGGTGCAGTTCGAAGGCATCTGCCAGCTGGGTGCAGTCCACACCAAAACGTACCTCAGTCCCTGGCACGAAATACAGACAGAAGGCTGTCTCAGGACCTGAATCCCTCCCTAACCTGGACCGGGCAAGACAACCCCGGTCCAAGCCCACAGCCGGTTTTCAGGGAACTTCACGCTCAAAAGCAATCTACACTGCCCGTCCCTTTCCAGCTGGGGCCGCGCCGGCAGCGGCGGGGGGGGCTCCGCGGATGGGGGGGGCGGGACTCGCTACCTCGCTCGCGCAGGCGCCGCAGATTCTCCCGGGCCACCGGGTCCCGGGCCAAGTCGGCCGAGCGCTGGAGGCAGGTGGCCGTTACGCGGGTGCTCGCGTCCAGGGTCTCGCTCAGAGCCGCGGCGAAGGAGAAATTCCCCTCCCCAACCAACAGGAGGCGCCGAGGGGACATGGCCTCAACCACGTCCCCTCTCGCGCCCTCGCAGGCGCCAGGTTCTTACGTCACTTCCTCCGTGGGGGCGTCTGCGGGCCGCCTCTTCCTCCGTCGCTGATTGATGAGGTGTCGACAGCGTCCAGTTGTCTTGCGAGACCGGTGCCGCCACTTCGGAGGGGGAAATAGGCATGGTTGCAGAAGCGGGGCACCAACCATCCCGTCCCCTCGCTCCTTCACACCTTCCGGAGTGTCGAAATCAGGGCCTTCTAGCCCGACGGCTGCTCTGAGCGACTTCGTCCCACCTGCATGAGGTCACAAGCAGTCACTACCGCCCAGGGACAGACCCCGGGAGAGGCGAGTTCTGAGTGAAAGGAGGAGGACGGGGCCGAGGGCGAGAGGCTGGGCTGTGTCCTGCTTGTTGTTGTCACGGAGGGGGGCCTCCTCTCGTCTGAAATGGCTACTGTGCATTGTCTCCGCTGCTCGGGATTTCTCCAGGTGCTTCTGTCTCCTGCCTTTTATTCATTCAAGAAATACTGAGCGCCTGTGACGTGTCAGGCCACTGTGAGGGCGGCTAAATACGTGGATGAATAAGATGTGGCCTGTGATTTCACTGAACTTACAGTGTGATGGAGACTGCACGGCAAAAGAGGCCGTTCTGCTACAGCGGGATGCGGTCATTCAGGGTGCTGGAGGGCACAGAAGGGTTTAGAACCTTACCAACTCATGGGATGAAGTGGAAAGATTCCCTAAATGAAGTGAACCTGAATTCTGGGTGACTCAGTCACTTAAGAGTCTGCCTTCGGGTCAGGTCATGATCCCAGAGTCCTGGGATGAGCTCTGCCTCAGGCTCCCTGCTCCAGCGGGGCGTCTGCTTCTCCCTCTCCCGCTGCCTGCTGCTCCCCCTGCTTGTTCTCTCTCCCTCCCTCTGCCTGTTGCTCCCCCTCCTTGTTCTCGCTCTCTCTCTCTCTCAAATAAATAAAATCTTCCAAAAAAAAAAAAAAAAGCTANAATAAAAAAAATCTTCCAAAAAAAAAAAAAAAGCTAAGGGGGATGGGGGGGAGAGTACACCTGACCTGGGTAAAGAGAAGTGAAGAGGCAGGAGAAACAGTATTTTAAAAGCTTCATGGAGAAACAGAAGAGTTGAGTTTGGCTGAAATGTAGTTGAAGGAGAGTGGGTAACAGAGGAGAAGGAAGACTTAAGCAGGGGCCAGGTCATATAGAACATCGTAAGCCATTTAAATAGGAAGGTGACATCGTAGCTTTTAAATAGGAAGGTGACACAATTAGATTTTCATTTTCGCACTGTTCTTTACTATGGAAAAAGGATTGGAGAAGACCAAGGCTGATGGCAAGGAGATCAGAGAAGCAACTACACCAGTAATGGTGACAAAAGCTGGTAGTGATCTAAACTGGAACTTGGCAGTGGGGATGGAGGGTAGTGGTCTGATCAAAAATCAATGAGACCTAGACTTTGGATGGATATAAGGCACTGAAAGAGAATTCGGAGTCAAAGATGAGCCTCGGGTTTTGGGCTCGGGCAACTGAGTGGATAGTGATGCCTGTCCTTACAGCCCCAAGGGAAGTGTCACCTTGGCCTACAGTGTGAGTACTAGGCTTGTCAGACTTTGCAGGAATTACTCTTTAGTCATCATGCTATTTGTTGACATCAGTGCACGCATCTCTCTTCACAAAGGCACATGGTATGAGGGCTAGAGTATTGACTTTGTCCCTACCTGTGGAAAGGTGGCTCAGTGAGTGGTGACTTTCAAATCATGGCCTCCTGGCCATGGTGATCTGGGTGACCTACATTCTTCCTTTGCTCAGAGAACGGGAAGGCCAAGTTTGGTGATACCTCTTCCTTTAAAGAAAATGGAACAGCTGAATAATAGTTTCTGTCACTTTCCTACAAATTCTTCAAACAACACAAGCCACTCAGCATCAAAATGCTCTTCTTCAGTGAAGGTATTGTCTTTCCCCCAAGCCAAGGGAGCACAGTCATCTTTTGGTCCAAAATAAAAATGGCTAGGCTTTTGATTCCTTACAAAATACTGAAATTCAGGCATTGGTCACCTGATATGTGCAAAGACCATTGATTGGGAGAGCTGGCAGAAGGAGAGGGTATGATAATAAGACAGAGGACTGTCCTCAAGGGACATACACAGTTCAGCACAGGAGGTTCAACACATACTTAAAGAAGTTTAACACATGGTAGAAAGCTAAAGATATGAAGATACCATTCTGTGTGAGACAAAGGAGAGAGAAGTTAACTTGGAAGATACCATGGCATTTGAAGAAGTGGCATTTGAGCTGAGTCCAGAAAGAAGGAAACTATCCAACTTTCACCTTTCCCTATTCTCTTTGACTAGAGCAATATCCTTAGTCCTTAAACTCTTACATCTCAAAATTTCCTGCACATACAGCTAGTTTTCTGTATAGTATCGGGGATACTGAAGGTTTTTCTGTGTTCTTGGGGGTGGCATTTACTGTACATAGCCATCTGCTACTTTTGATTGAGTAGGTCAAAGGATTCGTGGACCAGGGGAGAAGAAACAGAACCACAATTAAATTGGGAAGAAAGTTTAGATCCTTAATAAGATATGCTTATGTAGGGGCGCCTGGGTGGCTCAGTGGGTTAAAGCCTCTGCCTTCGGCTCAGGTCATGATCTCGGGGTCCTGGGATTGAGCCCCTAGTCGGGCTCCCTGCTCAGCAGGGAGCCTGCTTCCTCCTCTCTCTGCCTGCCTCTCTGCCTACTTGTGATATCTCTCTCTCTCTCTCTCTCTGTCAAATAAATAAATAAAATCTTTAAAAAAAAAAAAAGATATGTTATACTTGGCCAAGGGTGAGGAAGGGATGAATGCCTTTTCTGTTCCCTAGTTTATGCAACTAGCTTGTCTGTTCTCATCCTTTCACAGAGACAGTGCCTTGCCTATTTCCTTGCAAACCCACACTATGGCAGCCTCATTAATGCAGATGGCCACGCTGAAGTGTGGACAGACTGGAATGATATGTCCAAGTTTTTCCAGTATGGATGGAGATGTACCACTAATGAGAATGCCTATTCAAACCGTACTCTGATGGGAAACTGGAACCAAGAAAGATGTGACCTAAGGAATATTGTGCAGCCCAAACCCTTGCCTTCCCAGGTAATCTAACTTTCTCTTCTGTTTCCTTCCGTTAGCAAAAGAAATGCCAGTGGCCGTTTTAGACGTAGGAATCTGATAACTTCCAGGCCCAGACTCTCAGGCTTCTCTGTTCAGTGAGGTGGTCGGGGGCGGGCAGCAGTCTTCAGCTGAAACAGCTGTCCTACTTTACTGGCAAGTAGAATAGCAAAGTAATAAAAGTATGAGTAGCACTCTTTTTTTCTCTTGCTTCTCTTTAGACTTTCTTCATCTACATAAACATATGTCTTCTGACCCAGGCTGCCTACCTAGACTTGTCATTTATCCGCATTTTGCCCTTAAGTGTCTCCTAACAAACAAACAAGTAAACAAAGGATATGAAAGTTAGTAGAATGTAGACTGGCAACATGTAGACTTCTAGTTAATCTAGAATATGAAAGAGTCTGTTAAAATTCATGTCATTGTGTCCATTATTTCCCACCATGAAGTGTAGATTCCTATATTTTTAACTGATTACTTTTTCTTTCCAGTTTGGACACTACTTTGAAACAACATATGATATGAGCTACAACAACAAAATGCCACTTTCAACTCATAGTAGGTGGACTATTCTTTTCAATCTTTATATTCTCAGGACCTAACTCAGTACCTGGAACATGGGAGGAGCTCAAATAGAAGTAAATTGAATGAGTGAATAAGTAAATGATTTTTCTCTTTTTTTTAAAGATTTTATTTATTTATTAGAGAGAGCACACGCACAAGCAGGGGGAGCAGCAGGCAGATGGAGAGGGCGAAGCAGGCTCCCCGAAGAGCAAGGAGCCCAATGCAGGACTGATCCCAGGACCCTGGGATCATGACCTGAGCCCAAGGCAGAGGCTTAACCCACTGAGCCACCCAGGCGCCCCTGATTTTTCTCTTTTCTCAATTTTGACAAGACTCACTAGACTCAGAAATTTTCCCTCAGAAATAAGAGCAAGACCCGTTACTAAGGCTCCTTGTTCTTGACTGATTCCACTTGACTTTCCTTCTCTTCTCTTCTCTTCTCACTTCCGTCAGGATTTAAGAGAGAGCCTCACTGGTTTCCAGGACATCAACCTGAGCTGGATCCTCCTCGATACAAATGCACAGAAAAGTCAACTTACATGACTAGCTACTCAGAGCCTCGAGTTGGGCATCACTCTGCATGTGTGTGGAATCGTAGTAACTGCCAATTTCAGGGCCCAGGATTCTAAGAAAGAATAAGAAGCTTCGTTTTTCCAAAATAAATTGTAGGAGGGAGCACATTCTAAGCACAACTAAGAATTTAGCTGAGTGTAACACGGTTTCACTCTCTGAATAAAGAAAGCACAGAAAAATAGTCCCTACTCTCTTTTTTGTTTGTTTTAATCAAGATTTAAATGTCAAAATTAAGTTAATTATATCTTCTCTTAGTTCTACATTACAGGTTGTGGTAGGAGGGGATTAAAAAGAATTAGTTCAAATCTGCAATTACTTTGCTCTTCCCTACCTTCCATCCAAGGCAGACCCCCAAAATCCAGCATGAGTTTGGTTATCTTTGGCTAGGCGCTTCCTGGCTGTGAGCCTGGCAATCTCAGTCAGATATTGTAACTCTATTGCGACCTTAATGAACATGCCCTCCTAGGATGAAAAACAAGAGATAAATAAGTTTTTATGATTATTATAGTGGATTTAAAACATACAAAATTAGACAGGGTAGTATAATGAACTCCCATACTCCCATATACCATTACCCACCTCCAACAATTTATGATCGATCTTAACTATCCCTATATACTTTCTCTATTTCTTTCATTAATTTTGGAGCAGATCTCAGAAATTATATCCTTTCATCTATAAAGATTTCGGTATATATCTTAAAAAGAGAAGGACTGTCAATTTTTATTCACCCACAAAGACCACCAAAGAAACCTGTTTATCAAACAAAGCTGAGTTGTTTGTTTTTTTTTTTTTTAAAGATTTTATATATTGATTTTACAGAGAGAGACACAGCGAGAGAGGGAACACAAGCAGGGGGGGTGGGAGAGGGAGAAGCAGGCTTCCTGCTGAGCAAGGAGCCCGATGCAGGGCTCAATCCCAAGACCCTGGGATCATGACCTGAGCCGAAGGCAGACACTTAATGACTGAGCCACCCAGGCACCCCCAAAGCTGAGTTATTAAACCTGTAGCAAGGAAGCACATCAACTTGATACAATCTTGGTGAGAATGCAAAAGGGGGATGTTGGGTCGCCTGAGTGGCTCAGTTGGTTAAGTGTCTGCCTTCAGCTCAGGTCATGATCCTGGGGTCCTGGGATGGAGACTCAGGTCATGATCTCAGGGTCCTGGGATTGAGCCCCATCCCCCACCTCAGGCTCCCTACTCAGTGGAGAGTCTGCTTCTCCCTCTGCCCCTCCCCGCCCCCCCCCGCTTGTGCTTGCCCCTCCACTCAAATGGATAAATAAAATCTTTTTTTGAAAAAGGGGGGGATGTGGGGCACCTGAGTGGCTCAGTCTGTTGAGCATCTGCCTTCAGCTCAGGTCATCATCCCAGTGTGCTCAGTTCGAGCCCCGTATCAGGCTCCCTGCTCAGCAAGGAGCCTGCTTCTTCCTCTGCAGCTCCCCCTGCTTGTGTTCCCTCTCTCACTATCTCTCTCTGTCATAAATAACTAAAATCTTTTTTAAGGGGGGATGTTAGGGTATTTTTAGAGATTTGGGGTAGAGACTGTTGGTTTAGGTTGGGTCTTTCAAAGTGGGGAACTGGTAGGAATTGAGACAGGACTGGGAATACTTTGGGGTTAGTGAACACAGGGAGGCAACAGTCTCAATTTTATCAAGTTTAAACATCAATATTTACCTTGTTTATTTTCTGTCCTGTTTATTATGACAATATNAGGGTATTTTTAGAGATTTGGGGTAGAAACTGTTGGTTTAGGTTGGGTCTTTCAAAGTGGGGAACTGGTAGGAATTGAGACAGGACTGGGAATACTTTGGGGTTAGTGAACACAGGGAGGCAACAGTCTCAATTTTATCAAGTTTAAACATCAATATTTACCTTGTTTATTTTCTGTCCTGTTTATTATGACAATATAATAGATGGGAGATGTCTCCCATGTATTTCCTCGCAGACTTTCACTATTTTATGTTACAGACACAGATACGGGATTTATGTTGTGTATGATGTTAAGTAGTAACTGAGTTTCGTTTTTTTTCTATATGGCTATCCAGTTTTCCTAGCATTAATTATTGAAACACTCTACTTTCTCCACTGCTCTTGAATACCATTTTTACTGTAAATCAACTGTCTGTGTATACTTAGGCCTGTGTCCGGGCTCTCTAAAACATTGCATTGGCCTGTCTCTACAGATGCTATCTTAGCCACAATGCCTTAATTACCTCACTATTGTAATTCTAATAATTTTATAAATCTTAATATCTATGAAAAAAGAGATAATTTCACATTGTTTTTCTTCAAGAGTGTCTTAAGCTATTTTTAACCTGTTGCAGTTTTATAAAGATTTTAGTATCACCTTGTCACGTTTCACAGAAAGATACCATTAGGGTATTGGTGGAAATAGCATTGCATTGTTAGATCAACTTTAGAATTTCAGTGATTGGGACACCTGAGTGGCTCCAGTTAGGCATCTAACTCTTGATTTCTGCTCAGGTCATGATCTCAGAGTCATGAGACTGAGCCCCACATCAGGATCCATGCTCAGCAGTGAGTCCCTCTAGATTCTCACTCCCTCTGCCCCTCCCACTCATACGTGTGCGCACTCTCTCGCTCTCTCTCGCTCGCTCTCTCTCAGATAAATAAATAAATAAATCTTTTTTAAAAAGAATTTGAGTTATTGTCTCTTNCGCGCGCTCTCTCGCTCTCTCTCGCTCGCTCTCTCTCTCTCAGATAAATAAATAAATAAATCTTTTTTAAAAAGAATTTGAGTTATTGTCTCTTACTAATTCTAGTAACTCGTTAATATGTGCTCTTAAAACATGAATAGTATTTTATGGGCACTTATTTTAAGTTTATATGTTACATATCCTATTTCCTGCCTATCCAGGATATTTTTTTAAGGATTTTATTTATTTATTTGACAGAGAGAGAGGTCACAAGTAGGCGGAGAGGCAGGCAGAGAGAGAGGAGGAAGCAGGCTCCCCGCTGAGCAGACAGCCCGATGCAGGGCTTGATCCCAGAACCCTGAGATCATGACTTGAGCCGAAGGCAGAGGCTTTAACCCACTNCCAGGCGCCCCTATCCAGGATATTTTTTAAATTATAGTAAAATATATATGGCATTAACTTACCATTTTAATGATTTTTTAAAAAGATTTATCTCTGTGTATTTTTAAGATTTTATTTATTTAATTGAGGAGAGGGAGGGAAAGGGTCAAGGGAGAGGAGGGACAAGCAGACTGCACGCTGAGCACAGAGCCTGACATGGGGCTCAATCCCACCACCCTGAGGTCACAAGCTGAGCCAAAATCAAGAGTCAATTGCCTAACGTGGGGCTTGAGCTTGCAACCCTGAGATCAAGAGTCACATGCTCTTACTGACTGAGCCAGCCAGGTGCCCCCCATTTTAACTATTTTTAAGTGCACAATTCAGTGGCATTAAGTATATTCACAGAGTTGTGCAACTATTAGCACTAGTTCCAGAACTTTGTCATTATCCCAAACTGAAGTTCTGTACCAATTAAACACTGACTTCTCATTCCCCCCTTCTCCTAGTAACCACTGTTCTACTTTCTGTTTCTATGAATTTGCCTATTCTAGGAAACTCGTATAAGACAAATCATGTCGTATTTGTCCTTATGTGTCTGGTTTACTTTGTTTAGCATGTTTTCGAGATTCATCCATATTGGGCACCTGGGTGGCTCAGTGGGTTAAAGCCTCTGCCTTCGGCTCAGGTCATGATNGAGATTCATCCATATTGGGCACCTGGGTGGCTCAGTGGGTTAAAGCCTCTGCTTTCAGCTCAGGTCATGATCTCAGGGTCCTGGGATCGAGGCCCGCATCGGGCTCCCTGCTCAGCGGGGAGCCTGCTTCCCCCCCCCCTCTGCCTGCCTCTCTGTCTCCTTGTGATCTCTCTCCCTCTGTGAAATAAATAAATAAAATCTTTAAAAAAAAAAAGATTCATCCATATTATAGGATGTATTCCTTTTAAGACTGAACAATATTCCACCATGTATTTACTACGTTTTGCTACTCCATCCATCTGTTAATGGCTACTTGGGTTGTTTGCTCCTTTTGTCTATTGTGAGCAATGCTATTATGAACATTGGTGTACAAGTATCTGTTTGAGTCCCCCCACTTTTAATTCTTTTGGGAATATACCCAGGGGTGGAATTGCTTGATCATATGGTTATTCTGTGTGTAACAGTTTGGAAATGCTCATCTGTTTTCCACTGCATTTTTTTTACATTCCCACTAGCAATGCACAGGGATTCTAACTTTTCCACATCCTTACTGACACTTATTTTGTTGTTGTTTTTTTATTAATAACCATCCTAGTGGGTATAGAATGATATCCGTTGTGGTTTAGATTTATACTTCCCTACTGGCTAATGATCTTGAGCATCTTTTCACGTGCTTTTTAGCTATTCGTATATCTTTGGAGAAACATTTATTCAAATCCTTCGCACATTTTTGAATTGGTTGTTTGCCTTTTTGTTGTAGGAGTGCTTTATATATTCTGGATATTAATTCCTAGTCAGATACAGGGTTTGCAAATATTTTCTCCCATTTTGTGGATTGTACTTTCACTCTTTTAACAGTGCCCTCTTGTGCACAAAAGTTTTCAATTTTGATGAAGTCCAGTTTATCTATTTTTTCTGTTGTTGCCTAAACTTTTGGTGTCATATCCAAGAAATCCTTGCCAAAGTCAACATTATGAATTTTTTCCACATGTTTTCTTCTAAGATTCTATAGTTATTGCTCTTATAATTAAATCTTTGGTCCTTTTTGAATTAACTTTTTATATGGTGTAAGATAAGGGTCCAGCTTCATTCTTTTGCATGTGGATATCCAGTTTTCTCAGCATCATTTGTTGAAAAGACTGTACTTTCTCCCATTGAATGGACTTGGTATCTTTGCCAAACACCATTTAACCATATACACGATGGTTTATTTCTGGCCTCTATTCTATTCCATTGGTCTATATACCTGGGTTTTTTTTTTTTTTAAGATTTTATTTATTTATTTGACACAGAGAGAGCGAGAGATCACAAGTANTCTGGGGTTTTTTTTAAAGATTTTATTTATTTATTTGACACAGAGAGAGCGAGAGATCACAAGTAGGCAGAGAGGCAGGCAGAGAGAGAGAGGGAAGCAGGTTCCCTGCTGAGCAGAGAGCCCGATATGGGCCTCGATCCCAGGACCCTGAGATCATGACCTGAGCTGAAGGCAGAGGCTTTAACCCACTGAGCCACCCAGGCGCCCTATATATCTGTTTTTATGCCAATACCCCACTGTTCTTTTTATTACTGTAGTGTGTAGTAAGTTTTGAAATTAAGAAATATGTGTCTTCCAACTTTGTTCTTTTTTTTTTT
>LNAC01000069.1:1728679-1795028 GCA_002007465.1 Ailurus styani
CTGAGATCATGACCTGAGCCGAAAGCAGAGGCTTTAACCCACTGAGCCACCCAGGCGCCCCAACTTTGTTCTTTTTAAAGATTATTTTGGCTATTCAGGGTCACTTGAGATTCCATATGAATTTTAAGGTGAATTTTTCTATTTCTGGAAAAAAAGCATTGAGATTCTTATAAGGGTTGAAGTGAATCTGTAGATTGCTTTAGATAGGATTGATATCTTGACAACATTAAGTCTTCTAGTCCATGAACATGTGATGTCTTTCCATTCATTTGTGTCTTTAATTTCTTTCAGCCATGTTTTATTGTTTTCAGTGTATAAGTCTTTTGCCTCTTTAGTTAAGTTTATTCCACAGTATTTTTCGATGCTATTATAGACTTGTTTTCTTAATTTCCTTTTGGGATTAGCATATAGATATACTAATAGATATTAGCATATAGCATATATTTGCATATAGAAATGTAGCTGATTTTTGTGTGTTGGTTTTGAATCCTGCAGCTTTGGTGTGTTTCTTTATTAGCTCTAGAGAGTTTTTTGTGAAATCTCTAGGGTTCTCTACATGTCATCTGTAAACAGAGATAATTTCATTTCTTCCTTTCCAATTTGGACACTTTTCGTTTTCTTGCCTAATTGTTTGTCTAGAACTGCCAGTAATATATTAAACAGGTGTCTGGGTGGCTCAGTCGTTGGGCTGCTACCTTCTGCTCAGGTCATGATCGCAGGATCCTGGGATTGAGCCCTGCATTGGGCTCCCTGCTCAGTGGGAAGCCTGCTTCTCCCTCTCCCACTCCCCCTGCTGGTGTTTCCTCCCTGGCTATGTCTCTCTCTGTCAAATAAATAAATAAAATATTTTTTACAAAGTAGTGAAAGTGAACATTCTTGTCTTGATCCTGATATTTAAGGAAAATCTTTCAATCTTCACCACCTAGTATGATGGCAGCTGTGTTTTTCATATATGGTCTTTATTTTGTTGAGGTAATTTCCTTCTATTTCTAGTTGAGTGTTTTTATCATGAAAGAATTACTGAATTACTGAATTCTGTCAAATGTTTTTTCTGCACCATTTAAGATTATCATTTTTCCCCTTTGTTCTGTTAATATGGTATATTACATTGATTTTTTTATATTGAACCAACTTTGAATTCCAGCAATAACTCTCACTTGGTTGTAATGTATCCTCTTAATATGCTGCTGAATTCAGTTTGATAGTATGCTGTTGACTTTTGCATCAGTATTCATAAGGGATATGGGTCTGTAGTTTTCCTTTCTTATAATATATTTGTCTGGCTTTACTGGCAATACTGGCCTCGTAGAATGAATTAAGAAATGTTTCTTCCTGGGGCACCTAGCTGGCTCAGTCAGAAGAACATGTGACTCTTGATCTTGGGGCTGTGAGTTCAACCCCCACGTTAGATGACTGACTCTTGCTTTTGGCTTAGGTCGTGATCTCTGGGTTGTGAGATTGAGCCCCACATTGGGCTATGTGCTTAGTGTGGAGTCTGCTTGAGATTCTCTCTCCCTTTCCCTCTGCCCCTCCAGCTCATGCTCGCTCTCAAATAAATAAATCTTTAAAAAATAAAATAAAATTTATTAAGACTTGTTTGTGGCCTAATGTATGGTTTTTCTTGCAGAATGTTCCATATGCACTGAGAAAAATGTCTATCCTTTGTTGTTAGGTTGAGTGTTCTGCCACCACTTTGTAGTTTGTCTCCCAACTCCTCACTGTCAAACAAAGCTGCAGAGAACATTGTCATATATGGCTATTTGTAGAGACTGAATTGCTGGGTAATGAGGTAATGGTATATTAAATTGGCTGTTCTTAAGAATCACTGTGCTGCCCGCACATCCACCAGCAGTGCCTGTGGCTCCCATGTTGCCATATCTCTCCCAATACTTAGCATTAACCAACTTTCTATTTTTTGCCAAGCTGATAGGTGTGCAAAGCAGTAGTTCTCAACCAGGAAGAATTGTCCTTCCTTCAGAAAACAATTGGCAATGTCAAGAGACATTTTTGATTGTTAAAACTGGTATGTCTAATGCATCCAGTGGGTAAAGGCCAGGGGTGCTGCTAAACATCCTGCAATGCAGAGAAGAGCCACACAACAAAGAATTGTCTGGCCCAAACTATCACTAATGCACCATCGAGAAAGCCTTTTGTAAAATGATAGCTTGTTGTTACTTTGATTTGCATTTCACTGACTACCAATGATTTTCAGCGTTTCTTTGTATGCATGTTGGCTTTCTGGTTCCCACTTCTATAAATTTCATATGCACAGTTATTGTCCACATTTTTTTATCGGAGCAGCTGTCCTTTTCTTGATTTGCAGGGGTTCTTTGTAAATTCCAGCTACTAATGCTATTAATCTCTTAAATTTTAGAGGTTCCCTGTATATTCTTCTCTGTTTCTGTCGGCTTCTATGGAGGATTAAAGAAGACCACAAATT
This sequence comes from Ailurus styani, assembly GCA_002007465.1. NCBI lineage: Eukaryota > Metazoa > Chordata > Mammalia > Carnivora > Ailuridae > Ailurus > Ailurus styani. The sequence goes on from LNAC01000069.1 coordinate 1,731,120, forward strand.
CTTTGACACCCCTCTTATTAAAAGGTGGAAGTCTATGCCCCTTCCTTTTAAACGTAGACAGACTCTGCAATTGCTTTGACCCCAAAAATATGGCAAAAATAACACTGTACGCGTTCCTAGGTCCAGGCTTTAAGAAAATGGCAGCTTTCACCTCCTCTCTTGTGGAATACTCCTTTCTGGAGCCAATAAGTACAGCTACCCAATGGAAACATCCTACAGTGAGGTCCCGACACTACGAAGAGTGGGAAAGGGGCCCAGCTGGGCCTAGCCACCCAGGTGCCCCTTCTTTGTCTCTTTCATAAGTTCATCTTTCTCTGCCAATCCCTTAAGTTTGCCTTTCTAATGATTCTTTTATTGGCCATCCCCCCAACTTCTTTTGGCTAACCCTAAATGGTATTATCCCTCCCAGAACTGCAGCTCTCACTTATGTGCTTCCATAGTCTACATCTCTACTTCCATACTAGATGTGTCTCCAGAGCTCTGGATGTGCATAACCAACTACTTATTGAGTATCTCCATTTGAATTTCCAAAGGACCACAAACTCAATATACCTACAGCTGTATTCATAATCTGTCTCAGATTTTTTCCTCTCCTAAGATATTCCATATCTAGGTGAATTCCATAGATCTCTTTTACGTATATTAACCACTCTTTCTTATTTTTAATATTATATATTGTATAAGTTTATACAGTTGTCAAGACCAGAAACCAAGGAATTATTTTGGCTCCCCCCTTTCTCATCCCCATTCAAGCATGCAGAGCCTTATACATTCTACCTCCATGTTATGTCTTGTTTATGTCCCCTATCTTTGCATCACTAGTGCCTTTTTATTTTTTTATTATTTTTTTAAGATTTTATTTATTTATTTGACAGAGAGAGAAACAGCGAGAGCAGGAACACGAGCAGGGGGAGTAGGAGAGGGAATGCAGGCCTCCCGCTAGTCAGGGAGCTAACGTGGGGCCAGATCCCAGGACCCCGGGACCATGACCTGAGCCGAGGCAGACACTTAACGACTGAGCCACCCAGGCACCCCAATAGTGCCTTTTTAAAAAAATATTTTATCTATTTGAGAGAAGAGAGAGAGAAATAGAGAGCATAGGAGTGTGGGGGAGGATCAGAGGGAGAGGGAGAAGCAGACTCCCTGCTGAATAGGGAGCCCTACTCGAGGCTCAATCCCAGGACCCTGGGATCATGATCTGAACCCAAGACAGACTCTGCTTAACCAGCTGAGCTACCAGGAGCCCCTATTGCCTTGTCCACGTTCCAGTTTTCCATTATTTATCACCCAATCTGCTGCAAGACCCTTTTGTTTGATATCTCTATTTTCCATTGCAGTTCCCATATATCAATCACTATCTTGCTTCCAGGGTAACCCTAAAAAGACAAAGTTGATCATGACACTCACTTGGTTAAAATCCTTTATTGGCTTCTATTTCTCTCAAAATAAATTTCAAAGTTCTTTTTTTTTTTTTAAAGATTTTATTTATTTATTTGATACACAGAGAGAGATCACAAGTAGGTGGAGAGGCAGGCAGAGAGACAGGGAGAGGAGGAAGCAGGCTCCCTGCTGAGCAGAGAGCCCGATGCAGGCCTCGATCCCAGGACGCTGAGATCATGACCTGAGCCGAAAGCAGAGGCTTTAACCCACTGAGCCACCCAGGCGCCCAAATTTCAAAGTTCTTAGCAGAATCCCTTTCCAACTCCCTTGCCTTGTCTCTCCCACCCCCTCCCCCCATACATCTAGGGCCCCAACCAAACCTAAATACATCAGCACTTTAGACACTTCATGCTGTTACTTCTTCCTAGATGCACTCCCTTTCTTTGCCTTGCTAAGTCTTATCAATCAATGGTACCATCAACTTGCTAAGTTGTATACACCAATAAGAATTCAGTTAGATACCCACTAGGATGGCTATAACCAAAAAAATAGATGATGATAATAAGTGTTAGTAAGAATGTGAGGATATTAGAACCCTCATACACTACTGGTGGGAATGTGAAACGGTGCACCTGCTTTGGAAACAGTCTATATATTTTTTTCATGTGTATGTCGGCAATTTGTCTTCTTTGGAGAAATGTCTTTTCATGTCTTCTGCCCATTTCTTGACTGGATTTTTTTTGTTTTTTGGGTGCAGAGTTTGATAAGTTCTTTATAGATCTTGGATACTAGCCCTTTAACTCATAAGACATTTGCAAATATATTCTCCCATTCTTTAGGGTGCCTTTTAGTTTTATTGACTGTTTCCTTTGCTGTGCAGAACCTTTTATCACGATGAAGTCTCGATAGTTCATTTTTGCTTTTGTTTCCCTTGCCTTTGGAGACATGTCTAGCAAGATGTTGCTGCGGCCAAGGTTGACGCTGTTGCTGCATGTGTTCTCCTCTAGGATTTTGATGGATTCCTGTCTCATGTTAGGTCTTTCATCCATTTTTTGTATGGTGTAAGAAAATGCTCCAGTTTCATTCTTCTCCATGTGGCTGTCCAATTTTCCCAACACCATGTCCAAGATTAATCGGCCATAGAGTTGAGGGTCCATTTCTGGGTTCTCTATTCTGTTCCATTGATCTGTGTGTCTGTTTTTGTGTCAGTACCACACTATCTTATGATTACAGCTTTGTAACAGAGTTTAAAGTCCGGAATTGTGATGCCACCAGCTTTGGTTTTCTTTTTCAACATTACTTTGGCTACTGAGGGTCTTTTCTGAGTCCATACAAATTTTAGGATTGTTTGTTCCAACTGTATGAAAAATGCTGGTGTAGTTTGATATAGATGGCACTGAGTGTGTAAATTGCTTTTGGTAGCATAGTCATTTTAACAGTATTTGTTCTTCCAATCCATGCGTATGGAATGTTTTCCATTTATTTGTGTCTTCCTTGATTTTTTTCATGAGTGTTCTAGAGTCTTCAGAGTACAGATCTTTTACTTCTTCGGTTAGGTTTTATTCCTAGGTATCTTATGTTTTTTGTTGCAATTGTAATTAGGATGGATTCCTTGATTTCTCTTTCTGCTGCTTCATTGTTAGTGTATAGAAACACAACAGACTTTGGTGCCTTGATTTTATATCCTGCAACTTTGCTCAATTCCTGTATCAGTTCTAGCAGTATTTGTTGGTGTCTTTGGGTTTGTTTTTTTTTTTACCTAGAGTATCATGTCATCTACAAAGAGTGAAAGTTTGACTTCTTCTTTGCCAATTTGGATGCCTTTTCTTTTCTTTTCTTTTTTTCCTATTGTCTGACTGTTGAAGCTGGGACTTTCAGTACTATATTGAACAACAGTGGTAAGAGAGGACATCCCTGTCATGTTCCTGACCTTAGGGAAAAAGCTCTCAGTTTTTCCCTGTTGAAGATGATAATTCCTATGGGCCTTTCTTAGAATTATTCTATTGAAAAAATTGATAGTTAAAAAAAACTTAAAACCCTTAGCACAGTGCCTACCACATATTAAGTGCTCAATAAATGTTAGCTAATATTAAAAAAAATAAAATAAATGGTAGTTAGAATTGCCTGGCATAATTCAGATATAAGGCATGAAGTAGAATTATGGATGAGCTAGCTATAAAACAAAAAAAAATCCTTAAATATACTGGAGTAGAACAGAAAAGTCCTACACTAATAATGATGAATAGCCATAGCAAAAGACGTGATCTGGAAAAGAATAACAATAAAGAAGTAGTCTAACTTGAGTTCAGTAAAAATACACCAAAAAATGACCCTGCATATTCTGAACAAATTTGTCAAAAACATAAATATCAAGATCTAATAGTCAAAGTATAATTTATTTAAGACCAATTCATTAAGATTATGTCTGCTTGAGAAATCTGGTAATTCACTAAAATGAGCACATGAACTTTGTTTCTCAGATAAATAAACCCTAAAAAAATAAATAAATAAAAACTAATAACTTTTTCTAGAAGCATCTTCGGCAAACTTCCCTCCTGTCTCAATAGCCACAACTGAGTCATGGCCCTTTCAAGACTAATCATTACAGAGAGAAGAGAATTTCCATGACTGGGCTAATCAAGATAGATCCCCTGTGGCTGGAGCTTGGATTCACTTTCCTGAAGCACATGGTTGGGAAGAATATGGTGATACCTAAACCGATCTGGGGAGCCGTTGGTAAGACTGAAGGTAGTAAATAGCTTGGTTAGGCAGCTAAGAATATCTGCCACACAGCCACAAAAATTAACTGTTAAGTTTAGAGAAATCTGCCTTCTGTCTAGATTACAGCATTTCTGGCTATTAGGAAGTTCTGTTTTGGTTTTTTTTAGGAGAAAATGTTTTAAACCTCTATAGGTTGCAATTTATATTGTCCTAGTTCTATACCCCAATATCATGAAAAATTTTGGCAAATATTTATATATTTATTTATTTTAAGTAGGCTCCGTGCCCAGCGTGGAACCTAACATGGGGCTCCAACTCACAAGATCAAGACCTGACCTGAGGTTAAGAGTCAGATGCTTAACTGCCTAAGCCACCAAGGCGCCCCTCATGTAGAATATTTTTTCAGTGTGGCCAATCCCCAGTCTGTAGGCTTTGTGAAGGCAAGAATCTCACTTCACCTCATGGTCAGTCCTCATAAGAAATTAAAGATTAGGTGAAGCTGCTACAGAAAAAAAGGAGTTATTTGTGAACATTTATGCCAGATAACCTACACCAGGGCTATTTTTCATTAATTGAGTCAGAAGTTTTGTCTGGCCCCACAAGTGAAATGGGGGTGTTTTGGAGAGTAATATGTCTTTGTGCAAGCAAATAATAGAATCACTTATAGATTATTCATCGTAATCTGAAACTTAATTTGTATAGGGTGAGGGTCATTGAATTGGATGTTTCCTGTCTTCGTTCTTCTTTTCTTTTTCTTTAATATTTCAATTTACTTATTTATTGAGTTCTGCACCCAACGTGGGCCTCAAACTCAGGACCCCAAGATCGAGAGTCCCATGCTCTACCAATTGAGCCAGCCAGCTACCCCTTCCAAGTCTTACTTCTTTTTTTTTTTTTTTAAGATTATTTATTTATTTATTTGACAGAGAGAGAGATTACAAGTAGGCAGAGAGGCAGGCAGAGAGAGGAGGAAGCAGGCTCCCTGCTGAGCAGAGAGCCCTATGCAGGGCTCGATCCCAGGACCCTGACATCATGACCTGAGCTGAAGGCAGAGACTTTAACCCACTGAACCACCCAGGTGCCCCACCAGTCTTACTTCTAAAAGGTATTTGCTAAATAATTTAGAGATTAAAACTGAAAGGCTTGTTTGGTGATAATCACCCAAGTCCTATTTATTGGTCTTGTGAATCAGCTGAAGGCACCACTTATCAGTAGGAAAACATCAACTTTGGGGGCACCACCTCCTGCCTGACAATGTGATTAATTGCAGGGACTCACTAAGGCCTTTTAGGCATTGTTCGTACAGATTTGTTTTTGGAAACGAGGGCCAAAATCAAAGAAGGAGGAGAGAGAGGAACTGATATTCTTTGGGCTTTCCCTATATTTTCTCCTTAATTTACTCCTTATAACAAGTGTACACATCAGTGCCACATGCTATAAATGCAATACCTAAGGACTGGAAAAGTTAAGTGACTTGCTAAATTTATACTATCAGTAAGCAGTGGAGACAGCTATTCTGACTATAATATCCCCAGGGTCCTCTCAGTCATAATGCGCTGATTAAATGGCTCTGCATGGTTTGGTACATTCATTTTAAAAAACAGAACATTCAAACACAAGACAGGCATCTGTTGCTGAAATGGTATTTTATTAGCTCAATGATTTGGGCCTGCCCTTAGCATTAATAAGCTTCAGCACTAATCACAAGACTCTCACTCACTGGTGGGGACATTTTCTTCTTTTAAAAAATGCAGTTAGAGAAAGGGCGTCTACTTCTTGGGGGCTGCAGTGACAGCAGGCTTCTCTTCACGGGTGATGGGAATGGTGCGCTCAGGGCCAGAGACCTGCTTCCTTGGTCCATTCACAGTGAGGACCCCATCAGATGACAGGGATGAAGTAATGGCAAGAGGGTCCACATCAGCTGGGACCCGGTATTTCCTGTGGAACTCCCGGGAGATGAAACCATGTTCATCCTATTCCAAGAGAATGAGGAAAGAGAGAGGTAGGAACAGGAGATAGCACCACTTGAGAACTCAGACATCCTCCTTCCCCTTAGGTGTGACCATTTGCTGTTGCAACAAGGGAGAAAACCAAACAGCTGTTCTGTCTGGAGCTAAGATCAAGTTGCCTGGGTGGTCACTCCAACCAATGAGAGTCTGAGAAATCTGAAACAATGAAATCTGCAAAGCTCCCCAAACTGAGGCCTGGCTATTTTTAGGGGTATTTCCCAAAGGTTTAGATCAGCGTTGGGCCTACAAGATCTGGAATGTCATTCAGCACTGAAGATCTGAGTCCCCAAGGAAGCCCAGAAATTGTCTTGACTCTTCAAGAATGTCCCAGAATGTCGCAGACCAACAGGACTGCTGCTAAAAACAACAACACTTCATCCAGGGAGACTGTGACCCAAACTTAAATCACATAAGCAAAACTGAAACAGCTTGAGGACCTCAAATTATGTTGTTTGATGCCCAAGTATTGAATTATCAATAATCAGTAAGCACGCTCGTTTAAAAACCCACCCAGAAATTAATGAGAAGCTGATCCTCACTCTCTAGAAGTCTGCTAAAAACTACCTGCTTCTAGAATTCTCTAGAATTCATTCTCTAGAATTCTGCTAAAACTACCCAACCTTTATACCAGCTGAATCTCAAGCATTCATGCAGACAGGCTCTCAATTAACTGATTTTGACACGGGCTCCAGGGTTTTTGCTGCTGAGTGCAGCTCTGAAACTTAGGCAAACCAAGTAGCTCAGCCTTTTAGATGAACTAAAGATGAGAGGATCCTGGGACATCTAAAAGCAAAGTCCCAAAGTCAAGAGCCTTCAGGGTATACACAATTCATTTAATTATGTAAAGTAACCAGGTGTCCAACAAGCATGATTCCTAAATCAGTGGTCCTCAACTTTGACTGGACATTAGAATTACCTAGGGAGCTTTTAGAAATGCTGATGCCTGGGTGCCTGGGTGGCTCAGTGGGTTAAAGCCTCTGCTTTCGGCTCAGGTCATGATCTCAGCGTCCTGGGATCGAGGCCCGCATCGGGCTCCCTGCTCAGCAGAGAGCCTGCTTCCCCCTCTCTCTCTGCCTGCCTCTCTGCCTACTTGTAATCTCTTTCTGTCAAATAAATAAATAAAATCTTAAAAAAAAAAAAAAAAAAGAAATGCTGATGCCTGGGGCCCACCCCTTAAAAATTTCTGATTTAATTGGTCTGGGATATGTCTAAGTACTGGGATTTTTTTTTTCATTCCTCTAGTGATTCTAAGGTGGCCAAAAACCATTGGCTTAAATGGGAAATAAACATCCCCTGTACCCCATTTAAGGCATCGAATCAAAACAACATAACTCAACTTCTCTGGCCCAAACAACAACAACAACAGGTCTATCCCTGTCCCAGACCCTTATGGCTTACGACTAGAAGGTCGCCAGCCTCAGAGGCTGATGGTAGTGTCTGCTGTATGATACGCACTGGGTGAATGAGCAGAAGAGAAAACAAGCCACACACCTGGCGCTCTTCATGTTTGCCGTGCACCTCAATCACATCTCCCAACACCTTGACCTTAAGTTCCTCTGGGGAGAAGTGCTTCACATCCAGGTTGACAGAGAATCTGTCCTTCTCCAGGCGCATCTAGAAATAGCAAGGTAGAGGGGAAGGGGTAAGAGAAAAGACAGTAGGAACGTGGATGATATTAGTGCAGTCTCTTCATTCTGCAGACTTGCTTTCTGTCCGGATGGTTTATCCTCCTGTTTTTGGCTGAAAGTCCCTTTTTGAATAAACATGGCTCTCTGGTTCAGGGGAACCACCACAGTGATACCCAAGGCATACCGCATGGTCATCAGACGCAAACTTTATTTACAGGGACAGGAAAGGAGAAAGGCCACCCAGGGGAGCAGTCACAAGGAGAGGTCTGGGCATGGCTTCTGCTGCCTCTCTGACCCCAAAGCCTAGCCTTGTCATTTGTCTGTGAGACAAAGGCCCCTTCTTCTTACTCAGGCCTCTGCCAAGTTTCCCACCCACCCAATCTGGAATGTTCTGCTGGCCCTGATTGTCCTTCCAAAGCCCTTGCTCACTCAGCTCCTGTTTACTCACACTTGAATATTTTTAAACCAGAGTGTTCTCTGTGACAGCTCTGTCAACCTTATCTGTTCACCGCATTCTTCCACACTCTTAGGACAAGTGCGGGTCCCAAGACTGGACCTATACTCTTTACTCATTAGGCTTGAACCCAAATCAGTGCCCTGTCACAGTTCTGAGAAACCTGGAAAGTCATAGATGAAGGAATAGAAAGAAAGTAAAGAACGTTTGCTGTCTCCAGCTCCATGCAATGGAGATAAAAAGCTCCGAATGAGGCAGGACTGTTTCCTGACTGAAACTTGAGATGCTAACATTTGTTAGCAGTATGAGATATTACAAGAGGTGAGCAAAGGAGTCTGAAGGCAGCTCTTTCCCTGTAGATCTTTATGAACCGAACCAGAAAGGGCCATTCTACTTAGAAGTTAGGGGCTAGAAGGCGATCTTTGCAGCACATGGAAAAAATGCATTCAGTAGGATTCAGTGAAGCATCAAATACAAACAGGTTACTGGGGGAAAGAACCAGTAGCCTAGTCTATCTTCACTGGTGGACATGCCAGTGCCTAAGACACTTAGACACAGCCAGATTTAGGCAGGAAGAAAAAGGAGAGCAGGTAGATATGTTTCCAAGAGGTTCCAGGAAGAGCTCTCCTACCTTGGCAGAGACTTACCTCTGAGAGCCCAGTGTCAATCCAGCTGGGTGCCCGCAGGAAGGAGGGTGGTCGCAGGTAGAAGGGGCTCAGGGAAGTAGAAGTTGGGAAGAGATCAGACTCCAACAGGTGCTCTCCGAAGAACTGGTCAAAGAGGCGGCTGGGGGAGTGGAAGGGAAAGAAGGGGCGGCGGATCCACGGGTGGTGGATGGCGATGTCCATGGCGGCTGGGGGAGTGGAGGGGTCAGCTGGCTGGTCAGCTCCTTCAGCTGTGGCTACAGCCAGCCCCTTATATACGCAGTCTTGTGAAGCTTCTGGAATGGTGATGTCAGGAGTTTTATTATCCCAGCTTACCGCCCGTTCATGGAGACTTGTGATCGGGGATTTGGCAGTGTGACACATACCCAGTACTCAGTGAGCTAAGAAAAGAGAAATACAAACACGTCTGAGCTGGCCAGTGACTTGTCCTGGTCTTGTTTCACTAGCTTTCCGTCCACACCCAGTGGCACCCCCCCCACCACCACCACCACCAGCCTCTGCTCTGGAGTTGGAACGGAGTCAGGAATCCCAAGCAGGCGGGTGCTGTGCCCCTCCTCCTCCTCTCCAGCCTAGCGTGCCAGGGGAATTGGGCCAGCAACTATCTTGGGCCTGGGCAGGAACTGGAATCTTCCTAGGCTAGGCCCCAGGGACATTAACTATTTGTGGGTCCCTGGAGGAGAGCAGTGATCACCAACAAGTCAGTGCCAGGCATCTCTGTGACGCCCCGGGTTGACCTGGGTTCAGGAGAGGACCCTGACACTAATCTGGGCAGAAAGACCCTTCACCCCACCCCAAAAAGAGGGTGGGAAAGTTTCTTGCATCTTTCACCTGACACAGCGTGCAGAATATTAAAACCAGGAGAGCTTTATGAAGTAGGGTGCGGGGTGCCTGGGACTTGGGAAGAGGGAGGTGTGGAAAATGTGCAAACCGTAAGGGTCTCGGTTGGGCCTCTCCAGGGCCTCGGGCACCAGCCTCCCCTTCCCAGCTCGCTGCCCAGCCAGGCCCCCCAGCTGTCTCCTGGGGCCTCCTGCGACAGCTGAAGGGTGTGCGGGGGAGGGCATGGGGGTCCAGGCGGCGCTGGTCACACACTTGTCGCTGGCGCTCAGGGGCCCGGCTCCCCGCTCCTCCCCCCCCCCCCCNACCCCGCCTCCACCTCCGACCGAGCCCTGGCTCTCCAGGCAGCTGGAGGGGTCGCTGCTCCGTTGGGGCTGCACCTCGGACCAGGGCCACCGCAGCCTCTGCAGCCATGTCGGGCCGCTCGGTGCCACATGCCCACCCGGCCACCACCGAGTACGAATTTGCCAACCCCAGCCGCCTGGGCGAGCAGCGCTTCGGAGAAGGTATGGCACAGACGCCACCCCCTTGCCTCCCACCCCCACCTCCTGAAATTCTGGGCTGACCTCCCAACGGTACTGGCCTCCACCCCACTCCCGGCTTAAGTGAACTCCTGGGCCGAGCCATCTCCCACCCCAGACTCCCCCTCCACCCACGCCAAGCAGGGCTCTGTCCCCTTCCCACCGACCTCGGTGCAGACGCCTTGCCTGCAAAGCGCGGATACCTGCCCCTGCCCCTGCCCCCCTCGGTCTGCCTTCTTGTTCCCCTTCTGTCCACCGGGTCCCCGTTTGGTTTGCCCTCCTCCACCGCCATCTCATTCCCTATCTCAGTCCCCTCCTTCCAGCTGCCACCTTGTAGCCGCTGTGCCCCCTGCCTCCTTTTCCGACTTTCCTCCTCACTCCCCTGCTGCTCTCCGGGGTCCTTATCTCCTGATCGCCTCCTTTCACCCTTGTTCCCACCTCATTCTCCCTCATCCTGCCTCTCGTCTTCTCTCTCTGCCCCTCAGGCCTCCTGCCAGAAGAGATCCTGACCCCCACCCTCTACCATGGCTACTATGTCCGGCCCCGGGCCGCCGGAGCTGGGGAGGGCAGCAGGGCAGGGGCCTCCGAGCTCAGGCTCAGTGAGGGCAAGTTTCAGGCCTTTCTGGATGTGAGCCACTTTACCCCAGATGAGGTGACTGTGAGGACTGTGGACAACCTGCTGGAGGTGTCTGCCCGGCACCCCCAGCGCCTGGACCGCCACGGCTTCGTGTCCCGAGAGTTCTGCCGCACCTATGTCTTGCCTGCTGATGTGGACCCGTGGCGGGTCCGCGCTGCTCTCTCCCATGACGGCATCCTTAACCTGGAGGCCCCTCGGGGTGGCCGACACTTGGACACGGAGGTCAACGAGGTCTACATCTCCCTGCTCCCTGCACCTCCTGATCCCGAGGAAGAGGAGGAGGCAACAGGAGCTGAGCCCTGAGTGCCGTGGAGCCGGCTCGCGGCGAACACCTCTCTACTTCCCACGGTGATATGAGCAGCTCCCCACCACCCCAGAGGTAGCAGCGTCCTTGGGGGAAGGGAGAAGTGCATGGCCCACAGTGTATGGTTTGGTCCCTTGAGACATGTCATAGCCTTTGGTTTAGTTCTGGGTGGAGCTGAATAAACCCAAATCTCAGGGCCTTGTTTGTGCTGCTCCCTGTTCTGTGGCCTGGACGATGGGACGACAGGGAGGGAGGGGGTCAAGGCCAGCTAGACCAAAAGCTCCTCAGTTCGATGTGCTCAACGTCACAGCACCCTGAGCTCACACTTGGATGCTGAGATCATACCCGGAAGCTGACACTGGCTCCAGATCAAATTCCTAGCCATAATTTTCTCACAATGCAACAAAAGAGAGAGTGATCCTGGGAGGGAAAAGGGATATGCCGTCCAAACAGCCCAGAGGGCACTGTCTGAGCTGGTGATTAGAGACACAAAAACAAGGGTCTCCGGCCTGTCTGGCCTGTTTTGGGTAGGGGTTGGGAAAACAGTTTTAGGCTGGAGAGAGTTGCCTAAAGCCCTATTTTCCCAGAGTAAGGTCTGTCCACTGAAAATGGGCTCTAATTCTGAGCGATGGAGTGTGCATACACAGGGCACAGACACGGAAGCCTCTGCCATTGTCACCGAACCATGGAGTCGCTCCAACCTGTGCATATGGGAGGCCTATGACAGAAAGCATTTGTTTCTAATCTTGGAACATCCCAAAGAGAGGAATTCCTGAATCACCCACCCAATCTAAGACTAAATGCAGGGAGACTAAGGCTATTTGTGCGGTGATGATGGCCAGGGAGCCCTCCTTTGGAAGCAGAGTCTTTTTTTTTTTTTTTTTTAATGTCAGAGAGAGAGAGAGGGAGCACACAAGCAAGGTGAGCAGCAGGCAGAGGGAGAAGCAGGCTCCCTGCCGAGCAAGGAGCCCCATGTGGGACTCAATCCCAGGACCCTGAGCCGAAGGCAGATGCTTAACTGACCGAGCCACCCAGGCATCCTAATTGGAAGCAGAGTCTTAATACTGGGGACATGGTGTGTTCAGGAAAGAGTGGGTGTCTGGATCCTCAGTTACTCTCTGTTGTTCATGCATGTGTTTGATTGGAGGAGTGTCCAGAAGACCCCCTTGCCCCCAAATATATGTATTACCAGGTTATGGTGGACATCTGAAATTCTTTCATTAAAGTGGTTGATTCTGAACTTTTTCTAGGTTACAGACCTGGTTGAAAAACCTAGCAAAAGCAATAGATCCTCTTACCAGAAAAAATACATGCTATCAGGTTTGCCTTACAGCTTGACTAGGTTCACACAGCTCTTGAGATCCATTCATATACCCCTCCTTAGGGATTTGTGGATTCCCAAGAGCTCTTGCTCAAAGAATTCACTTCTTGGTTAAGGCATTACCATTTATTAAAAGTGAAAGCATGAAGGGATGCCTGGGTGGCTCAGTCGTTAAGCGTCTGCCTTTGGCTTGGGTCGTGGTCCCAGGGTCCTGGGATCAAGCCCCACGTGGGACTCCCTGCTCGGCGGGAGGCCTGCTTCTCCCTCTCCCACTCCCCCTCCTTATGTTCCCTCTCTTCCTGTGTCACTCTCTGTCAAATAAAAAAAAAAAAAATGAAAGCATGCCTCAGAGAAAGGACTATGGATATATTTGTTTGTTCATCCATTCATTCAACAAATATTCCTCAACCCCCAAATAATACACTATGGTGGATGTACATTATAAACATGGGTTTAAAAAACCATGCTCTTTTATTGTCTACTCTCAAGAACCTTAATCTTGTTGAGAAGGAAAAGAAACTAGAAAGGATCCTATTCGGACTTCAACCAGAACAACTTCCATTGATCTATTTTGGAATTGTTATTTTTATGCAAGTTTTATTTCAAAGAGAGGGTTCCTTATCTAGAAAAAAAATTGAAACCTCTCATTTAGACCAAATCCCCACACCACTCGAATTCTTTAACAACTATTAGTCAACTTCCTTTTGGGACATTTTAAGTGACAGAGAACTTAGAACTTCATAAGTTCTTTTTGGCAGTTTTTCATCAGAACTTTTAAGGTGTATTTCTTATAAATTCTTCCTTCTATTGACTCCAGATCTTCACTTCAGCAACTTCTGCTCATTGGTCTGATTATGTCCAGAAAATAAGTGCAATCCTTCTTTCACTTGGGAGTCCCTTTCAGATATTTTAAAATAACCATCCCAGCCCCTTAAGACTTCTCTTTCCCAAGTAAACATACCTAATTCTTTTAACCATGTCTTATAGGACTTTTTTTAAAGTATTTATTTATTTATGTATTTATTTATTTAAGTAATCTCTACACCCAATGTGGGGCTCAAACTCACGATCCTGAGATCAAGAGTTGCATGCTCTATTGACCGAGCCAGCCAGGTGCCCCTAGGACTTTCCAAACCACTTATCACCTAGACAACTTTCTCTTGAACACACTGCCTTTTGACAATGTAACTTGAAATTCAACATGTAGATGTAAAATTATTCTTCCAGTCACAAAGTGACTGGCACAGACTTCAGTGGAATCATCAATACCCTTGTTTATCACTCTAGAATTCCATTAATGCTACTTAAGATATATCAGGCTTTCTGGGTACCACAATACACTGTTGACTGCTTCGGAGTTTCTGGTCTCTTTGGTGTTTTCCTTTAAATTAGAGAAAGTAGCTGAAAAGCGACCAGATTATGGAGGGCTTTGAGTGCCAGGCTACAAAGGTTGGGTTATCAGGATGAAAAGAATACAGTTAATGGTAGAATACAGAAGGAATTGCTGGGGAGACACATAGCCGTGAAGTTAAGAGGCTAGTGAGATGATCCAGCACAAAATAATAGAGTAAGATGCGTTGCCATCCAACAAGTAGCTGAGAACAAGAAGTAATAACAATAGCTAGGACTTAGTGAAAGCTTCCCATGTGAGCGCTGAAGAGGAGCCTTGCGGGTTTCACAGATTCTCCCAGAGCCCATGGTTTTGACAGAGGAATTTGCTCAGCTGCAGCCTACTCGCTGGAGAGAGTGGAATGAGTCTGACGTTGGGTCTTTGGAAGGAGAAGCTGAGTTGAGGTGGGAGTGGAGCTTCCGTAGTTCTGTACTGGGCATGAGGAAGTAAGTGGTCAGGAAGTGCTGAGGCCATTCGAATCCTAGAATCATATGATTTTTGACCAGAAAGGGGATTAGGCAATGAGTTGAGTCCTCTCTTTCACCTTTGTAGAAAAAAGTGATTTGCCCACATTAATTCCAAAAGCAAAGGAGAATATCAAAGGAATCCATTTCCCTAAATTTAAGTTTCCAAAAGACTCCAGTTTTTAAACCCAGATTCTGGACAGGGATAAGAAACTGACACTGGTTACCTTGAAAGTGAAACTCCATTAAACCTGAGTATTGCTGCGGAAACGTAAGGTAAGATCTTGGCTCCATTATAGAGGATATATTTCAATGACAGTGTGAGGTAGTAGAGAAATGCTTCCTAAGGTAACCCAGAGCCCTTTTCTATCTCACGCTTCTTTTCACTGAAGCCTGAAGCTCAAAGTTCATGGCTTCATCAAAGCAGCTCCAGCCCCCGAAGGTGAGCTAGTTCTCACCTGGAGCCCATGTGTATTCCTCTGCCCCTTGGCTGGGAACAGTCATCTGGGAATCACTCCAGCAGGTGGCTTCCAAAGTCCAACCTGCTAGGTTGAAATCTGACACTGACAGAGACTCCCTGGGCGCTGCTATTGAGAGCTAAACCAGGAACCAGGAAATGCACCAGCCTCTTTATGTAGAAAACCAGCTGGGCTCCCTGGGAGACAGAGCACCATGGGAAACCAGCTCTGCTGCGGGAGAAGCTGGTGAGTAGGGGCCCAGGGTGGAGGGTAACGTCTCTGTCGGTGGACATGGAGGCCCAGAGAGTAAGAGAAATCCTGCTGATAATTCTCTACCCCCCGCCCACTGCCGCCTCCCTCTGCCTGGCACATCTCTGGGTGCCAGCACCAGAGCATTACCTCTTTCTGTCTTCACTCCTTTCAGAAAGCGTCAGAAAACACAGCCAAGCCTGCTGACTGTCGAGGGGCCAGAGCAGGACTGGAGTGGTGAATTGGCATGGTTTCTCTTGGTCTTCCTCTCCTTTCCTTTCGCTCCCTTCCCTTCTTCCCCAGATGATAATCATAATTATAGCGTTTGAGAGCTTACTACGCTCCAGGCACTTTTCAAACAATCTCTTCCCAATAATGCTGTGAGGGAGGTGGCCTTACTCCTGTTTTTAACAGCTGAGAAGCTGAGGCTCAGAGAAGTTAACTTGTCCCAGGTCACATGGCTAGTGAACAAATAAACCAACATTCCAACCCAGGCCTGTCTGACTTCAGAGCCCATGCTTTTAACTACTACATAATACTGCCTCCCAAATCAAGCAAATCACCTTTGGAGAAATGTCATTTAAAAGGGCAGAAGTGGGGGTGCCTGGGTGGCTCAGTGGGTTAAAGCCTCTGTCTTCGGCTCAGGTCATGATCTCAGGGTCCTGGGTTCGAGGCCCACATCGGGTTACCTGCTCAGTGGGGAGCCTGCTTCTTCCTCTCTCTCTGCCTGCCTCTCTGCCTACTTGTAATCTCTCTCTGTCAAATAAATAAATAAAATCTTAAAAAAAAAAAGGGCAGAAGTGGAGTGATGGAGAATATCGTGGACTATTCGAATTTAGCTTTCACATTTACTTGCTGTGTGGCCTTAGGCAAATCCTGTAACTTCTCTTTTTCTTCGTGTATACAATAGAGATAACATGACCTTTGGTGTTTAGATCATACATCTGAAGAGCAGAAGATATGTGAAAGCCTCATAATAATTTATTTGTAGTGTTTTTACTGTTCTTTTCTGGAAGTGTACATCACTCTAAACCCCCGGACCTGGTTTTATCTTGTTCACTGTTTTCTTATCTATACCTGCCACACCTGGGTCAGTCTTAAGGGTGTTGCTCATGAAAAAAATCATCATTACATTTAGAGAAATGTAAGGTACATTGAAAAGGACATGTGATTTGGAATCAGTACATTGGATTCCAGTCCTGTTCTTACTACTCGTTCATTTATTAAACATATTTTATTGAACGCCTATATGTACCAGGTATGACAGATGCAGAAAACATAATGATAATGGGAATTTTGGCTCCTGCCTTCTTGAGTAAGAAACCAAAATTCTAGGGCCTCAGTTGGCCCATCTGTAAAATGGAAACAATAATGAGTTTCTCAGAATGTTATCAGGACTAGGGGTGGGGGGGAAGCACTTTTTAAACTCTGAGATGTCCCAGAGACATAGGACATTTAGGGGTATCTAAGAATTCTTTTTCAAAGATTTATTTATTTGAGAGAGGGGGAGGGGATAGCATGATCAGGGGAAGGGCAGAGGGAAAGCAGACTGCACTGAATGGGGAACCTGACTGGGGTCTTGACTTCATGATCCTGAGATCATCACCTGAGCCGAAATCAAGCGTGGGATGGATACTCATGCAACTGAGCCACCCAGGCACGGCAACATCCAAGAATTTCTGCAGAAAGGGTGTCACAGGTTCTTTCACTTCCTTTGTTCCAAGTTTTCATAGTCTTCATTTTTGGTTACTTATTCCTCTGATGGTAGTAATCATAGCAGTCAGCTTTATTGATGTTTATTTTACGTCAGGCACCTAAACGAGTATTTTACATTTTTTTAAAATGTAATTCCTCCAATAGTTCATGGGGTTTAGGTTCTACTATTATCCTCATTTTATTAATAAGGAAATGATAGCCCAAGGAAGCTAAAACCTTGCTGGTCACACAGCTAGTCTGTTTGATTCTAGAGCCTGGCTAGAAACACTACCCCTGCTATTCTAACCAAAACTTTTTTTTTTTTCCTTCTTAAAATAGTAGGACAAAGGGTGCCTAGATGGCTCAGTCAGTTAAGTGTCTGACTCTTGGTTTCGGCTCAGGTCATGATCAGGATCATGGGATTGAGCCCCGCATCGGGCTCATGCTCAGCATGGAGTCTGCTTCAGATTCTCTCTCTCTCGCTCGCTCTCTCTCTCAAATAAATGCAGTCTTTAAAAAAAATTTAAAGTATTAGTAGGACTGGATATTGTNATTTAAAGTAGGGCGCCTGGGTGGCTCAGTGGGTTAAAGCATCTGCTTTCGGCTCAGGTCATGATCCCAGGGNTTTAAAGTATTAGTAGGACTGGATATTGTTCTCTGTTTCTCATTATCTCAATAAACTTACAGAGACTTCAAGACAGTATGACAACTTAAAAGACTTTTATTTTAAAATATTATCATTATTTTCTGGTTAGAAAAGTGACACACATTCAAAGTAGAAAATTTGGAAAATCCCAAAGAGCAGAAGATAAGAAGGAACCATAAATAGTCTAAATATATNGTATTAGTAGGACTGGATATTGTTCTGTTTCTCATTATCTCAATAAACTTACAGAGACTTCAAGACAGTATGACAACTTAAAAGACTTTTATTTTAAAATATTATCATTATTTTCTGGTTAGAAAAGTGACACACATTCAAAGTAGAAAATTTGGAAAATCCCAAAGAGCAGAAGATAAGAAGGAACCATAAATAGTCTAAATATATGTATAGCAACCATAAAGATTCTAAATATATTTATAGCAACCATAAATGAGAACATTTTAGTCTATTTTCATGTAATCCCCCCTTTTTTTTGGTGTACCTCATAGTTACATTTTTCCATGCCACAAAGCAAACAACATGTCTGCAAGTGTGCAGTGATGCTCCATGTTCCCATCTAACAGAGTTGGCTGAGAGTCACAGACAGACTGACGTTCCATCTGATGTGTACTCCAAGTAAAGCTGAGCAGTGATGACCATGGGCAGGTGCAGGACTCCAAGCTTTCAAAGCTTTATCTTTTATCAGCAATCCTGATTTTATAAATGGTGAAGTCCCTCAACCCCATTCTTGGTAAACCCAGGTATAGTAGGCCTTCGTGGGGATTCAAACATTTTTAACAAGGTTTTGAAACATCTCGGCATGGAACCCCTGGCTCAGGCCACCTACCCCACATGGCCAATGACTTGGAAAGGTCACTTCCATGTAATCCTTTTGAAATGCCTATGTACATAGCTTTTATCCCAAAACATGCCTTATTATCTTTTTTATTAACTTAAAGATTTTCCATGCTATTAGATGTTCTTACAAGATTTTTTTTTATTTGCCCCAGGGGTACAGGTCTGTGAATCATCAGGCTTACACAATTCACAGCATTCACCATAGCACAAACCCTCCCCAATGTCCATAACCCAGCCACCCTATCCCTACCCTCCCACCCCCAATAATCCTCAGTTTGTTTCGTGAGATTAAGAGTCTCTTATGGTTTGTCTCCTTCCTGATCTCATCTTGCTTCCAACATATTTCTTAAATGGATTTAAAATGATCCATTTAGTGGAGATGCCATTTATTTAGTCAGTTCCCAATGTTAGACATACAGGATGTTTCCTATTGTTTGCAGTTGTAAACAATGCTACAACAAGCATCCATACTTGTGCCTGCTTATTTCTTAGGATATGGAATTGCTACATCAAAGGGTATATATACTTTATGTTTAAGCTTCCTTATACTTCTTGTCAATTGCATTCCAGGAAAATTGAGCCAATTTTTATTCATACTACCAATATAGGAGAGTGCCCATTTTGTTTTCTGAATTCTGAGCTAAAAATAAAATCCTATCAACTATGAGTCTAACAGAATATTCCATTTAGGGTGTGTCCAGGCATTGTGTAGTATCCAACTTGGGAACAGGCTCCATTCACTAAAATTGGGTCGCCCAAATCTGTTGCTTTAGAAATCATGTTCTCTTTATCCATTGAAGTAGAAGTAAGTAGAACAATAGCGACAAGGGACAAGGAATAGAGGGTAGGATAAAGCTATGACCAGAGAGAGGTAAAAAAAAAAAAAAAGAAGAAGAAGAAGGAAGAGAAAAGAAGGAAGGAAGGAAGGAAAGAAGGAAGGAAGGAGGGGAGGGAGGGAGAGAGGAAGGAAGGAAGGAAAAGAAAGAGCTGAAGTGGCAGATGTAGAAAGACCTAGAAGTGGTTTCAAAGCTTTTCTTCTGAACCATCTGTAAACTTCAGATGGTGACTCTATCTGCTCTCAACTCAGCAAGCTGCATTAAAACCAAAAGTCATACCAAAACACAAACCTCTGTCAAATATGTGTGGGGAAAATCATGAGTTTTCCAGAGTAGTAAAATGGACATGATCTAGAAGTTTCCTTCCCTCTCTCTCCCTTTCTTTTTAGTTAGCAAAAGGAGGAAAATTTCCTTATGGAGACAGAACTCACACAGACAGGGTTGACTCCGGTGAGAGTTTGGAAATGTACTAGCAAGAAAAAGCATCCAGAGTAAGCCCCAAACTATTCAGCCTATTTCCTCACACAAATGTTTTTCTCTGGCCATCAAACAGTTGACAATCACGTAGACACACTGGCTCCACCAGGGACCCCAGGGGTTCCGAAATGAGTCTGTCCTACAGCTCAGAAATGAGGTCTGTCCTGCAGGGAGGACAAGGTAGCTGAGTCACTCACCAAATTCAGAGCTCTCTGTGCTGTGTGTGTTAAAGGTTAAATATCTCTCACTTTCTCTGTTAATTAAAAACAAGGACAGGGAAGCAGAGAGGGAGATCACCTCCAAGAAAAGGGCTTTGAGGGGTCCTAACTTGTTAGCCCCGGTTGCGGCAGCTTCTGTGACTCCCAGAGTAAGAACCCCATGTTAGCAGAGACCCTGGGAGGCGGGGAGCACCAAAGCAGCAGCAAGAGGGTCTCTGATTCCAGGAATATCCCGTTATTTGGCAGGTATCCCTTACCCTCTGCTGGGATTAGCCTGTTAAGACAATCCCAGAATAGCCCTCAACCCAGCTCTCTCCCTGGCATGTTGTGCCTGGTTGCCTGAGGCTGTATTTTGGGTTTGGTTATGTCAGTTTTACCACTCCACCTTCCAGAACCATCCTTGTGGGAGAGATGTGGTACCCTTGATAAATGCTTTCAGGCTGACTTAGGGTGAATCTTTGAGGGAAGTGAGAGAAGGTTATCCCCGAATGTTAAGGAGACCACAGAACAAATGATGAAGGTGGGAAGACTGAGGCCAGGACTCTTACACGTGGGTGATCTGTGTTTCTTTTCACAGGAGCTGCCTGTCAACTCCCCAGAGGAAAAAGAAAACGGGTAACTGGGTGTTGGGGGCGGGGGCTCGGAGTGGTTGAATTAGAGAAGATGCTGGAACCAGTGTCTTTGGAAAGGGCCTAAGGATGAAAAAGAGGAGTAGACTTGGAAGGGATAAAGGGAGATATTACACCAGAGAAAATCTTTGGGGTTTCAAGACCAGCTCTGAAACTCTGGGTCTCATCCTTTCCATTACCTTAGAGTGGCAAGGTTGGTTGCTCGTTTTTTCATTCACCCAGCAAAAATTAACTGAGCACTTATAGTATATGTGAGGCACTCTGCTGGGTCCCAAGGAAGCAGAGAGGCATAAGGGTGCACTGTCTCAGTCCTCAGGGGGTTCAAAATCAAGTTTAAGAGATTTGTTTACACATAACCAAGTAAATGCAATGCAGTCTACTAGTGCTATAATAGATTCACACTCATACCGTGGGAGAATCATGAGTTGGGAGAATGGGAAAAAACACCAACGTCAAAGGAATAATAGCAAGCTCTCAAGCTGGAAGAGGAGCAGAGAGGAAAGGGTAGGCAGTGGGATTATCTCATGTAGAAGAAAGAACAGAAAGAGGGAAGAAAAGAAAAAGAAGAAAAACGAAGGAAAGAAAGAAGAGAAAAGAGGGGGGAAGGAAGGAAGAAAGGGAAGGAAGGAAGAAAAGAAAGAGAAAGAGGAAAGAGGCTGAGTTGATTGAAAGTGACTGTTTGGTAGGGCTGAGCACTCTGATAGCCTGTATACGTATTTGTCTCCCCTACCAGACTGTAAGCTCCCCGAGGCAGAGAAAATAGCTTGCCCATCCTTCTAGCCCCAGAACGTGGCACACAGCTTGGCATATAATGGGCTCTCAACATGTATTTGCTGCACTGTGTGAGGGGCCGGTGAAAAATGAGGATGGAAGCTATCACGGGCAGAGCATGAAAGGAGTCTGGATGTGGGAAGGGCAGCCGTGAAAGAGGTGAGAGCAGAGGCAGGGAGATTAGTTAGGAGCCCACCATAATAGTTTCAGAGGTTCGAGGAGGGCGATCTCAGTAGAGACAGGGAAGAGAGAATGAATTTAAGCTGGATTTCTTCTCAGGAAGCCAAGCAAGACGGGCAGTGAAGCAGCCGCAGCAGCAGCAGCAGCAGCAGCAGCGGAATGGTGTCAAGGTAGGGACGGGCTTCTGTCCCTTCCAGGGGGCTGCTCCAACAGGGGGTCTGAGGACTCAGCTCTTTCACCCTGCCACACGTCTCAATGATCTTGAACCAGAACTTGCTGGTTCTGCCCCACGAAGGAGCCAAGCCAAGGGACATCAGAATCACCGACCCTGCTTTGTGCGCGAGGGGCAAAAGGAAGCCAAGAATGTCCCTTAATGCTGTCCGTCTCTTGCAGGCCCATGACACAAGAGGACATATTTATGAACAGGTGTTAGAGAAGCCGGCCACTCAGGAGAGGAATCCAGGCCTCCGGTTGAAGGAGAGCAGCTTACATTATGCAGACATTCAAGTGTTCAGCTCTGCTCAGCCACGCTCCGCTCGGCGGGTGAAACACCCGCAGTCAGAAAATGCTACGCAGTACGCCACCCTTCGCTTCCCCCAGGCCACACCCCGCTACGACAGCAAGCACGGGACTCCAGTGTGAGCGCCGGGGAGCACGGACCTGTTTCCATCCCTTTACCACTACCGCCCTGGGGGAACGGGCGCTGGGAAAGTGGCCGGCCGCCAGAGACGCCGCCACGTGTTCAACAACTCCAGAGCCCCTGCGAGTGCCCGCTCCCCGGGGTCGCCCCCTCCCCGAGGCCTATTTTTTATTTGCCACCATTGGCTTGGACTCGTATTTGGGTTGGCCAGGGGTGGATGGACTTCCCCAAAATGAGGGGGGCTGCAGGAAGATTTTTGACCCCTACCTTTGCTTCTGCTTTCAAGAAAAGTGCTGATTAGGACCGGTTACCCCAGCACTTGAGCTGACTTTCTTGGGCTTAATTTAAGGGTGTCTCTTTTGCACACCTTAAACGCCCAAGCTGGACAAGAAAAGTGCTCTGGAAAAGCATTCCGGTCCCTGCGCACAGCCCCCAGAGCTGGCTTGGACAATTCTCTTGGTGGTTGGGTCAAGGGTGCCAGAAGCTACACAGACAAACGAGGGCGAGGGCTGAGGCGTGGAGGAAGCGATCTCTGGCCACGGGTTACCAGAACTTCAAGTCCCTGACCGCGCAGCACCGCCCGGAAACTCCCCTCCGCCGGACTGTTGGCTCTCGCAGGTGCGGAGCCGCCAGGATCAATAAATCGCATAAGAAACATGCCTGGTGCGTTTTCCGGGGTGGGGGTCTGCCGGCTCTACGTGAGCGAAGCAGGTCTCGCTCGGCCCGAGGGCAACCAGGAAATCCGGACACTTCGCGCAGGACCCCACGGGCTTTGGCTGGGGCGGAGCAGGGCTGTGGTTTGGACGCCCAGGAGGCGGGTTTGCATCTGTAGAAGGCGGAGCTCCCAGGGCCAGTCCCGGCATTTGGGGCGGGGGCCGTGTCGGCCCGCAGGAGGCGGGGCAGGGAGGCAGGGGGCAGGGTCAAGGCCTGCTGGGGCGGCGGTCTGGGCAGTTAGGAGGCGGAGCCGGCCGAGCAAGGGGCGGGGCCGAGGTTGGCCAGGGCCGGCGCGAGGTGGGCGGGGCCGGGCCGGAGCCGGCCCCGCGTCACCATGGCATCGGGAACGCAGCAGCGACACTGTGCCAGGAGGAGGCGGAGCTCAGAAGGGCTGGGGACAGAGATGCTGAACCAGACGCACCTTCGATTTAAGAGGTAGGTGCTGAAAGGTGGGGGAGAGGGGAGGGGAGAGGAGGCGTGCCTGAGAAATATACTTACCACTGGTTGAGCGTCCAGATCAGAAAGGGGGACCCACGGAGGGGTGAGTGGGGGGAGGGGGTTGCTGGAAAGAAGGAGGCGGAAGTTTCAGGTTCTGAGCCTTACAGGTTCTTAGGATGCAGTTCCTGATTCAGACTTTAAGAGCTTGGAGACGGGTCGTAATGCACGTCCCCTTTCAGTTTGTGTGCCATCCTCCCCAAATACCGGTGCCCTTTGATTTATCCCTAAGAGGGGTGATTCCTTAAGACGGACACTACTGAAAATGGAATCACAGCACAAAATAGTTGGTAATCATAGTATCGACTTCATAGAATGTTTGTGATTATTTAAACACTCGGAACCATAAACAGTACATAGTGTATGCAAATGCAAGCTGCCGTTATCATCATTATTATCATTTTCCCGGCCTGTTCTCTGGCACAGACCTAGTGCAAGTGGATTCAGAAGAAGTGGCTGGAAAACTTCCTCCACTACTAACTGGCAGAATTTACTCCCTAGCCTGCTTACTATTAGCTGGGGCCTAATACCGTGAACTTTATTTTCAATGGTTATTTACTATGATGGTCAAATACAATGATGTAGGTGATAACACTTTGTAAACTCAAAGTACTATGTAAAAATTTCTGCCTTAAAATATAAATACAGCCCTTCCAGGTTCAAACGGAATTCCTGAGGATGAATGGAAGTGCATGACATAAGCAGAGCTCCCACTATTTGTCTTGATTGTCTTCAGTGTGGTCATTGACGAAAATCTTAGCGAGGAGCGAAAATGCATTCTTGTTTGACTGATAGGGAAGCATTGTTCTTTATTACGGTTTAGCCTAAGTGGCTAGTTTTTAAAATACCCTTGGGATAGTCCTGTTGTGATTATAGTATCTTTGGCTGTATTTCCTTCTAACCAGCGTCCCATTTCTGAAACTCCTAGATGACATAAGCTGATAGATTTGGGGCAGGGGCCTGACATTACTAGATTGGTTTAGCTTTGGAATTTTTTTTTCCTGTCCTGTATTTTTGTACATTCTCCCTCTTCCTATTTTAAGGTGGCCCTGATCCGGCTTTTCTAGGGACTCTGAAGATGGGGACTCAAGTGGTTAGGAGACTCTGTAACTCCCTGCTGCCAGCAGAGCCCTGTGTAAGTTTTTGGTGTACTGTTGAAAGGAGTGTGATGACATTAATGGAATTTTGGTACAGTTCCACAACTGGGGGATTTCTCCATCAAGACTCAGATCCTGGAACAAAATTATCATATATTTGCTTTCCTTTTTTGCTTCCCCTTCTTGTAGAAATTCTAGCTCCCTTGATTCATTATTGATAAAATCAGGGAGAAGTTAAAAAATTATGGCAATTAATCAGAATATATGCAGTTTAAAAGATTTAAATAATGTTTGTTATAGAAATAATGCATGTTAATTACAGAGCATTTGGGAACTATTGCAAACCATGATTTTATTTATTTATTTATTTATTTATTTTTAAAGATTTTATTTATTTATTTGAGAGTGAGAGAGAAGCAGAGAGCATGAGCAGCAGGGAGGGGCCAAGGGAGAGGGAGAAGCAGACTCCCTGCTGAGCAGGGAGCCTGATGCTTAACTCTACTGAGCCACCCAGGTACCCCTAAAACAAACATTTTAACAATTTCATATTAACAAACATTAAGTTAAAAAAAAGCAAGAGTCAAGGGGTGTCAGGGTGGCTCAGTCTGTTAAGCATCCAACTCTTGATTTTGGCTCAGATCATGATCTCAGAATCTGCTTCTATCCCTCTCCCTCTGCCCCTTCCCCTCCTTGTGCTGTCTCTCAAATAAATAATAAAAAAATCTGTAAAAAATGTTTGTCTTATTATGGTTACAAATGTCTGGTAAACATAATGGTTCTAATTTTCTTGACAATTTTTCTGTTTATTCGACTTTTAGGTTCCCCTCCCCCATTGTAAATAGCAAATTGATTTCCTCATTTAAGACTTTTTTTTCTTAGGGTTTGGTTCCAGAAGTAGAATCCATAGGTCAAAGGACGTGAACATTTTAAGTAATAAGTTACCTTTTAAAAGAAGAATCCTGGTGTCAAATTATATATACATCTTCTAGAAGGCAGAGGGTCATCAGCTGAGACAGAGAAGGGTTCTGGGTAGAAATCAGGCTACCTCTTGCAATGAAACCTTAGGTTCTGCAGAAAGATTATTTCATGATAGTGGGGGTAGTACTGTGGAGCCCTGACATTTGTGAATGGCAGTCTAGAGGTATGGGGGTTCGTGAGTGTTTACACAGTAAAGAAATTCAAGGGATACTTCCAAAATATCCACCAGATGTCGCTAGTCTTAATCTAATTTTTACCTTTAGGATAACCAGCAGATAACTTTTGAGATGTGAATTTCAAAAATTCATGTAGAATGTATTTGCATATCTGTTTAAGTACAGTTTATATTAAGCACTAGCATCTGGTGATTACTTTGGCAACATCCTACTCTAGGCTCTTACCATTCTGTCTCTTTTTCCCTTTTTCTTCCCACTCAGTCTATCACACTCACCCTGTACACTCTGTCCCCATATACTAATATTGGATTCTCAGTTTTGCTAGTCTTCCTTTTACTATTCTTTTTTTCAGTCTTGTTTCTTGCCTCTGTGTGTATTCGTATATTTATGTGTAACTGTGAATTCCTTAAGGTTTTTTTTTGCTAAACGAATGGGACCTGGCATATAATGACATATAATAGGCACTGAAGATATTTAGTGAACGTTTAATGAAAAAAGACATCGGCGAAGGAGATGAAAATATGGAAGGATACTAGAAATTATTTATATTTGTCTTGGAAATACACTGAAAGAGACCAAGACCCATACTTCTAAATTAACTAAACCTATATGCTAAGTGATATAATATAGCACATGTTGTGACCTTTGAATTGTAAAAAGAGGAATATTCATTCGTTTAGTCAGGATTTACTGAGCATCTACTATGTGCCAGGAAACATTTTTAGTTCTGGAGATAAACCAGATAAACCAGTAACAAAACGTACAAAATTTCCTGCTCTCATGGACCTTACATTCTGGGCAGGGAGACACTGACAATAAGCAAACAAACAAGTAAATATAGATTATACAAGACAGTGATGAATGCTAGGAAGAAAAATACAAATAAATTAGGCAAAGAAGTTTTGGAAGGGCCTGAGCGAAGGGGTGTTGTCATTTTATTTACTTTTATGTATTTATTGTTTTTTAAGTAGGCTCCACACCCAGTGTGGAGCCCAGTGCAGGGCTTGAACTCATGACCTCAGGATCAAGACCTGAGCTGAAATCAAGTCAGATGCTTAACCCGCTGAGCGACCCAGGGGCCCTGGGTATTGTCATTTTAAATAGAGTGGTCAGGGAAGGCTGAACAGATAAAAGTGATATTTGAGCAGAAACCTGAAAAAAGGACAGGCATGAACCATGGGTTATCTAGGACTTGAGTATTCGAGACAGATTAAGATCAGATCTGCCTTGATTTTAAGAAAACCAAAAGTGGTCAGAGGAGTTTTAGGAGGAAGCAGAACTTGAACTAGACGTAGTAAAGATTTGAGTGGCAGAAGTGTGGGAACTTCCAGGCAGAAGGACAATCATGAAGGCATGAGAGGTGAATATGAGCCCTGAAAACGTGGGAGACAGAGGGTCCTATTAATTTGGGGGAGGGCCTTAAGAGTGGGGCATGAGGAATTTATATCTGACAGGAAAAAGGACCGTTTGAAAACACTTGACCATTTGAGCAGGAAGATGAATGCATTGTCTAAGTAAGATTAAGGGGTGTAGGCTGGCAGAAAAGCCAGGAGACAAAGAGAGTGGTTTGGGAGCCAGGACACGTTTGGGGCCTTTGCTGGTAGAAGCGAGCCCTTTTGTGGACATTTATGCTGATGTCTCTGAAGATAAATGCAGCAGAAATTGTAAATCTGTGTTACTGCCAAGAAACTCCCTAATGTGTGAAAACAGAAAAAGATTAAGAAATATTTCAGTCATTTAAAATATTTCCATTGACAATTTTAATTATCTGTTTATTCAGATTGCCTTTCTGGTTCTTTATAGTCATTCATGAGTGCCCAAAACAGATGTATATTAAATTGACATAGGTGTGAATTTCACACATTTCCATACAGGGAGAAGTCACAGTCAATAATTTCACCGAGTGACAGTTCTGTTTAAGACTCATGGTCTTACTTAGGCCATCATACCATTATCTGTATTAATGTAAGTGATGAATGAGTTTGCCAGTTTCCTCCACTCATTCATTCATGCGTTCAACTTAGGAGATTTACTGAGTACCTTTTATGCCTCAAATATTATATAAGAGTATTACATAATGATTAAGAAACTGGACTTTAAGCGTCTGCCTTCGCCTCTGGTCATGATCCCCTGGACGCTTAAGGACTGAGCCACCCCGCATCAGGCTCCCTGCTCTGTAGGAAGCCTGCTTCTCCCTCTCCCACTCCCCCTGCTTGTGTTCCCTCTCTCACTCTCTCTCTCTGTCAAATAAATAAATAAAATCTTAAAAAAAAAAAAAGAACCTGGACTTTGGCTTCACCGCTTAGCAGCTATAGGGCCTGGAACTAATTACTTATCCTCCAGATCTCTCTTCATCTGTAAAATGGAGATAATAAAAACATGGCAATTGTGACCATCAAATGAGCTAATGTATGTAAGTGCTTAGTATAGGGCTTGGCACATAGTAGAAATTCAATTTTGCTATTATTACGGTTGTCTATAAATATTTGGGTAGCTTTTAGTTGGTGAGGGAAGTATCTGTGTCATTATTGTTAAAATAATACAGGACTGAGGAGGTCTGGTCTAATTTCAGAAATCAGGCAGCACGGCAGAGATATGCAGAAATATGCTAGTTTGGACCCTTTGTGTCTCCTCCCAGGCAGAGAGAAGGACAAGCCAGCAGTGGTGGGAGTGGTTACAGCTACCTGGACTGGCTCACAGTTCCCCATGTTCTAGCCCTACAGGGTGCAGATCATTGTCCTAGTTATTCCTGATTCTTTTAGCTAACCCACTTACCCTCCCAGCTCTTATACTGATATGACAGCAGAGAGAGATGGGGCCGATGGAGGGAACAGTAAATGTTAGTGGGGCTTAGAACTAACGCTCAGTTCTCCATCTGAGCTACTTGGTAAGGCAGACCCTGATAAATATGGTGAGCACATCTTCTGAGCAAAAAAAAAAAAAAAAACAACCAACCTAGAGATTATATGCTCAACAGAAATTTTGTGCTTTTTCCAAGTGTGAGAGGCAGACTATATGTGAAAATATTATAATTTTTGGAACATTTCAATAGTTGTGTGGGGAAAATGGCACAGAATATTATGAAATGGTACTATCTCAATTTAAATGAATTAAAATTAAATGCTATTTCAATTTCAGTCCTGCCTTTGTGTTAGCCACATTTTAAGTGCTTACTAATCACGTGTGGCTAGTGGCCAGTGGATCACAGACAATCCTATTGCAAACCACTACTGTAGGATATGTGATTGATATAATTACAGATTTCTGGGGAATAGTGCAATTGTGGACCATATGCCCTATAACAAATCTTATATCTGTTCACCACAGCTCCCTCTGATTCCCCCAGCATGCCGTGAGATGCAGGGCCAACAGCATAGGGCTGAGCACCAGGGGCATTTGGTTCAGATCTTAGCTCTCATATGGATTTGGTGAGCGACTGTAAATAGCAATCCTAGTCTTCATTCCTCCATGTGTGTCACATATCTTTTTTTTTAAAGCTTTAAATCCAGGGATTTAATGAGTCTTTTCCTAGGAATATTGAGCTCATAGGTCTTATGTTGATAAAGGCCTTGTTCTTTGAGAAACAGTGACCTTTTGGCATATAACCATCACCAGGACCTCCCTCTGATGTTTCTTTTTTCTTTTTTTTAAGATTTTATTTATTTATTTGACAGAGAGAGACACAGGGAGAGAGGGAACACAAGCAAGGGGAGCGGGAGAGGGAGAAGCAGGCTTCCAGCTGAGCAGGCACTCGAGGGACTCGATCCCAGGACCCTGGGATCATGACCTGAGCCAAAGGCAGACGCTTAACTGACTGAGCCACCCAGGCGCCCCCCTCTTTCTGATGTTTCAATATTTTCTCTTCTGTCCAAAGCATGATGGGCCAGCAACCAATCAGAATCCTCTATCCAGGGACCTGCCAACTGGGTGTTTTGGTTTTGCATCACTACGCATGTAGATAGATGTGTTGCATGCGATTTTATGTTGTTGGAAGTTTCATGCTTCTCTTTTAAAAGGGCCTTGTTGCATTAACATGGGTTAGTGACTCATCTGAGCGTATTACCCCATGAGCTGTGGTCATGCATGCCAAGGGGAATTCTTGGCAGCTAAACTCCCCAGTTAGTTATGAAGGACAGTGTTCTTCTTCTTCTTTTTTTAAATTTTTTACTGGGAGAGGGAGAAGCAGGCCCCTGGGATCAAGACCTGACCAGAAGGCAGACGCTTAAGGACTGAGCCACCCAGGTGCCCCAGGACAGTTCTCTTCTGACCTGGCTGATCAGGTTCAGTCTGATTTGGTGCCATAGCTTTTCCCCAGCCTTTGCCAGAATTGAATACACAGCATTCAATCAGCAGCAACCACTTAACACCTCTGCCGGCCTTCGGCTTCCTGCTTGCTGTGGTTGGGGGTGGGGGCTGGGGTGGGAGGTGTGTCCTTCTCAGAAGTATCATTGTGTTTAGCAGCTTTAGACGTTCAGGCAAGATGTTGCTAGTTCTGGGTGCTCCCCACCTATTTTCTTTTTCTCTAGTGAGCGCAGGAGCTGAGGAGGAGGTCAGAAAGAACCATTTCTGACTTTTCCTGCTAAGTTACCAATGGGTATATGTGGAAGGAATTTGGGCCTTCTGCAAAATCGTTAAGTGTAGAGTCCTAGATCATCAAACTGCCTTTGTCACTGACTAGCTGTGTCCCTGGGCAAGGCCCTGACCTTCTCAGAGCCTTAACATTCTGTAAATCCTTTCCCTCCATCTGGGACCACGAGGTGTAATGTAATATGGGTGTTCTTTCAGCTTCCAGTTTTCCTATAGAAACAAGAATGTGCACTGAGAGTACAAATGACTAGTATTCCTAAAAATAAATAATCAAGGCTGTGACTTGAATAACTAGAAACAGAAGGGAATAGCTCTCTTGTTTCATTTGGGGAAGCTTTTATCTAACTCTTTCAAAAGTTCCAGGATATTTTTGTAGTATTTATTTTATTCTTCAAATTTTTATTTAAATTTTAGTTAACATATAGTGTAATATTGGTTTCAGGAGAATTTAGTGATTCTTTACTTACATACAACACCCATTGCCCATCAAAACAAACGCCCTCCTTAATACCCATCACCCATTTAGCCCACCCCCCACCCACCTATAGTGTTTATTTCAATTAAAACCCATTTCATTCATTTATTTTTTATTTTTTTTTTAATTTTATTTATTTATTTGACACAGAGAGAGAGACCACAAGTAGGCAGAGAGGCAGGCAGAGAGACAGGGAGAGGAGGAAGCAGGCTCCCCGCTGAGCAGAGAGCCCGATGCGGGCCTCGATCCCAGGACGCTGAGATCATGACCTGAGCCGAAAGCAGGGGCATCAACCCACTGAGCCACCCAGGCGCCCCATTTCATTCATTTAAAGCTCACTAAAAATATGGGCTTTACATTGTAGCAGTTATTTTTTGTTCATTTGTTTGTTTTAAAGATTATTATTATTACTATTATTATTATTATTATTTTAGAGAGAGGACAGAGCAGGGGGGAAGGTGCAGAGGGAGAGAGAATCCTGAAGGAACCTACCCTCTTTGGGGGTGGCTTTCCGTTGTCCCAGGACCCTGATATCAGGACCTGTGCTGAAATCAAGAGTCAGGGCTCAACCAACTGAGCCACCCAGGTGCCCCTTAGCAGTTATTTTTAAAAGAAATACAGATTTTGGGGGGGATAAAGCCTTGGTGATCCTTGGATTATCCTTGATGTTTCTGTTGTGATCCTGTGGTATTTCTTTACTATTATTTCTATTAAATGTGTTCTAATACCATTAATAACTAAAGTTCTCTCTACCCCCCCCCTTCTGGCTGGCTCTCTCTCTCTCTCTCTTTCTGTCCTTTCTGCTTCCCCTTCTTTAGTCCAATCTCACTGTCCAGGCGTCTTATGGAAAATGGTTGCTGTTTTCCACTAGTCTGGGGGAAAAAAAATCCTGATTCACTCCCCTTCCCACCCATCTTGTGCTGGAGCGTTTGGCCTTGAATCCTCGGAACGTGTGTGTGTGCGTGTGCAGCGCGCGCTCACGCCGGCACGCCTGCCGGTGTGCCAACGAGGGTTTGTGTGTGCGCTCGCGTGTGTGGATGTTCGCCGCGCGCGCACACAGCCGCGTGCCCGCCGGGGGCCTGGTGTGTCTGCGTCTGCAGTGTAGGCACACGCGCCAGCCCCCGGCCCCGTGTGTGTGCGGAGCGCGCACACACCAGCCCGCCCGCGCGCCCGCGGTGCTCCCCCTCACGCACGCCTGGCCGGGGGCTGCCAGCCAGCGCCCCTCCACCCTTTGCGCGCCCAGCTGTTTCTATAGGAACCGCAACAGCGCCGCGGCCCCTCCGGCTGAGGCCCGGTGCGAGCATGCCCAGTGGAAGGCGCTAGTTTGGCTCGGCTCTAGGTTTCCAGTAAGTGGCCTGCGGGACTCCGGAGAGATCCCAATGAGCTGAGCGGAGAGTCTTTGTGTGCGGCGGGAGGAGGCGGCGGCGGCCGCTGCCTGGCCTGGAGACCCCGCCCGGGGTGCCCCCGGTAGGAACAATGCTAGCCTGCCTGACCCGGGGGAACTTACTGGACGTCCTGCAGGAGGGCTTCAATGAGGTAACTGTCTGCCCCTCCCGCTCCGGGCTCCCCTCCACCAGCGCCTCCCGCCTAATCTCTGGAAAGGGTTCTCCGCCCCCCACCTCACGGGGACCCCAGATCACTTCGCCTGCAGAGCCCTAAGGGGCCAGGGTGGTGGGTCCGGTGCCGATGAGATGGCTAACAGGGAGAAAGCTGAAGGGCCGCCCGCCTCCAGCGGAGCTGAGCGATGCCCTTCCTGGTGGCTTACCTGAGCCCGGCAGACAGGACCACAGACTCAGAGGTCATCGCCTTCCAGAAGAGGTGGTCTCCACCCTTGCCAGGGGTTCTCCCCGAGAAAATCCCCAGGGAAGCCCCAGCATGGAGGGCAGGAGTGCCCATTCTATTTCAGGAGCTCGCTGGGTGGGCCACGTTAGGGGTGGGGTGGAATTGCATTGGTGGAAAGTTTGAGAGAAGGCAGGGTGAGTAGGTGGTCCACGTGAAGTGCTCTCTTGGTGTTTGTATCTTTTTCCATTTTCCGGGCAGTAGATTTCTTCACAACCAAGGGCATGGTTGGCCGACAGGACCTAAGAGGAGCGAGGTTGCTGGAGGTCCCGGGCCGTGCATGGGAGCCAGCATTTGCTCCCTTCTGTGTGAGAGTGGGGGACTGGACTCGAGATCTCATAGGCGATACGGGCTAGGACTCGCTGGGGCTGTTTGTCTTTTCACTGTTTTCTCTCAGAATTCGGTTGTTTCTTCCATTCCCTTCTCTTGTGATCCAGGAAATTCTGGTTTAGGACCCTCTCCCCCTTGTGATTTGCTCCATGTGTCTTCCATGGCTTCCAAGCCCCACCCCTTTGGGTCGCCTGATCCCAGCATCCAGGGAGACCTTTACAAGGAGACCTAGGCCGTGGGTTGTGTCTTTCATCTTTTCCTGTCCACCTCTCCCTCTGTTCCCTCTATGTCCTTCTTAAATGTAAGACTTTTTGAAGATCAGTTTTTAGTTAAACAACATAGGAATACATTCTCTTAATATGAACGTTACAGGCAAGACTGCGTGCCTTTGGCCACCCCTCCAGTCCTGGCCTGTGCCCCAGAGGCAACCCTTCTCGTGAATGTGTAAGATTTTCTTTCCGCCTGCACTGTATGCTCTCTCCTCAATTCCTGTTTCTAATTAAGAAGCGCGGCAGCAGACCTGTCTCAGACCCTTCCCAGCCCTGGCCCCTGTGCCCCAGCCTGGTTCCTGAGACAGGAAAACTGCAGCAATGCTGTCCCCTCCTAATCAACAGAGTCGGAATTTTCCTTTGGCCCAGGGGTGTCACAGCCTTCACTGAAGGGCGGGGCTTGCATCCTGCCTGCACTGCAGGGCTCCTCATTTTGCATCAGCCCCTCCCTGCACACATGTAAGGGGATTGTTACGGAAGAGCTACAGTCTGAGAGATGAAACATGCGGAGCTGGGAAGCCACGTCTTTTGAGTGCTACCAGTATTCCTGCTTCCTCTCCTCCCACTCGGGGCTTCTGGGCCTCCCCTGATCTCAAGCTTCATACCGTCTGACTTATCCACCAATTGTGGCAGAAGCTCCTTAGGTCCTTCTGTAGCCTCCCCGCTCTTTAACTCAGCTCCTGGGTGTCAGGTCCCACTGTGTTCTCAGGCGGAGGAAATCAGCACAGTCAGCCCTCGCCTTTGCCTTCTGCTCCTTTTCACTTCCAGGCCTTTCAAACGAAGAGCCAAAAGGCTTGGCTGTCTTTTTCATGCTTTAGAGCTTCCATAAATATCCCCTGATCTCCCATCCTGGTAAGAAAGACATAAGGGGAAAGGAGAGTGGGAGAGTTTTCTGTTTGTGGTGGTAAAAAAGTCTCTTCATCAAAACAACGCACACAACTTTATAATGAACTCATCTAGAATAATGCCGTGATGCCCCTTGTCCCTCTCTGATGTTTGATTTTCCTGCCCATCTTGTATCCTTCCCTCTGTCCCCTTTATAGGCTTACGTACAATCTTCCTTCTGTTTGTAGATTGGAACTCTGAGAGCCAGTAGGTACTTGTGATTTCTCTGAGAAATCGACATCATCTCAGTACTACCAATAGTAATATGTTAAGTCCCAATGGCCCCTGAGAGTTGAAATAATTCTCTCACATACATAATAAATTATATTAAATAATTCCCTTCACTTAGAGTATCACATCCAGGCTTCTGAATACTGCTACAATTTGTTATTTCAGAGTTGATGGGGCCCTGACTGATTTGTTCCATTAAGGCAGCTTCTGGGGTTGCTTGATAGGTCTAGTAATATTCTATCTCTTGTGGTAGAGTCATGTGATAAGGCTGTAAATAGGGACTTAAAAGCTGGTGTCAGAATACACTTTTGATTCCTCTGAGAAGCTCTGGGGCTAAGAATACCACACATGTGTCCAATCATCTCTTGGGAATGATCCAAGCAGATCTGAAGCCATTCTTCATCTCCCAGATGCTTTATAGATCTGTGTGGTAAGGGCTGTGACCTCATTCTGTGTGGCAGAGAAAACTGCCACAGGAAATGAAGCTGTGGCTCTAATTGGTTAATTATAAGGGAACCCTGCAGCAGAGAGAAACCCTACCCTCTGAATCAAGGCTTCCCTCTACCCATTGTTGGCCCTGTTCTCAGTCCATTTGCCAGTATGCGTAACTATGCATGACGATTTTCTTCTACCACATTCCCTGGGTAAAGCCTTGGTTTCAGCACACCTGACAAATTACCCACAGAATTGATCTATGTCAGTGTTATCAATGCAGGTCCTTTCATTGACATGGTTAATCTACATTGTGAGTTATCCACAAATTTTGGCTACCGCCGCATTCTGTAGCCTACCCTGGTTGTCATCCCGTCTCCTGTGCTCTGAGCCTGGCCAGGCTATCTACAGTTCACATTTTCCCCATTCCACATGCACCTCAAAGACATTTATTTGTTTTCTCTGCTACTTGATTTTGATGTTGTCCTATGAACGTTGTCTTTGGTCAAGGTGCCAACATAAATTTCTGCATGTGTTTTTCTGGGGCTGGTGTTCTTTGAAAAAGACTTTGGTGAATGTGTTGAAAGGTTTTGATAGACCTGAGAATCTAATATGGTTTGTTCAATAAACATTCATTCATTCAGTTATTTAGTTCATTTATTGGGTGGGGAGATGGATAAAATCATTGAAACACACCTGGCTCCTGCTTCCAAGGAATTTACAGGGAGAGATTTGTAGGGGGACTGAAAAAAATTTTTTGAAAACCATAATAGGATGCTTACTATCCTATAGTAAGCATCCTAAAAGAGGTAGTGTTTGTGGGAGATCATAGGGATATCTTCTACTTAAAGATATCCTGAAAATCACCAAATATTTCCCAACCTGTCTGTTCACTGAGGCCAGACTTTTTCCTGCTCGTGTGGTAATCATGCACA
This sequence comes from Ailurus styani, assembly GCA_002007465.1. Classification (NCBI taxonomy): domain Eukaryota; kingdom Metazoa; phylum Chordata; class Mammalia; order Carnivora; family Ailuridae; genus Ailurus; species Ailurus styani. Next base: position 1,766,545 of record LNAC01000069.1, read on the forward strand.
GAAGCACTCGTTCTCCAGGCATTCACTGAATTACTGTGTTTACCAGACACCAGGCCAGGCTCTGGAAATAGAAGTCAAATAACATAGAGTCTGTTCCCTAGTGGAGCTCACAGGTCAGTGAAAATAAAGTAAATGTTCAGAGCGTCGAACTTGGGAAAATTGTGGCGATACCGAAATTTGGTTTGTCAGGCAGAGAAGCGAGCCTGGCTGTGGTGTAAATGGCCTGAGGGACTGAAGGTTATGGGAATGATTTATTAAAAGGTTGGTCAACAGGAAGGGAGTTGTCTGAGCCTTAATTTTTGAAACATACAACCTGGAGGACTTTCCCTACCCGTTTCCCTCCAAGTAGAATAGTAGAAACTTAGACCCCACGTGGAGATTCATCCGCCTGGCAGTCCCTGAGAAATACAGGAAGAGCCTTTGTCTGGTGTCATCCCCATAAGGGGGATGACGAGGATTGGGAGGTTGGAGCAGCTGCAGCAGACTTCACTCCTCAGTGCCCCGCGCCTTCCATGAAGTAGGATTTGCAACATGGGGCCAACCAGAGGCTTTCAGATGTTTCCACAATGAATTCCTCTGTGCTTTGCTGTAGAAATTAAAAGGCCTGTTAAGTCTTTAATGTAACAAAGCACTATGCTCCCTAACCTTTTTTTTTTTTTGTATCCTGAGTGATTCGTCCTCTCCTCACCCAGGCTCACTGGCTTTGTTCCCACAGGAGTCAATGCCAGCTAAACAGATGCTCCCTGGCAGCAAGCTCTCAGGCAGCTTTATGTTCCTCATGGTGAATGATGGGCTGGCCAGGCGTGTGGAGCAGTCATAGGGCACTGTTGGCCAGGTGCCACGCCCCCAGGCACTTCAGAGAGACTGGGAAGCACTAGAAATGCTTCATTGGCCATGACTGGCCTTGTGTAGGCTGCAGGAACCAAAGTCTCAAAACCACACTCGACTAAATATATTTCCTTATGTCTTATCCCCAAATCAAACCCCACTGAAGTAGTCATGAACATGACCTTCCATGGTCAGGTATGGTAAGGGGATAGGGAACCAATCCTAAAGGCCCTAAGAGTGGGCTCCATGCTCTGTTTCTAGGATAGGGACACTCTTCTGTAGTGAAGGCTCATTCATTCATTCACATGCATTTATCGAGCACTTACTTTATAACATGTACTCCTGAAGGAACAGTGTTTGTGGAACATGGAACTAGTGGTAATTTTAAAATGAGGCTAGGAGATGAAATCTTTCAGAAAGTCTTTAGCTTTTCCCTTTGTGGTGTGTCATCCTTTGACCGCTGGGCTGAACACTAATAGGAAGAGCACTGCCCATAACAGGAAGAAGAAATGTAATGATATTTTTAGTTGTGAGCTTCATTTTTACCTAATTAGCCACCAGGTTCAATGAATAAGTTGCCTTTCCTGGCTCAGTAAAGGCCTGAAAGAGTTAATAGAAAGGTTATACCATATTATGTTCTCTTCCTGGCAGAATTCAGGCCAGTAATAACTCAAGCTTTCCAAACCTCCTGCTTTCCCCTCGGGTTCTCAGCAGCGTCTCCCCCCACCGCCTCATCTTGTGCTGCCTGAGGGTCTGCGTCCCACACAGGAATCTGGTTTCACCAGGAAGCTGATTGCCTTCCAGAGCCAGTCCCGTCTCCTCCTGAACTCTCCAGCGCACCACCAGAGCCCCACTGCTTTTCTTGTTTGTCTTTCCTGTTTGCCAGCAGGGAGCCGCAGAGCCCAGTTTGGGATGCTTTCTGTGCTAGGAACAAACAGACTTGCCTGGTGAAGTCCAGTAAGCGCTCTTTGCGACTCTAATCCAACAAGTCCCCTGCAGGAAGTCTCTTTGACCTTGAGGCTTAGAGGAGATAGGGAGGAGAGGCTGGGTTTGCAAACTTGTTTGGAAGGAAGGGCAGGTTCCAAAGAGAAACAGAAAGAGTTACCTTTGGCGCAAGAGAGCTTTCAGGGTCAAGCTTCCTGCAGCAGTGAAGATGGTGGGTAAAGTTGTTAAGGCTTGGAAGTGTTTTGACTTCTGTTGTAGGGTTATTTGGAGTGGCTTGGAGGAAGCTGATGGAGATTGTGGAGTTGCTAAGAGCTCCCACACCAGCCACTCCTTGGCGTTACCACTATTTGTACAACTTTACGGCCATTTGGTCTCGTCAAGCCAAAATCCTGCTCAGCCAGCTTCCCCTGTGGCCGCATCCATTTCTCTTCTCCCTGATGCCTGACTCAAAGGACAGTCACAAAAGCCCCTTCTTTCTAGACTGCTGGATTTCGCAGGCATCTTTCTAGCTTCCCCAGAACAAGTTAGAGAGGTTAATTCTGGATCAAGATCAGTTCTGTGCTGTCACTGATGCTGTATGTTTGATTGTCTTGATAGTTTGGTGGCAAGTGCAGGTGCCAAGAACCCAACTTGAGCTAGCAGAAATAGAAAGTGGAATCCAAGGAAAGGCTGAAAAAGTAAACCATGCGCAGGGCAAGTACGGAGCAGAGTCTCAGTGAGAATCAGGAACTCGCACACTGGCCACCTCCCTCCCTCTGCTCTTTGTCACTCATCTCTGGTGCTTTCTGGGGGTGGCTCTATTCCCGTTCACTCCGAATGGCTTTTCTCTCGCAGGTGGGCAGCATGGCCTATGGCAACATCTGGGTTTTACATCTTACAACTTTGTCAAAAAGAGATGGGTGAGGAGGAGGAGGTGGATTCTCTTCCTGAAGACCAGATCCGAAATTCCAGAGATTGGCTGGACTTGAACACTCAACTCAGCTGGACCAGTGAGCTGTGGCCAGTGGAGGGGGTGATATCATAGCAGCAGAGTCCTGGGGCCCACACTGTGTCTGCAGGTGCTACCCCGAGAACTCTTAGCTATACCTAAGCCCGTGGGCCGGACTCGAACCTATTGTCCTGCTGTGAGTCTCCAGCTGCTGTTGTTGGAAACAGAACAAGAGCGCTAGGGGCATATTCAAGAAGCATGTCTCGATATTCCAGATATTTCCATTTTGCCAAACTTATTGCTTCTTGTCTTCACTGAATAATTGATAAAGCAATAGTGCTAGAAAGTAAACAGTTCAGTGGGTTTTTTTTTTCCCCACCTGCTGCAAGAAGTCCTTAAATTATTTCATGTCGCTGGGGTAGAGAGTTGGAGAAAAAGAAGGTGTGTGAACTAGGCTCTAGATCCCACACGTTGGCCCTAACCAGGGAAGCTTTTCTCTAATTTACAGATCTGCCTTTCACACGAGTTATAATTTGAGAAAAGACACTGGGGCCAAAAAAAGAAGGAGGAGGAGGAGGAGAAGAAGAAAACTACTAGTCCAACCCCCAGAGAGTAAGGGAGAAGGAGGAGGAGGAAGAGAGAGAAAAACAAAACTAACTAGTCCAACCTCAAGAGAGTAACAACCTCTTGCAAAAGCATATGGTCTTTCGTCTGCTGCCGAAGTAGCTCTAGTAATTTTTAAAACCAAGCAGCAGAGCTACTCAGGGCCTGAGCTTGCACTCCAGGCCTCTTTAAAGATAAACATCTTCATGGGGGAAGTGGTGGTGTGGCCGGTCCTCGTGAGTGGTGTCTACTCTGTACTTCGTTTCTTCCGAGCCCGCAGTAGGCATTTACAGCAGGAACGGGGTCTGGCCTTGCCCTTGGGTGTGAGGTACAGGTGCCTTCAGGTCAAAGAGGAGGTTTGGTTTAGTGCTGGGCGCCCCAGATCAGACTTCCCGGGTGGGCGGGGTCCTAAAGCCGGGGCACCCCAGCCTGCGAATGGGAGTAGCCCCACTCAGTCCTGAGTCTCTTGTCCCTTAGCGAGATGCCATTCAGGAGTCTCTGTCTCCTGCAGACACAGTAGCCACATGACAAAGGCCCTTCTTCAATCAAAAATATTTTATCAGCGATTTCATCCATGGTATCGATGATTGCGTGCTTATCGGTTTTATAAACGACATGAATCTGGGTAGAATAGGAACTGTCCTCAGTATTTTAATACCTACCGCTCCCCCAACCTGACTTCAGGATCCGCGACGAAGTTAGTCTAGCCTCCCATCCCCACTGCAGTGACTGTCTCCTCTGTGCCACCACAGCAAGGCCACATCCTGGAACTTAGGCCACAGAATCGTCCTGCCCTTGACATCGCAAACTCTGAGACTGCTCTCTTCTCAAACCCCCATGTCCATTTCCAATCTCCTCAGCCTCTCCCCTCCTCCGCCTTCTCTGTCCTCCCAGTTTATCACCGCCCCTTTGACTTCTTGTCCCCGGTGCAGATTCCACCGTCAGTCACTCCAGATACACTCTCGCCGCCTGCCCTGCCTCCTGTGCGCTGCGGATCGCTGGCCCCTCCGACCGCCGCCGCTCCTCCCTGAGCCCATCGCGGCTTCCCTCCGCGCAGCCTGCCCCGCCGTCCCGAGGACACCCACAGCCTCGCTGGTCGATTCAGCGACAAAGTCATGGTTTGCAGCCCTGGCTGAGCCCTTGGGGTCCCTGGGGCATGTTTAGCATTCCCTGTTCTTCCAGCTTCCTGCAGCGTCCCTTCCCAAAGCCTGCTTCATTCTGTTTGTCCCTGTCACTGTCAAAGGGCAAGCGGGACGACTTTAGTAGTAAAGAGGGGCCATTGGATTTGAGCTCCTCCCACTGCCCTGGGTAGCAGCTAGATCCCAAGACCTGACCTTCACTGTTCACCTGCGTGGACCCACTGATCTTCGTGCCCCATTGTTCCTGGAGCTCTTCTTTCCAGTTTATCTCTTAACTCAGACGAAGGACCCCAGGGGTGTGAACCGAAACTCTACCCCTCGAGCCATAACTGCTCCCACTGTCCAGACCAGTTTGAGTTTAACCCCTGACTTCTGCCTGCACAGCTGGACCATGGAGGGACCCATGGAATGACCGACAGTCACCTTCACCTCGTTATAATGCTCAAATCTCTGCCCAGGGACGAGCACAACATAGGTCCAGGCACATTTACCTTAGGGTGCTGTGTGAACTTATGCCCCCCTCTACACACCATGGCAGGCTCCCCTTCCTTCCTTCCTTCCTTCCTTCCTTCCTTCCTTCCTTCCTTCCTTTCAAGATTTTTATTAGAGAGAGATAGCGAGAGGGAACATAAGCTGGGGGGAGTGGGAGATGGAGAAGCAGGCTCCCTGCTAAGCAGAGAGCCCAGTGTGGACTTGAACCCAGGAACCTGGGATCATGACCTGAGCCTAAGGCAGATGCTTAATGACTGAGCCACCCAGGCACCCAGGGCTCCTCTTTCTAAATATTCATCCTAACCCTAAATAAAAGGAACCCATCCACCGTTGATCAGAGAGTTGCAGCTTTGGAAATTATCCCCAGTGATCTCCTTGTCTGCTACAGATAAAGTTTCCTTTGTATGACAATTAATTCCATCTGGTAGAGTTTCTGTATGTGACTCACCAAGATGCAAACAAACGTTAGTTCACTTACAACTTTTCCCCACCTCCAAACTTCTCCACAGAAGTACCTTCTTGGGCACCTGGGAGGCTCAGTAGTTAAGCGGCTGCCTTTGGCTCAGGTCATGATCCCAGGGTCCTGGGGTCAAGCCCTGCATCAGGCTCCCTGCTCCCTGGGAAGCCTACTTCTCCCTCTGCCTCACCCCCTGCTTATGTTCCCTCTCTTGCCATCTCTCCGTCAAATAAATAAATAAAAATTTTTAAAAAAGTAACTTCTCCTGCCTCCCTGTGATCAGAGGAGGAAGTGCCCTCGTCCCCTCCTCTGAAACTTGCCACATGGTTCACACCCTCCCCTTGTGCCTGTTTCTCCTTCACCCACCCCTCTTCTAGGCCCCCAGATGCCCTCTCTTCCTAGAACACCCTTGTTCCCTATTTCACCTTTCCCTTCAGCTAATACCCGTTTTCCTCTCACTGCCTCTGTTTACCTGCTTCCTGGTGTCTTCTTGTTTGCTGCACTCTCTTAATCCACCCCTCTACAGTATCTGTTCTCAAAAAGGTTACCGAAACCTGTTAATTATTAAATGAAATGGGCTTTCCCGTCCTTAGCCTGGCTTTTTGACAGTGTTTGACTTTATTGACCACCCATCTTAAAATTCTCTCATCCCTGGATTCCCACACTTTTTCCGATTCTTTTTCTATCCATCAGATTGCCTGTTCTAAAATTATTTTATTTTTAACATTTTTATTTATTTTTTTTAAGTAATCTCTATGCTCTATGTGGGGCTCAAACTCACGTCCCTGAGATCAAGAGTTGCATGCTCTACTCACTGAGCTGGCAGGTGCCCCAACAATTTATTTTTTGCTCATTTCACTATATTTGGACTAAGATGGAGTGGTTTCAAATCCCCCCCCCTTTTTTTTTTGCCATTTATCAATACTGTGGTCTTCAGCAAGTTTTTCCATAAGAAATGCAGCTAATAATGCAGATTTAATGATGGGGTATGAGAATTAAAGGAGATAATGCATAATAAGTGCCTCATTCAGTGGCTGACAAGAATTGGCAGTCAGCACATTTTCATTTTCTTCTTTTCCTTCAGTGACCTCTCTCCCCACTCCCTTTCCTGCCAAATTACTTTTTATAGTTCACCTTACTTTTTAGGGTGTTGTAAGATCCCAGGATTTGGGGGTTAGCACTGAATTCAAATCCCTTTCCTGCTACTTACCAGCCCTGTGACCCTGAGCATGTTGTTGCTCTTAGACCTTGGTTTCCACATCTGTAAAATGGGAATAATAGTTTCTCACGGGATCAGTGTTATGTGTGCATTGGGGGAGGGGGTTATAAATAAGTAAGTAAATAATAAAAATACATTGCATATATATACATTAAAATATGCATTATATATTTATTTTTATATATGCATAAGGAAGGATGTGGTAAAGTGCTTCGCAGCGTCCCGGTAGGTAGTAAGCACTCAGTAGATGGTAGTTACTGTCTTATTTGCACCTGGCCTATGCCTGTCACCCAGGGATACTCTCAAACAGGCGTCTCCCACCCAGCCCCCATCTCTTGTGCTCTAGTACCTGTATTTTGCCAACCGGCTGTAGGACATCTTCACTCTGATGTAAAGAGTAAGGAGTCTGACAGCACAGACTCTTGTTCAAAACTGAACTATTTGCTCTTCACATATTCTCCATCTCCGTGAAAGCAAATCTTCCCCCGAGGTATGAGTTTTTGGATCTTCTCTTTTTGTCACTGCTTTTATCCTATCAGCCACCTGACTTGTTTCTGGAATGTGTCCTTTTCTAGTTACACTGCTTCCGTTGAGGTTCTCGTAATCTCTCACTTGAATCGTTGCCGGGTCTCCTCATTGGTTCCTCTGAATCTGGATCCTCCTCGTTCTGTCCTGTGTTCTGTGTGTCCAGAGTGACCTTTCTGAGATGCAGGTCTCACTGTTGTACCCTCCTGTTGCCGTTGAAGGTCTTTGAGCTGTAAGTCTAAGTGCAGACGGGTCTTGTGCTGACCTACTTCTCCACCGTCGTCGCGGGCCACTGAAGGCTCTGCCCACACAGGAATTTGTCAGCTGCTCGTTCCTCCAGGATACTGTATGCTTTCACTGCTCTTTTCTCTTTTCTTTTTTCTTTTCTTTTTTTCTTTTCATTTCTTTTCTTTCCTTTTCCTTCTCTTCTCTTCTCTTTTCTTTTCTTTTTTACCACCTTTCCCTACAATGCCCTTCTCCCCTTCTCCAACTAGCAAACATCCTTAGGGAACCAGACGAATGTCTCCTTTCTTCTAGACCCTTCCCTGATCCCCACATCCCTCCATCCTGTTGCTCATTCTGTACACAGATAGCATTTGTTAACATTTCTCTATTACCACCGTAATTACTTTGTATCATAGTGATTTATGTGTCTCTAACCGTAGGACTTGGCACAATTCCTAGCAGTGTTGGTTGATTTGAATAAATGAATGCATAAACGATACCATCTAGAAGGATTCTGTGAGATGGGATTTAACAAGTGAAATTTGTTATAGGTAGATATGGATCACGAAGACCTGTTTTACAAGAATGAAGATGGAAGAGATTGGTTTAACAGCAGAATGTGTTAAAAATTATAGAGGGTTTTTTTTTTTAATAGAGGGGTTTTGATCGACAGTACTGTGAGTCAACAATGTAAGGTGGTAACAAGAAAAGAAAAAAAAAAGAAGGGGAGGAGGAAGGGGAAGGAAGAAGGAGGGGGAGAAGGAAAGAATGTGAACTACTTTGGATGAAGAAACTGAGCGTCTGGTTTTACCCCCGGAGGATGGTGTTTGGTTCTAGGTATCATGGTTTCAGAGGAACTTAGGCCAGAATAGCAACAATTCTTGAAACTATTTTGTTTTTAAGACATCTTGAAAAAATTATCAAAATAGACAAATTGCTAGCTAACACAATGAAGAAGAAAAAAGGAGAAAGCACAAATACACAAAATAAGAAGTGACAATGGAGAAGTAACTGTTGAAACAAAAAATTTTAAGAGTCTTTACAGGTCTATGCAAACACATTTTAAAACTTTGATGAAATGGATAATTTCCTAGGGAAATGCTGATGACCCAAACTGAAAGAGATGGAAAATTTAAACAGATCAATTTCTGTGGAAGAAAGGGGATCCTATTAAGAAGCTATCTCTCAAAAAAAGTTCTAGTTCCAGAATATTTCATAGAGGATTTCTACCAAACTGCCGCATATTACTACATAGTTCCAATGCTCTGTGTATTATTCCAGAGCATTGAAAAGGAAGAAAAATTTCATACTTCTTTTTAAAAAGCAAATATAGGGCGCCTGGGTGGCTCAGTCGCTAAGCATCTGCCTTCGACTCAGGTCATGATCCCAGCGTCCTGGGATCGAGCCCGGTATCAGGCTCCCTGCTCAGTGGGAGCCTGCTTTCCCTCTCCAGCTTATGCCCTCTCTCGCTATCTCTCTCTGTCATAAATAAATAAAATCTTAAAAAAAAAAAAACACAATTTAGGAAAACATTGGCAAGGTTTCTCTAAGTCTAGAAACAAGGGCAGGATGCCTACTCTCTATTCTACTTTGTGTCAGAGGTGTTAGCCAGCACAACTAGACTAGAGAGGTTGGTTAGAGGCACAAGGCTTAGTAATGAAATGAAACTATTTTTGTAGATATAATAATAATCCTGGAAATCAAAGAGAATTGGTGATAAAACTCAAACAATAGGGACGCCTGGCTGGTTCAGTTGGTTGGGCAGCTGCATTTGGCTTAGGTCATGATCGCAGCATCCTGGGATCGAGTCCCGCGTTGGGCTCCTTGCTCAGCAGGGAGCCTGCTTCTCTCTCTCTGCCTCTGCCTGCCACTCTGCCTGTTTGTGCTCTCTCTCTCTCTGACAAATAAATAAATAAAATCTTTAAAAAAAAATACCTCAAACAATAAAAGATAAGGTAACAGGATATAAAATTAACATGCTGAAATCAATAGCTTTATATACCCAAAATGTAGCCCGTTAGAGACCATAATGTTAGAGTAAAACTGATTTGCAATTGCAACAAGGAAGATTGAATACTTGGAAATGAACCTAAGGAGAAATGTGTGAAACCTACAGGAGGAAAACTATCAAACACTCCTGGAAGACACATTTGAACAAAGGGGATGACATCCCCTGTTCTTGAGCAGGATGATTTAACACCGTAAAGGTGACAGGTCTCCCTAAATTAATTTATAAATGTATTATAACCCCAATAAAAATGCCAACAGCCTTTTTTAGGAGGTCAGGTAAAAATAACAAAATACATATGGAGAAATAAATATGTAAGAATAGTCAAGAGAACACTAAAAAAGGAAATTTTCAGGGGGGCAGGGACTAAATGTACTGGGCATTAAAATGTACTGTAATGCCTCTATAATTAAAATGTTATGCATGAATAAACAAATATATGAGTGATATAGGGTGCAAAGCCCATAAATAGACCCAAGGACTTATGGAAATTTAGCATATGATAAAGGTAGCATCTCAGACGACCAGGGTAAAGAAGGAGGTTTTAATAAATGGTGCTAGAACAAGTGGGTAGCTGTTTGGAAAAAGATGATTTGGGTTTATTTCTCATATCATACACAAGAATAGACTCCAAATGGGTCAGGGATCTAAATGTTAAAAGTGAAACCATACAGGAACTAGGAAAAAACAGTTCTTCTCTCAGTGAAGGCTTTCTAACCGTGACTCAGAATTCAGAGGCAATATAATAAATGATCAATAAATGTGATTATATAAAAGTAGAAACTCTTTCATGGTCAAAAAGACAATGTAAGTAAAGTCAAAAGACAACTAACAAATATCTGCAACACATGTCGAAGACAAAAGGGTAATGTTCCTAAGATATAAAGAATTTTTAAAAATGGAAGGACAAAGGACCAAAAACTTTGATAGAAAAATGAGAAAATGACAATTCATTTAGATATGAAAAAAGTGATAAAAGGTAAAAGATATAAAATGGATTATTAAACCTACAAAAAAGAGATTTTTTGCGTTTTTGTTTTTTTTTTTTAAGATTTCGTGTATTCATTTGAAAGAGAGAGCATGGGGTGGTGTGGGGCAGAGGGAGAGGGAGAAGCAGTTTTCTCGCTGAGCAGGGAACCTGACGTGGGGCTCGATCCCAGGACCCAAGATCATGACCTGAGCTGAGGGCAGCTGCTTAACTGACTGAGCCACCCAGGCGCCCCTACAAAAACAGTTTTAAACTCATAATGAAAGAACTGAAAATTAAAATAACACTAAGATACAATTTCTCATCACATTGGCGAGAATTGAAAGTACGACAACATATTCTGTTGGCAAGGCTATGGAAAAGTGTGCTCTCATGCATTCCTTTGGTAACGTGAACATTCCCTTTTGGCAGGGAATTTGGCAATATCTGATAAAATTATCCACCGACTTGCCTTTTGATCCAGCAGTCCCACTTCTTGGAATCTACCTCGAAGGGAGACCTGTATCAACATGAAAATACATGCATAGGGTCACTCGTCGCAGCATTGTTTGTAATTGCAAAGCATTGGAAAAACCCTGAATGCCCACATATAGGAGAATGGGTGAATAAATGATGGCATATCCACATAATGGAGCAGCACCGTAGCTGTAAAAATGAAGAAGGAAAAAATCTCTAAACCAGTATGGAGTGATTTCCAGAATATATCAAGTGAAGTGAAAAGCACAAGTGCAAAGAGAATACCGATGCCCTGCTCTTTTTCACCAAAGAAGGAAAGGAGAAAGGGGAACTCATGAGTTGGTCCCATGGGGCGAGTAGGAGGAGGTGGAAGGAATGGAGAGGAGGGGGTGGAGTAGAAAGAATGATGGGGGGTGCGACACCTTCCTGACTAGATGTTTTTGTATAGCTCTGACTTTTGGAATCCTGTTAATCTTTCACCTGATCATCCTAAATGTGGGGAGAACCACAGTGGACTACTGATACTGGGAAGCAAACCCAGCTATGCTCCAGGTGAAGGCCGGAACCACACCGGTGGGGGTGAAGAAGAACTAACCTGACTTTCGAGTCAATACTTTGACTAATGCTGTAAGACTGAAGACAAAAAGAACTATGCACAAATACTATATTATGGTTAGTAATTTTTCACAAGATAAGAGTTAGCAAGTCTGACGCTTTTTTATGTGTTCTCTAGGATTGAGCAGATATTAATTAGTAAATATATGGTGGAGAGTAAGAGTCAGGTTTGTCACTGGGAGAAAGGAGTTATAATAAAGAAAAGGGACAGGAAAGAGTGAATTCTGTAGGTTGGGTTAGAGGAACCCCAATAACAACGAGCACAACTCACGCCCAAAATTTGGTTTCTAAAAGCTATTCTCTAATAGCTGGAGTTCTTTTGAGAAATAGTTGATTAGCTGGGCAAGGAAAGTACAAGATGAGGAGTGTGGAATATTTTCTGATGCCAGAAGGTAAGGAAGTGTTCAAAAAACGTGATCAGGCCATATGATCCAGGAGTCCTACTTCTGGGTCTATATCCAAAAGGATTGAAAGTGGGGTCTTGACGATCAGGTGTTGCACACTCATGTTCTCAGTATTCACCAGAGCCAAGAGGTGGAACAATCCATGTGTTCATCAACAGACGAATGGATAAGCAATATGTGGTGTAAACATACTTTTGGATATTATTCAGTCTTAAAAAGGAAGGAAATTTCACACACATGCAATGACATGGATGAACCTTGAGGACATTATGCTAAGTGAAATAAGCCAATCACAAAAAGACAAGAACTCTCTGATTGCCCGTATTTGATTTATCTAAACTATTCAAATTCATAGACACAGCAAGTAGAATGGTGGTGGTCAGGGGCTGAGAGGAGGGGGAAATGGAATTGTTGTTTCGTGGGTACAGGGTTTCAATTTTGCAACATGAGAAAGGTCTGTAGATTACATTACACAACAGTGTGAATATACTTAACATTACTGAGCTATACACTCAAAAATAGTTGAGATGACAAATTTTATGTTACGTGTTTTTTACCACAGTTCCTTAAAAAATAAATGGAGCATATGAAGAGGATACAGAAGCCAACATTCATCCCAATTTGAGCAGCAAAATAAATAATGATAGTAATGGATTAATATAATAAATAAAAGTGAAATAAATACCCATGATCTCATACTGACATGACACTTGATCTTAGCCAAAAGGCCGAGAAGCAGTGCTCATACTGACATGAATAAGTTAATAGGGGGAGAAGGGAAGCTCCTCCTCATATTAGGAATTCCAATTAATAACTGTAGAAGGAATGATGGAATTAGAAAATCATCATTTGGGGAACATCATAGTAATCAGGAAAAGAAAACTCAATGATTTTTCAGGAATGAAAAATAGGTGTTCAATTTAAAATGGACAGGTAAAGTGATGAGAAAAAGGATACTTTCATAGTCTCAAAGCATTTTCCCACAGGATACTTACCAATTACAAGGGGGAAAATGGCAACTTTACAGTAGGGAAACTTGGCAGACACTACCTTAACCATTTGATCAAAATTAATTTCACCAGGAATGAGATGTATTGGCATCATGTGCCTATTGTCACGACGCCCTGAGAAGGGTACAATATGACTTCTGTGTTTTTCTTTCCCCAAATCCATAACCTGAATTTAATCAGTAAGAAACTGCAGACAAACCCAAACTGAGGGACACTGTACAGAATAACTGGGCAATATTCTTCAAAATTGTCAAGATCATGAAAGACGGAGCAAGACTTAGCAACTGTCCCAGACTGGAGGAGACCAACAAGACAGGATGGCTGAACGTAGTGTGAGATCTTGGACAGTGAAAGGACAGTGGGACAATTTGGTGAAATTTTAATAAGGTCTGGAGATTAATTAATAGTATTGTGTTAGTGTGAATGACATGTTCTGATCTTGTACTATAGTTCTGTAGGATGTAAAGATTTGGGGAAGCGAAGGAATGGGTACTGGGGAACTCTCTGTACCCTTTTGGCTACTTTCATGTAAGTAGCGAATTATTTCGAAAAGAACAGTTAATAAAATAAAAATGGATGCCTGGGCGGCTCAGTTGGTTAAGCAACTGCCTTCGGCTCGGGTCATGATCCTGGAGTCCCAGGATCTAGTCCCACGTCAGGCTCCCACCTCACTGGGGAGTTTCCTTCTCCCTCGGACCCTCCCCCCTCTCCTGCTCTCTCTCTCTCTCAAATAAATAAATAAAATCTTAAAAAAATAAAGTAATACTTAGGGGTTTTGAATAAGCCCCTAGTGTGGGTCGACAGTGTTTTCTGATGGCCAAGGAAGAAGGAAAGATAAAAAGAGAATTTTCTAGAATGAGGAATCTTCATGTCTCCTTTTATACCCAGAGTATTGTGTTAGGTTCTAGATGTCTTGGTTTCAGAGAGATTTAGACAGGAGATGAATAATACTTGAAACCATTTTAGGTAAGGGATGTTAACCTTGGCTCACAACTCTGGATGTATGTAGGAGCACTTCAGGAATACTGATATCCCTGGGCCCTACTCTCAGAAGTTCTGACTGGTCCATAGTGGGCCCCAGACATCAGTATTTTTAAAAAGCCTTACTGATTGGGCGCCTGGGTGGCTCAGTGGGTTAAAGCCGCTGCCTTCGGCTCGGGTCGTGATCCCAGGGTCCTGGGATTGAGGCCCACATCGGGCTCTCTGCTCAGCGGGGAGCCTGCTTCCTCCTCTCTCCTCTCTCTCTGCCTGCCTCTCTGCCTACTTGTAATCTCTCTCTGTGTGTTAAATGAATAAATAAAATCTTTAAAAAATAAAAATAAAAAGCCTTACTGGTGCTTCTGATTGGTAATCAGGGTTTAGGAAACCCCTTGGTTAAGGGAGCTGGAGTGTTTTGCTACAAGACTCAGGTTAGCGCTACAAGAATCATATGAGGGAACTTGGGAAAAATAAAGCTTTCTAAGTTATAACTGCTGGAGAAAATTTGATGGGGTAATGTCTACATGTCTGTCTTTTTTATTAAAAAGCTTCCCTTGTGATCTTGATGCACAGCCAGGGTTGGAAACAGTGGTGCTTAATTTTCAATGTGCAGGAGCGCCTGGGTGGTTCAGTTGTTAAGCGTCTGCCTTCGGCTCAGGTCATGATCCCAGGGTCCTAGGATCAAGCCCCACGTTGGGCTCCCTGTTCGGCAGGAAGCCGGTTTCTCTCTCTCCCACTCCCTCTGCTTGTATCCCCTCTCTCGCTGTCTCTCTCTCTCTCTCTCTGTCAAATAAATAAATAATATCTTAAAAAAATTTCAATGTGCATATGAATCACGAAGAGATCTGTTTATTTTTTTTTTAAGATTTTATTTATTTATTTGACAGAGAGAGATCACAAGTAGGCAGACAGGCAGGCAGAGAGAGGAGGAAGCCCTGCTCAGCAGGGAGCCCGATGCAGGGCGAGATGTGAGGCTTGATCCCAGGACCCTGAGATCGTGACCTGAGCTGAAGGCAGAGGCTTTAACCCACTGAGCCACCCAGGCACCCCTCGAGGAAATCTGTTTAAAGTATGGGTCCTGATTGAGTAGGGCTGGGCTGGAATCTGAGAATCTGCATTTCTGACGGGCTCCCAAGTGATGCTGATGGTGCTGGCCTGGGAGCCCTGCTTGGAGTAGTAGACAGTTGCTTATTGTAGATTGTTACTCAAGAGACCCAAGCACTGGATGTGTTTCAACTAAGGTGCTCTCCATTCTGAGAGTTTGAGGGAGATTCACTGAAACCTCAGGGATACATTTATTTCAGTGATAGTGTGGTCCAGCGAAAGGAACATGTGCTTGGGAGTTCGAATCTCATAGTCACTGTTTACTGTTTGTGTGACCTGGAACAGGTTATTTCACCTTTCTAGAGTTTCAGTTTCCAATTAGCAAAAGTAGAATCTCCCTGGCAGGTCAACATTAGGAAAAATGTGCCCCTAGCAGAGGGGCACCTGGCTGGCCCAGTCAGTTGAGCGTGTGACTCTTGATTTTGGGGTTGTGGGTTCTAGCCCCAAATTGGGTATAGGATTTACTAAATGAATGAATGAATGAATGAATGAATGAGGGACCTAGTATAATTCTTGACACAGAGTAGGTGTTCAGAACAGTGGTGACTATCATTATTGTTCGTGCTGTAGAATCCTCTTTTGTTTAAAGATCAGAGCTGAGATTAATGTGCTTGAAAAGTACTGTTAGAACCTCTGATCAGGGCGCCTGGGTGGCTCAGTGGGTTAAAGCCTCTGCCTTCAGCTCAGGTCATGATCTCAGGATCCTGGGATCGAGGCCCACATCGGGCTCTCTGTTCAGCAGGGAGCCTGCTTCCTCCTCTCTCCTCTCTCTCTGCCTGACTATCTGCCTACTTGTGATCTTTCTCTCTGTGTCAAATAAATAAATAAAATCTTAAAAAAAAAAAAAAAGAACCTCTGATCAGTTTTGCATCAGACAGGACTTCTATTCAATAGCCAGCTGAAGGCTGTGGTTATTCAAGTATAAATGATCTTGGCCCAAAGTGAACCATTTGCTCTCGTCTGCCCCTGCATTATTAACTTTTGCAGTCACTTTAAATCTCAGCCTGATGAAATGTGACAAATGATTCACCGACTCAAATATTTGTCATGCCCCTGTCACTCCAAAGTCCAGTAATTCTGAACAGTTGTCACTCCCTGCACAGAGCGTAGTTCAGACCTGAGCTCCTTTGAGCGCACTGTTCCCTTTGCCGCCCCTCCCCGACCCCCAAAGTATGGGCTCAGGTTGGGCTGGTGCTCTCAGACCCCTGTGTGACATAGGACATGCTCAAGGAGATCAGAGCTGAAGTGTGTGGGAGTCAGGGAAGGCTTCCTGGAAAACGGGATGCCCGAGCTGAGCCTTAAGAGGAGGCACCAGGCTCAGGGAGGGAGAGTGGCTGGATGGCTTGGTGCCTTTGGGGCGCTGCACATGGTTTGGATGAACCGAAATGTGGCAGGCAGGCGGGAGGGTAGGGAGGAAAGCTGGAGAAGAGATAGCAGCCAGCATATGAGACTAAATGCAGCTAAGGAGGTTGGATTTTATCTAGGGGATAAAAGAGGCCAATGAAGGATCTGAAGTGGGAATGTGTGGAGGGTGCACTTAAGATGCTATTAAGTACAGGGAGATTGGTTAGCAGGGTTGTTTTAATTATTTAAATTCAGTTAGCTAACATATAGCACATCATTACTTTCAGATGTAAAGTTCAATAACTGATCAGTTGCATGTAACACCCAGCACTCATCCTGTCACGTGCCCTCCCTCCTGCCCATCACCCAGTTACCCCATCCCCCACCGACCCCCTCCAGCAACCCTCGGTTTGTTTCCTTGAGTTAAGAGTCTCTCATGATTTGTCTCTCTGATGATTTCCCGTTCAGTTTTCCCTCCCTTCCCCTATGATCCTGTGTGCTGTTTCTTATATTGCACATATGAGTGAAACCATATGATAATTGTCTTTCTCTGATTGACTTATTTCATTCAGCGTAATACCCTCCCGTTTCATTCATGTTGATGTAAATGGTATTCATCTTTTCTGATAGCTGAGTAATATTCTATTGTATATACACCATATCTTCTTTTTTTTATTTTATTTTATTTATTTATTCAACAGAGAGAGAGATCACAAGTAGGCAGAGAGGCAGGCAGAGAGAGGAGGAGGCAGGCTCCCTGCGGAGCAGAGAGCCCGATGCGGGCCTCGATCCCAGGACCCTGGGATCATGACCTGAGCCGAAGGCAGAGGCTTTAACCCACTGAGCCACCCAGGCACCCTACACCATATCTTCTTCATCCATTTATCTGTCCATGGCCATCTCGGCTCTTAACACAGTTTGGCTACTGTGGACTTTGCTGCTATAAACATTGGGGTGCAGGTGCCCCTTCGGATCACTGCATTTGTATCTTTGGGATATATACCTAGTAGCGTTATTGCTGGGTCGTAGGGTAGCCCCATTTTTAACTTGCTGAGGAACCTCCATACTGTTTTCCAGAGTGGCTTCACCAGCTTGCATTCCCACCAACAGTGTAGGAGGGTTCCCCTTTCTCCGCATCCTTGCCAACATCTATTGTTTTCTGACTTGTTAATTTTAGCCATTCTGACTGGTGTGAGGTGGTATCTCACTGTGGTTTTGATTTGTATTTCCCTGATGCGAAGTGATGTTTAGTATTTTTTCATGTGTATGTTGGCCATTTGTATGTCTTCTTTGGAGAAATGTCTGTTCATGTCTTCTGTGCATTTCTTTTTTTTTTTTTTAAGATTTTATTTATTTCTTTGACACAGAGAGAGAGATCAGATCACAAGCAGGCAGAGAGGCAGGCAGAGAGATAGGAGGAAGCAGGCTCCCCGCTGAGCAGGGAGCCTGATGTGGGCCTCGATCCCAAGACCCTGAGATCATGACCTGAGCCGAAGGCAGAGGCTTTAACCCACTGAGCCACCCAGGCGGCCAAGTCTGGTGCCTTCTCTGAGGCCCGAGCTTCTTCTGTGCATTTCTTGACTGGATTATTTGTTTTTTGTGTGTTGAGTGTGATAAGTTCTTTATAGATCTTGGATGCTAGCCTTTATCTGATACGTCCTTTGCAAATATGTTCTCCCATCCCGTAGGCTGCCTTTTAGTTTTGTTGACACGTTCCTTTGCTGTGCAGAAGCTTCTTAGCTTGATGAAGTCCAAATAGTTCATTTTTGCATTTGTTTCCCTTGCCTTTGGAGACGTGTCTAGCAGGAACCTGCTGCAGTCGAGGTTGAAAATGTTGCTGCCTGTGTTCTCCGCTCGGATTTTGATGGATTCCTGTCTCACATCTTGGTCTTTAATCCACTTTGAATTTATCACTGTGTATGGTGTAAGAGAATGGTCCAGTTTCGTTCTTCTAGGTGTGGCTGTCCAGTTTTCCCAACACCATTTGTTGTTGAAGAGACTCTCCTTGTTCATTGGGTTTTCTCTTGGTTAGGAATTTCATATGAGAGCCAGGTAGTCAGTTCCCAGCTGTTACCCTTAATGCCTTTTTCAGTCTTAACTCCTTTTCCCCAGAGCAGAGTGGTTTATTACAGAGGTGCCCTTTTGCCTGCCTGGTCTGCCACCCACGGTGCTGTGGCAGCGGAGTAGGAGAGGAGGAGCCTGGCCCGCATCAGGCAGAAGGCGCGGCCACCCCTATTCTGTGCAGTGAGCTGGGTAGCACAAAGCTCTTGGTCAATGCTTGGACCAGGTTTACTGTGTTTCAATACCATGTCTGCTCTGTCCTACCTGGGGACATGGGGGAAGTTACATAACTTCTCTGAACTTCATCCAGAGAATGGAGAGGACATTGACCCTTCAGTGCTTTTGTGAGAATTATTTAGATGGTGATAATGATGAGAATTAATAATGACATCAACTGTGTGGCAGGTCCTGTTTCAGGTACATTCATTAATACAATAAAACACACATCAAACACCGAAACTGGTGTATGGTTCACATAGGTATTGGATTCCTCCCCCTACCACCTGCTGTGATATGGCACTTCCTACAGTTTGTCAGCAGCTGATAAATTATTGCTTTAGTGCTGTCTTACAAAGACTTCATTTATTCCCACAAATCGACACAGGGAAAATAATGAAGATTTAATTTAAACTCAGGAAGCAGTCAGTGAGTAATTTAATTTCCAACATCATTTCATTGACGAAGTACTTGTGGCTTAGAAATCAAGTGTTCTGTAACCAGACTGTAACTTGATACCCATTAGCCCTTGAACCTGATTTTTAGGTTCAGGGTCTTGGGCTTTTGCAGAAACCAGACAGAGCTGATGCTGCTTCTGGGACACTGTTCATGTGCTATTTTGAGATTTAGTGCTCATCCTCGGAACAAATATGTAATTGGAATAAATACCTGACTGCAAGCTTTCTGTAAGGGAGAAAACGGAATATGTCAGGTTGTCCGAGGGCTGGGATGGGTTGTCCCTATCTGGGCCCATCAGGCTTCTGATGATACTGGCTGGCTTAGTCTCACAATAAATGAAAGTTCTCCATTCGGCCTGCCCAAGTGTTCAGGGTCCTGCTCACCAAAGCCTTTCTTGTCCTTCTTTGTGCAGGTTTTAGGCAACTAGATCCTCTTTGACAGTATAAAGCACGGATTAACACTAACTGTGTAGCAATCCCAGGATTATGGGCTCAGGAGACTAAATCTTGGGTTGACCCTGAGATGATTGCAGTTAAATCTCATTGTGAAGAGCGATGGGAGAGGCGGTTCTGAGCAGGTTTCCTGTTTATTCCTGGTTCCCCAAGACCGGCTTTCTGAGTATCACTGTCCCTTGTGCATTCGAGACACGAGTGATTATTCCTGGGAAGCACAATGGATTGCTGGCAGCAGTGATTACACCCAAAACTGGCTGTGTTTCTTGCTGGGCCTCATCCCTGGTCAACAGAGAAAACTCAAGGAAAGCAGGAGTCGTTGTCATTGCAACACTCATCTCCTTATCTGTGTCTACACAGCAGTTAGGTTTCCCTGAAGTTTAGCATAAAACCAGAACTTTTTAGAACATGCTCCTTGTCTGACCATGTTCTTTTTTTCCTTGAAACCTCTTCCTCCCTCTGGATATGGGTTTCCCACCATAGCCCATTCTCAAATGCTGTCTTAGAAGGTGCGGAGCCAAGGAGAACAATAACATGCAACTTTTCTCTTATTTCCCCCTTTGATTTTGCAGCAACAGCTACAGGCCTATGTGGCCTGGGTGAATGCACAGCTCAAGAAGAGGCCAGCGGTGAAGCCGGTGCAGGACTTGAGACAGGATCTTCGGGATGGGGTGATCCTGGCGTATCTCGTCGAGATCGTTGGTCAGTTGGCCCTGGACTCTGATGCCAGAACATGCCTTCTTTATCCTCCACACGCCCATCAGAGCAGTTTGCTGCTGCTTTGTCATATATGGAAATGGAAGTATAGAAGGCTTACTATACTTGCCCACCGTTAATTCACTTATTTATGAGTCAGCAAGCTCTGTGTGCCGGGCATTGTGTTATGCTCTGGCAGTGTGATTATGAGCACAATCTTTGTGCTCTCAGGAGCTTCCTGATCTAGTTGGAAGGACTGGAAAGTGAACACAATTCCATTCATGTACTTAGGACCCTGATGGGGTAAGGACAGAGAGGAGCACATGGGCGGATGGAGGCACCCAGTCCAGTCCTAGGGTCCAGGGATGGCTTGCCAGAAGAACTGATGTCTAAACCAAGGCTTGGAAAGGAAATAGTAGTCAGGCCAAAAGAAGGAGGGTTTACCAGCAAAAGGAGCCCTCCGTGACATTCCCATATTGCCCCACGAAAGGGCTCGTCCTCAGGGAGCCCGGGAGCTGTTTCTGTCTGCTTTTATTGGATGACATCATACCCCGTGTCCATAGCATTTGTCCACAGCTCTGTAATTATGATAGTCTTGCCAGTCACTGAGCAGTACTTGTTTTCCTATCTCTCCCCTGTACACTGAGCTCTTTGAGAGCAGGTACAGTATAACTTTCTTTTTTCTGTCTCTACAACTCTTACCCCAAGTGCCGGGCACATAATAGGCACTCTGACATTTATTGTTCTATTAATCAGCTGACCTTGCGTAGAGTCCTTGAGGGATGTGGGGCTTGCAAATGGCATGGAAGGAGCCCAGTTTGCTACCTCCCTGGGCCAGCTCACGGATTCATCAGGGCATTCATTTATAATGATGATGGTAATAGTTACGGCTGCCATTATTGAGCACTCTTTATCTCATTTCATTTCATTTCATTGTCAACCCTTGAGAAGCAAATAATGTCATCCCCATTTTCAGGAAACCAAGCTTAAAAGAGAAGCTGTATAAAAATGAATAAATAAATTCATTGAGCACTTCGAATGTATCAAGGATTGTACTAAGCTACTTCGGATGATTTATGCTATGGGGATGAGATGAGTACTACTGCCTTACTCATTTATGAGGTTCAGAAAGGCTAGGCGACTTTCCAAGGCCACGTAACTGTACCGTGGCAAAGGAGAGATACAAAACTAGATCTGTTTTAATTCCAAAGTTCACTTCAAACCTTCGTTTTCACTGATTTGAATTGATCATACTTGAAAATGTAATCAGGTAGAAAATGCAGAAGCCACAAAAGGATGTAAAAGCCTTTTTTCCACCCGCACCAATGACGTGTTCTTTCTGGAAGCGACCAGTGTTAGCAATTTCTTGCATTTCTTTTCAGAGATGTTCTATGCATATAGAAGCAATATGAATATGTATTCTTGGTTTCCCAAAACCCAGATTCTTAAATGCTGCATTTTATTGTGACTTTGCTCTATGGAAGGACTCGCTGAATTCACTACCTTATTCCCCATTCTTTCTTTCACTGTCATCATTGAGCTTTTGATCCCACCCCTCCACTGAAATTGCTTTCGTCAGGGTTACAACCTTTGCCTTATCAGATCCAGTGGCTTGGCCTCAGGCCCCATTTTATTCAGTTTAGCAGAACTTGGTGTAGTTTGTCCCTCCCTCCTCCTTCAGACACTCTCTTTACTTGGCTTCCAGGACCCACCTTCCTCACTGGTTCCCTCTGTTCACCCTGCCGGCTTTTCTCCTTCCTGACCTCTAGTGTTGACGTCCTCCATGTTCAGTCCTTAGCCCTTGTGTTTTCTCTGTCCCCCAGTGATCTCCTCCCACATCTGTATCATTAGCTCTAAACTTGTGTTTGGGTTGGAGACATGAATATCAACTTCATGTTCAACATGGCGCCCCGGATGTCTAAAAAGCAGCTCTAACTGCACGTGCCCTAATGAGAACTTTGGATATCCTTCTCCCTACCAGTTCCTCTCTCCTCCAGATTTCTTCACTGAAGTAACACAGGACGGTGTCATTCACCCAGCTGCGGAAGTTGTCTTTAATTATTCTCTTGTCTTCATCTATCATACCTAGTCCTTCACATGTGCTATCTACTTTACATTAAAATTTTACCGGATATCTAAATTCTCACCTGTCAGCCTTTTCCAGTCAAGCCCAAACCATCATTAGCCCTTGCCTTGACTAGTTTCGTTTTCTAACTAAACTCCCCATTTCCTTTCTACATAAGCTGAATCCTTATAGAGTCCACTTTTAAAACACAGATCATTAATCTATAGACCCTTAAATGACCTGGCTTTTCTTACCTGTCTACTTTTCCTAGGATTTGACTCCCCTTTTTCTCTCCACTCCAGCCATAGCTGTTCCTCAGATAAGCTGAGCTCATTCTCACCCTGGGGTTTGTACCTGTGATTCCTCAGTCTGGAATGCTTCCTCCTCAAATCTTGACATCTCTTACTTTATTCAGGTCTCTGCCCACATAGAATATCAGGGAGGCCATGGTCCTACTCTTACTCGTTTTTCCTCATAGCACGTACCGCTGCCTGAAATGATATTAAACATGTACTGGTTCCCTTGGTCATCTGTCATCCCTGGAGATAGAATGTCTGCAATGGAGGAGACTTTGTCCATCTTGTTCATTGCTGTTTCACTGGTGCCCGGAATAATGCCAGGCATGGGTGCTCAGTGGGTATTTGTTGAGTGAGTAAGCATACACACGGTAATTTCCCAGGCCCCTGGGTACAGCTTTGAAAATTTGAAGACCCTCCAAAAGTCTTTTACATTCTTATTCCTCATCCAAATTACAAACACCAGAGCTTATCTCACTGCATATTTATATGTAACCTTAGAGTTTCCATCAAATATTCCCTCTCTCGGTACCTGGCTATTACGAAACTTTGATAGTGTTCCTCCCTGTAGCTTTCATGTGTTTTCTCTCTTCTAACAGCAGGAGAAAAACTGAATGGGGTACAGCTGGCTCCCAGTAACCAACAGGAGATGAAGAATAATGTGGAGAAAGTGCTCCAGTTTGTGGCCTCCAAAAAGATTCGTATGCACCAGACTTCGGCTAAAGGTCCGTGCTTCACCATGTATTGGGGGGATGAGTACACTCAGCTTTAGCCAGTGATTACGAAGCTCAGAAGAACCATCCATTGTACAGCCAAGTGGTCTGAGTAGCCTGGAATAGGATTAGGCCTGTGGCCTCGTATCATTTATCCATAAAGAGAGTTACCCTCTTGGGACAGGGTGATTATCAAATCTGAGTGCTTGGAAAACCTGGGTGGAGATAGACATTCTCTTTTCATTTTAATTGAATAAAGGTTGGCTTGAGCGTATGTGTGAAAATTAATACAGTAGAAACGACAAGATTGGAATATTAAATTTAGAGTGTCTCATTTAAGTAATCAAAAATGAAGACAGGTTATGTTTTTCAAGTTCCTTGGGTTTTATGCTCAAGAATTATTTCAAATAATAATAGCTATATATTTTTCCATCAGTTTTCCAGAAGAAAAATATTTTATAGCTTTTTATTTTTTGGATATCACAGAATATTTCAGACAAGATGAAAAGGGGCTCGGGGACCTCTGTACGGACCCTGTCCTGTAGCTGTGTAGCCCAAAGAGGACACTTCTCAGTCCATATGGAGCCCAGCTTCAAGGAAGAAATCATTTAGGTGGTCAGAGAGCCCAGGTTCCCTGGCCCTCCCACTATTTCTCTAGGATTTATTGTAGATCTGGTTCTGTTTCAGCTTCACTTTCTGGGTCTGATTGCCCGTGGCTCTGATGAGAATGGGGGCCACAGGGAGCCTTCCTTCCGAGTTGGATTATTGGTGTTCTCCGTGTTGGAATCATTCAAGTGGGGCAGATACTTACCATTAAGAGCACTCTGTAGGAGGTTTCAATCAATCATTTTCCAAGCCTTGCATATTTGCAATGCTATGAAACCAAAAAAATAGAGTTTTACCCATTCCCTTACTTTAACTTTCAATTGATCTATCCATTGTTTTTTTGGGGTTTTGTTTGTTTGTTTGTTTTTGTTTGTTTGTTTGTTTGCATGCATTCTTCTTTTTTTCTAGGGCAAAATTTAGAGTGCCAAAGTATCTCTGTTCTGGTCCCTCTGAGAGGTGGGCTTGGGGATCTGGCCCATTAAAGTCCGCTATTTTGAGGGAATACTGCCATGGAGGGCATCATTGTCGTTTACCTGGAGAAGTGCAGCAGCTTCCTAATTAGTCTCACTGCCTCGAGTTTTGTCTCCCTCCCCTGCACTCTCCACACTGCAGCCAGAATGATCTTCCTGAGAATTCTGAGAACACATGAGCTCATGCCACTGCTCTGCATGTGCGGGTCCTTAGGGGAAAATCCAGAGTCCATCCTGGGGCTTGCCATGCCCTTTCTGGCCTGACCTCTGATTTATCCCCCTGTGGCCTCGCCCTTCACCTGCTCCCCCTGCACTCTGAGCCCCTAGCCATGCTGCGCTGTTTTCAGTTTCCCCTGCTGCAATGCTGGGCTGCAGAAATATAACACGAGTCTCATATACGGAACTGAAAAGATTCCAATAGCTACATTAAAAAAGAAAAAAGGAAATGGGAGAAATGAATTTTAAGAAAACATTTTATTTAACTCAGTATATCCAAAATATGATCAGTGTAACATGAATCCACGTAAAAGCTATTAAGGAGATAGGGTGCCTTCTATTTTTTTGTACTAAGTCTAATGAGATATGTTTCAACCTGACATTTGTTGTGTGAGGTTCCACCCCTGGAGCACATTTCACCTCAGACTGTGCCCTCTAAGCGCTCAGTAGCCTCATGTGGCTAGTGGCCCGCACACCGGACAACATAGCTCTTGTGGGTCATGCTCTCTCTCACCTCTAGACCTTCACACCTGCTGTTCCCCCTTCTTGGAATACACTTTCCTTCTCCTCCTTCACCAGACAAACCGCTATTTTGCAATCAAGTCTCAGTTTAAAATTCACTTTCCCCCAAAAAATAAATAAAATAAAATAAAATAAAATAAAATAAAATAAAATAAAATTTACTTCCCCTAAGAATCCTTCACTGAGCCTTCTAGGCGGACAAGATGCCTTTACTTTGTGCTCCCACAGTCTCCTGTTCTTCTACCATAACACATTACCATACTTCATTATGATGGCTTTTAAATGTTCTGTCTTCCTGTCGAACATGGCTCTGCGAGGACACAGACACCTGTGTCTGTCACTAGCAAATATGTGTTAAATGAATGAACCCTCTGCCTCCCTCTTAGGACCTCTGGGTCTGTTCTGTCCCTCAGATATTGTGGAAGGAAACCTGAAGTCTATCATGAGGCTGGTCCTTGCCTTGGCAGCTCATTTCAAGCCTGGCTCCAACAGGACGGTGAGCCAGGGAAGGGACCCCAGAGCCCCTCTACAGAGTCACCAGCCACACTGTGCCACTGCTGTGGCCCAGGGAGCAGCGGCCGCTCTGGCTGACGTGTGTCATGACATGTCTCGGTCAGGACGGGATGTCTTTCGATACAGACAGAGGTAAGGGTCAAAATCTGGGGACGGGAACTTGTTCCTCTCTCTGATCCTCACGGTAAATGATATCATGCGGTGGATGGATGTGTGACCTAAACAGCCCCACACTGCAGGAAAGAGCGTGGAGTGCGGGGTCAGAGAGGACGCTCCAAGAGAGAAAAGCCCTTTTAAAAGAGATGTTTACTTTGCAGTTAGGAGAAAGTAAAGGAATCATATTTGTAATTTTTTGTCCTGCTGCCCAGGATGTTAAATATATGCCTTTGGCACAGTGTGTTTTCTTCGCGGGGAGATATGTGGGGACAGTGTTCCAAGTCATCTGGGGGAGTCTCTCTCTAGAATGTATCCTAAAGCCAGCTTGTCCTGAAGACTCATGGCAGGAAACATTTGGGGGGTTGTATGTGCTGGGAGAGAGCAGGACCCTGGGTGTTGCAGAGCCTGGTGAAATCAGGTGTGTTTGGGTCTGTCTTCCGTACTGGGGGTCCCGTGTCTTAAGGCAGGGGCTTGGCCTTACTCCTCTTTCTTCCCTTAGCGCTCTGAGAGTGGCCATCTCTCAGTTCTCGTTGAGTTGAGCTGAACTGAAGGACTGACACCCTCTCCTTTGCTGGTGCCCTCCGACTTTAGGAACAGCAGCGTGGACGAGGAGATCGAGAATCCGTACTGGAGCGTGCGGGCCCTGGTGCAGCAGTACGAAGGGCAGCAGAGGTCCCCGGCCGAGTCCAGCTGCTCCAGGTAACCCCGGTGTCAGCTCCTTCGCATGACCGTCCCGGTTAGAAGTGAAACTCGTGGGGGCACGTCTCAGAGTTTTAGCTTCAAGTAGCAATACGACAGGCAGTAAGGCTCCTTGCTCTTTTCTCTTTCCCTCGGTTTATGTTTGACTTTAAAGGGGTTGTCTTCAGCCCTGCTTTGCGGTTTTGTGCTGGCTAGAAGGTAGGGACGGTGGGGTGTTTCCCACACAAGGAAGCCTTGTGCGGAGCCCGAGTGTCAGTGCTTGGCTCTGTCCACAGGGGGGCGTGACTGGGAGCCGGGAGGGCCCAGACCCTGGTTCAGTCTGGGCCACCAGTGTTTCTGACAGCCGGTTCCGTGGCGCTGCCTCTGTGCCTGAGCTGAACACTAAATGTGGCCTGAGAAGGTTCTAGCAAGCATGTAACAAGAAAATGAGCAGAGTTGTCTGAGAGCATTAGGACGTTTCCAGCTTTCATTTATAGGGCCAGGAATTGTGGCAGATTAGGTTGCATTGGAGTGGGCTAAGATGTTTGTGACTCTCGCAGCAAGGTCATCTATAGCTCTTAGAGCCAAGTGCAAAGACCAGCACTGGACACAGTGCTCTAATAAAGCCTGATCGATGCCAAGTGTAGTGGCAGAAAAAGACGACTTTCCTGGCTCATGTAAATCATGCTCCTAAAAATACATCCCCAGATCATGTCCGCTTATTTACTAACTTCATTTCATTGCTGAATCATTTTAAATTTATGCTCTTATGAGCTTTTCTCTCCTACCCCAGCCCAGCGTAGTCTGTTCTAGTTAAGCCTAATTGTTCTTTGTCTTATATGTATCTAAAGTGCACTTATTTACTTTCTTACTGTTTCTTTTCCACATAAAATCCCATGTTAGATTGATAGACCATTTAATTTATTGCAGTCCCATAGAATTCTATCCAGTATTTTAATAGACTGATAACCTTGCTCAACTTTAATTTTTACATTTAGTAAATTGCTTTTTTATTTATAAAATTCACATAACATAAAATTAGCCACTAGTCATTTGAAAGTGTACCACTCAGTGGCATTTAGTATCTTCGTAACGTTGTGTGATCATCACCTCTATCCGGTTCAAAGACATTTTCATCACCCCAGAATGAAACCCTGAACCCATTGAGCAATAGGTGTGCTAGTAATGAGAACCTAAACCATTTCTTCCTTGCTTGCTGCTTAGACTATTACTTGGTACAGTCAAAGGACATTTCATTTATAATGAGATCTGTTGCTTCCTGCATGGCTACAGGCCTTTCACTTTTCTGTGCCTGCCAGAGTTAGAGTGAGAGAGAGAGAGAGAGAGCGCACGCCAGAGCGAGCCAGGGGAGAGAAGTCTGGATTTTTTCCTGAGAACACCTGCTTCCTTCCTTTCTGGCAGAAGAACTCTGACCCGGGTAGGGGCTGTGACACAGTGTGAATTAGGGACCCCCTGGAAATCGGGCTGCAGTGGGCAGTGACAGTTTTTCTGGGAGAGGGTCAGGTAATAAGTCACATTTCCCCTGTCTGTCTCTCCTTCCTGCTTTTTGGTCATTTTCTTCTAAGCTGACCTCTCACATCTTTGAGATGCTGGGTCAGCACCCTGCATTTTCCTCAGTGAGCTCCTGGGACCCAGCAGGCTCTGGAACATTCTGACCGCCCACCCCCTTCCTCAGGGGGAGGCCCCCTCACGGCTCAGTGACCCATGAAGGCCGGAGCCCTCGCGATGTGACTGTGCACGGGGAGCGGCTCAGAAGATGGTAAAGGTGGCCCCCCGGCTCCTGGAGGGACACCCGGCGGAGCCCTGGCCGCCTGTTGCTCCGTAGACCTCGGGCCGGCCTCTTACTGTGTCCACGCAAAATGATCCTTAGTTGGGAAACGAGAACACATGCAACGCCTGGGGGAAGGTGGGAGGAGAGCGGCGTTCGGAGGGTTTCCGGGCGCGACCCTGAGTCTGCACCCGGCCAGGCTCCTCCCCCGGCGAGGAGCCGGGTGACACCGGCCCCGACCTCGGTGGCCGCGGAAAGGGGGGTCGGCGCAGAAAGGGCGTTTCCAGCTCCGCGGTGCCCACCCTTCC
>LNAC01000069.1:1795234-1847862 GCA_002007465.1 Ailurus styani
TCCCCCGCGGCCGGGCCAGCGGCTCTGGTAGCCCGCCTGCCCGCGGAGTGCTTCTGCGGGCCCAGCGCGGGGAGACATGCCCGAATTCGGGAGCGCCGTGACTCCCAGCCTCCCGCTTCGCCCGGGGAAACAGGCTCGCTGAACCCGGAGCCAGGAGGGGACCATGGGAGGGACGCAAGTCAAATGGTGAGCAGAGGCCACTTGGGCTTGGGCTTGGGCTTGGGCTTTGGGTGGGGGGGCGCGGGGCCAGGACGGGAGGATGCTCTTGGCCAGAGACGGACCGGGATGGGCGGGGGCGCTGAACTGGGAAGGACAGGCTGCTGGTCTGGCATTGTCCGTACAAAATACAGCGGGTTTAGGACACTGGAGCCAGCATAGGCGAGGAAGGAGTGGCCCTTCACCTGTCCTGTCTCTGCTGTGGGAGGGCACTTCAGGAGTCAATAGGACGCTTTCTTACCACCCATTACCCATTTTCTAAAAATTGATTTTACTCTGATTTGGACTTTGCTTCGGGATCGTTTGTCTGATGCTAAGACTGGAGACATGTTAGACTTGTGGGAATTAAGAAACGTATCAGTCACACCTTATTTGTAAGCAGTTCCCTGATTTGAGGAGATTATGATGGCAGGTGGGGCAGTACTTGTTTACAAAATAGGGGTTTTGAGCTCCTCTGGGAGAGCCTAAGCCTTGGAACTAATTAGCGTTAAAATACTTTTCTGTGACCTGAAGCAGATGACTGAAGGCATCACCCTCATCTCTGAGGTTCTCCTTGGGGATGTAGCAAGATTGCTGCTCTGACAAGAGCCTCAGGATTTGTCTTCCTCGGGTCCTTTCTCTTTGGACTTGGCCACCTGGTTTCATGGTCTTACCGCTCTGTGGCCTCACACACTGGCAGCCTCAAATTCAAGAAAGAGAAATGTTGTTTTCCTTTGGCTGCTCTGCCACTCCCCCAGTGGGGTTGGGTATGCAGACATCCGCCTCCTTCTGCCCTTATATGGGAGACAACTCGCTTAAGAGGGGGAAGGTGGAGCTGAGCATGCGTCTCTGCTTTTGGCCAAGCAGTTTTCCAGCATCCTGGGTTCACACTCCTCTTCCCACCCCCACCCCCCTGTGTCTCACACATACCCGCCGTGGTCCAGCCAAATGCAGGCAGTGGAACGTGTCAACCATAGCACCCTGTCACTAAGGAAGTGTCATTTTATCATTTCTCAAAGAAGAGCAGCTAATGCAGGCCTCTTTCTGCAAGCGGATCCCCATTTCGTAGGAAGGCAAATGCAGAGGCCTGAATGCTCATAAATCTATTCTCCTTATGATGACAGAGTGTCCTTACACTAATGCTTTCCCAGCAGTTAGTTCACGTTGGCCTGGAAATCAGATGGCCTAAGTGGTGAAAGATGGATCAGCAATGACCTTTTCTAAATACCACTTCTCACTACCATTCTACCCTTTGTCTGCTCATTATAGATCTATAAATAGGGTTAAGTGACTTTCCTTAATTTGAAGGAAAAACTAAATTGTTTTCTAAGGTTCTAATAAGGACGAGAATGTATTACTGTTTGAGGTCATTCCCACCAAAGCCCTAAAACTTGGGACAACGAGGAGGAGGAGACACTCGTGCTCAGACTGCTTTCGAGGTTTTGAAATCTCCGACTACAACCCCTTGTGCTCAGCTCTTGTTTTTCCTGGTTTCTAGGAAGACAAAATGTTAACTCCTGATCGAGGCTGTGAGGATTAGCCTGGGAGACTTCAGGGGCACATTAAGTGGGTCAGTGAGTCCTAGACACTTTCGCTGTTGTCTGGGTGATGGATTTGGAAAGAATTCCTGAGAGGGGGCCGGGCCTGGAGACCCCACAGCCCCTGAGATTGTTTCAGAGCTGATGTTCTCAAGGTGCGGCGCAAAGAAAGACCCTTCAGATTCCTTTACCCTGTCGGATGGGAACGTCAGCCTCACATTCCCATCTTGTCTTGCAGAGTTGCTGTTGTTCTGCAGCTTTAAAATTCATCTTCCCTGAAAATCTCAGCGGTTCCCTCCAAGGCCAATAGTTGTAGCAGAACTTAAGAATTGTGAGAGGTTTCTGATGATAATTTGCAAAGAGTATATAGCAGGGATCTGAGTAACTCTTCGATGGTACAATCAAGTAAACCTTTCCCTTTCCCTAGCGGCTCTTTTCCCCTTTTCCTTCTGATTCCCCTTTTCCTTGTCATGTCCTGTCCCTGTTGATGTATCACTGCTGCTTTGCCCAGCCTGGCGCTGTCCACTGTCCCAGCAGTTTCTCACTGTGAATCACCCTCAGCATTGCCCCCTCTTTTGAGATCGGCCTAGAGCTGGTCTGCCATGTTACTCCGCTGGTGATGCTTGTGTCTGAGTAGATTTTCCTTCCAGCTCCCAAAGCTACTAAGACTAACACACTATATCAGCCTTTGAATCTGGGCCCAGGAATGGTTGGTAGAGCAGGTGGTGGTGGTAAGTTAAAAAAAAAAAAAAAAAAAAAAAGCAAACAAACAAAATAAAACTTGGAGTTCCTTAAGATGATGGATTACCCACCCATCTGGTAAATCTGTGCTTTGTGAATTAGGCTTCAAGGCAGCCTTGCTGTGGAAAAGACTTCCTAAGACTGGGTCATTCACTTATTTAACATTCATTTCATTCATTCAGTAAGTTTATCCTGCACTCATTCAACAAATGTTTGTTCATACTGGGGACTGTGTTAGGCATAGGAGTAAGATGAATAAGAACGTGTCTCTGGGATAAATTCTGACAGTTGGCTTTTAAACAGCTATTCAGGGGCACCTGGATAGCCCAGTCGGTTAAGCATCCGACTCTTGGTTTTGGCTCAGGTCGTGATATCAGGGTCACGAGATCGAGCCCCGTGTCAAGGTCCGCACCAAGGTCCGCACTAAGCGCAGAGTTGGCTTCAGACTCTCTCTCCCTACCCTTTGGCTCCTCCCCACCGCACTCTCTCTCTTTCTCTCTCTCAAATAAATAAATAAATCTTTAAAAAAATAAATAAACAATTGTTCATAATAATTGTTTCTTTTCCTTTTCCTTCCAACACAGCCTGACTTCACCCAGTCCTATCCACAGTGCAAAGAGCGAATCCATTATAACCCAGTCGGAGGAGAAGGCAGATTTTGTGATTATTCCCGCTGAAGGAATAGAGAACAGAACAGGTACTATCTGTCAGCGTGCTTGGGTTGGCTCAAGGAACAGCCCTCGTCTTGAAGGGTTTGGGGGTCCTGACTACCTACCTACTGAACTCCCTGGCCTTCGCCCTCTCTGTAGTGTGTGCATGCTGGGGCAGCTCTCGGGGCTCTGATGCCTTTGAGCCAATGAACGTGGTTATCCTCTTGCAGAATGTCACTTCGGATGTCATAGCTGCCAAAAATCTTACAACAGGGGTGCCTGGGTGGCTCAGTGGGTTAAAGCCTCTGCCTTCGGCTCAGGTCATGATATCAGGGTCCTGGGATCGAGCCCCACATCAGGCTCTCTGCTCAGCAGGGAGCCTGCTTCCTCTTCTCTCTCTGCCTGCCTCTCTGCGTACTTGTGATCTCTCTCTATCAAATAAATAAATAAAATCTTTTTAAAAAAAAAAATCTTACAACAGTGTAGATGGGCCATTCCTCTGCTGGCTGCCCATGAATTAGGAAATGACTTTGGGGCAATCCAAAAGCCTTATTCAAGTAAACAATTTTTATTATTCCTCTGTTATAGAAATAATTTCAGTAAGTTCTTGACTTAAATTTGAACCAGGAATGTAGAGTATGAACTGAGGTGTCTGTGAGAATGTAAAGAGCTGGACTATATCAGGCTTTGGTGTGACAGCCACAGAAAGGACCACAAAGGGTTCCCTTTGTTTAGACTTCTTCTGTTTCAGTGGCTCTCCTTTTTCTTGCGTAAACATAGAGGGAAGCATAGAAGAAGCAAAGCATGTGATTTCAATAGAGTTTTATTCATCTATAAGGGTTGTAATGAAACTGAAGCCCTCAGAAGAAAAATTGGACTTAAATTCTTGCCTCTAGCCCTGGAATTAGCACCAAAGAGTCAGTCGTGTTACCGATCCAGAAACCCTTGGGACCTTGGGGAGGGAGAGCATTTACTGAGTGAGTGATCTGGGTCAGGCATCATGGAGCCCTGCACATGAGTTAGCTCATTCAATCTTCACAGCAACCCAGAGGAATTATCCTTATTACATTCACGCTTATGAATGAAGACGCTTACTCAGAGAGTTTATACCCTTCCGTATTCTGTAATGCATTTTTGATGGCCGTGCACACAATTAGATGGGATAAAATAGACAGACAAGGAAGCCAGAGCAAAGAGACCATAAACGTAGGAAAATAAAACGAAACCAGGGAGCAAGACGGAATACTTTGTACACGTGCGCTCTCATTAGTTGGTTCCTGTGTGACTCACATAGCGTCCTATGTGGAACGGGCTTCGGTCAAAGGAATATTAACTTGGAGGCTCCCCTTTGAAGCTCCACAGCAACCAACGAGAATTTGGTTTTCATTGCGACTGGCAGCTCCTCTCTTTGTACCTGGCAGAATCCAGCTTCGGGGATGCCAGTTCCAGAGAATTAAGAGTAGGGGCTATGTGTCCCATACCAAGACTTCCCTGGAGGGAATCTTATTACTTCTTAAAGGTTCTGCAGAGGATCGGTTTCCCCAGCTGCAGGAGTCCTTGAGTTCATTGCCAGTCCTTCATGTCTCGCAGCCCCACCTGGTGGACAGTCCGGCCTGCGCGGCGCGGACAGGTTCAGGAGGCAGGTGACCTGAACCCGTGAATGCGGGGGACTGTGAATGCTGGCTGCTGGAAACTCTCTTCTTCAACATGAACTGTACTCCCTCCTTTCACTTCGTAGAAGAGACAGACTCTCCGTTTTCCCGAGACTGGCGCCCAGGCAGCCCCGGAACCCATCTGGAGACCTCGTGGGAAGAACAGCTGTTGGAACAAGAACATTTGGAAAAAGAAATGGAGGAAGCAAAGAAAATGCTATCAGGATTACAGGTAGCTCACGCGGTTCATCCTCAGTCCCCAATTGATAATCATCTTTAAGTCACCAGGATCAGTGGAAAGTCATTTTTCAGTTTCATATGACATCAGAGTTGAATGGGGAGTTTAGATAGAGTACTATTCAAAAAGCAGAAAATTCTTTATGTGTGGTACTCCTAAATGGGCCTCACAGACTGTTGTTGACAGCACAGCTGTTGGGATTTCCGCAAGCCTGGGAGCCGTTATGGACCCCTACCCAACCCTTCTTCTGGCTCTTTGCTTCTAGGCGGGTCTCTCCCTGTCCACGGCTCCGGACCCGTAGTCATGGGGCTTCACCAGAGATTGGCACAGCAAACAGTCGGGAATTTGTCCCTAGTAATTATCTCGCAGGAAGAGTACAAGAGCCAGTAATGCCGTAGGTCTCCATTGAGTCCAGCTAAGGGATTTAGCTCCCTCCTAATGCATTTGCAAGAGGTTGCCAAGCCATAATGATCAGGTAACAGAGGTTTTCCTCGACCAACAAAGCCCTTCAGTCTTTTCTATACCTTCATGCCAGCTCGGCAATTCTCTCCACTGACCCACTTGACTTAGTTCTTACCCTGAATGACCCCCCCCCAATCCTCTGTCTTTGTGCGTCTGCCCCTGTTTTGGGGGGAGCCCTTGTCGTGTGCTGATGACCCTGAAATTGCCTAGGAATATTCCTTTCTGTTCGTGCTGGGAACTGCACTGCTTCTGAATTGTCAAATATTTATGGATACGTAAACAAAGCCCACATTATGTGAGTGGCTCTGGCAGCCGGCAGGCTGTGGAGGGTGTGCTCCCAGCCAGCCAGCAACAGGGTGGGGATACAAAGGGTGCGGAAAGAAAAAAGGAGATTGGTGTTGTGGAGAAACAGTTTGCATAATGTATGCCCCTGCAGCCAAGAGGGCTGGAGGAATGTTTACTGCCTAAACATTCCCAAGGAGAGTTGTTGATTTTTCCCCCATTGGCTTTGTTATTTTTTAAATGTCTGCCTTTGAGATCTCTTGTCTGCCACTCCATTAAGGACTGGGTTAATTAATGTGTGCTAACTTTGGGATTACACCCAACCGGGGCTTTCCCAGGATGATTTGCATTATGTGAACATAGATATCCATCAGTTTGGCTTTCGATTTAGTTTGCATTTTTCAGTCTGGGAGAAATCCGAAGGCAGATTAGACAGAAAAAGAAGAGATTTGACAGGCAGAAAGTCAGCACCCTAATATTCCCTGCAAACAGAGTTGTTTTAATTCACAGCCACATGATCACAATGAGAATTCAGTTCCATTATAGAATACAATGGGGCTTACAGCATCCACTGGGCTCCTTAACTCTTTCGGTGATATGAGCGAGTTGCGTGCTAAGCTACGTCCAGGATTTCTGACTGACTAGTGTGCCTCAGTTAGAGCCGGCTGGATACTCTGCCACTCACAGAGTCAGTGTTTCTGGGACGTGCTCTCCCTTAGCTCCCTGTGGCATCTTATACTTATCTTACACCTCTTGCCATGCTCCATGGGATAGCCAAATTCATTTGATTTACTAATATTTCATTATTAGTTACTGCTTGGTGTTGGTGGGTGGATTTTAAACAGTTTGTATGCCAGCGTTTGTGATGTAATTTGTGTTATATTTATTGAAACAGGATTTAACCTTGTAACTCTTGATTGACTTGAGACAGAATTGAAATATAAAATGGGGATGCACTCTTAAATCTTTCACTGAGCCCATAGGTCTCATAATACCTACCTGCATGAGCAGTTCAAGTTTTGTGAGTGCTAAAGAATACAGTTTGGGGGGTCTTCGCTAGGAATAGGATTACAGATTATGAGTACAGTTGATTTGGGACAACTTGGTGGGGAGGTGGCTAGGGGCACAAACCCCCTGCACAGTCGAAAATCTGTGTATAACTTTTGACTCCCCCAAAACTTAATTACTAATAACCTACCGTTGACCGTAAGGTTTACTGATAATATTAACTGTTGATTAACACCTGTTTTGACTGTTATGTGTATTACATACTGTGCCCTTAAAGTAACCTAGAGAATAGCAAATGTTAAAATCATAAGGAGGAGAAAATATACTTGCACTACTGTAATGTATTTTGTAAAAAAAGAAAAAAATCTTTATATCAGTGGACCTGTCCAGTTCAAACCTGTGTTGTTCAACTGTACAATATTAGAACGGGGCTTTGGGACAGTCAGTGCATGTAGTGGGGCCTAGGGTTTGAGCTTCCTTAGCTTCAGGGTAAATGTGCCTCCCTGCATATTCTGATGAGAGCAAAGCCTGGTGTGGGGAGTGGAAATGAAGGAGGACATCCGTCTGTGAACAGGTTTTCTTTCTTGTTCTATATAGGTTGCCCTAAGGAGTAAAAATTCAGAGTTATTAAAACAAACATCCAACAAACCCAAGTCAGTGCTCTAAATGTGTTTTCCTTTTTTAAGATTTTTTATTTTTAGTAATCTCTACACCTAACCTGGGGCTCGAATACACAATCCTGAGTTCAAGAGTCACATGCTCTACAGACTGAGCCAGCCAGATGCCCCTAAATGTATTTTAAATAATTCATTATAGTACATTTTTGTA
Organism: Ailurus styani; assembly: GCA_002007465.1. Lineage (NCBI taxonomy): Eukaryota > Metazoa > Chordata > Mammalia > Carnivora > Ailuridae > Ailurus > Ailurus styani. The sequence goes on from LNAC01000069.1 coordinate 1,802,829, forward strand.
AGGAAGGATAATTCTTACTGCTTTTAGTTCACTTTCTAGCTGGTAGAACTCAGCTGGGACCAAGGAGCCTTGGAGTGGAGGATTCAGGTGCGTCCAGAGAGATGAAAGGGTCCTAAGCATGGGCCCGACAAAAGGATGGGTCTATCTCCCCATGGACCCAAGACGAAAAAGTGGAGGTATCGGAGGACCAGAAATTACCAAGGAGATTTCCATAGGAAGCTCAGTTGTGATTTCAGTTTAGGATAAGCTTACCAAGCTCAACTCTGGACTCAGTCATCTGATGGGAGTCAAGTTTCTTTCTGCTTCTGTGGTTATTCAGGCCTTACTGCTCAATGGATCCTTACCTGAAGATGAACAGGAGAGGCCCCTGGCCCTCTGTGAACCAGGAGTCAATCCTGAGGAACAACTGGTGAGTTCCTTCTTTTGTGACTGGACCGCAGATAAACCGGTTTATGTGTTTGATTTGCTTTTAGCTTTTGACTCTGTTGTCCTCACCTTCTTGAAATGCTCTCTTCCCTGACTCCACCTCTCCTGGTTTTCCTCATATATCTTTGACTACTCATTCTTCCAGCCTCCCTCCCTTCCTCCCTCCCTCATCAACAAATAGTTACTGAGCGCCCAGTACGCTCCAGGCACAGCTTCAAAGTACTGGAGATACAGTGAGGACAAAGCTGACCTAAGACCCCGCCCTCACAGAGTTTACATTCAGGCTCTCTTTGAAGCATCTCTTTTTCTGCGGATGCTTCAGTGCCTGTGCTCCTCAGAGTTCCCCTGGGGCCCTCTGCTGTCTGATACATTCACCCAGGCAGTGTTACCTGCCTCCCTGGCATCACTCACTTCCTGCCTTGCTTGTCAAATGTTCATTTCTAGCTCAGCTCTCTCTGCGGAGCTGTCGACTGGTATGTGCAGCCTGTAACCACTGTCCATCTTCTCCACTTCCGTGTCCTGTAAGCATCTCGCTTCACTGAGTCCTAAATTAAATGGTTTTTCTCTCCCACCACCAAAATGACTTGTCCCTTTGCATTCTGTTTCTGATTGCTACCCATCCACCCAGATACCTCAAACTGAATATCATCCTTACATCCTTCTGGCCCTTCCCTCTGGGTCCAGTTGGTCACCCAGCTCTGTCCATTCACTTTTTAAATATTTCCATCCGCTTCTCTCCATTCTCATAGCCACAACCTTAATTCAGGCCTCCTTCGAGTGTGCTAGCCGCCTTCCAGCTGGTTTTCCTGATTCTTCTCCTGTCCTCCTCTGATTCACTTTCTATAAAACAACAACAATAAAATTGACCTCCAAGACAAGATTCATTTTATCACCCTTTTCTTCTTCTCCGACACCCTGTACCCAGTACACACGCACTTGTCTGAACTGCATCCACATCCTTTCCTTGCACTCCGCTGTGGGCGTGCTTCCGCCAGAGGGAGGGGCCGCTTCCTCCTCTACTCCGCATTCACAGTACGAGGCTAGCGTTGGAAAAGCTGCCCAGTAGATATTTGTTGAATGAACGATCTCTGAGTTTCACAGCATAGCTACATAGCCATCTTTTTGTGCCTTGTATTTAGATTATAATCCAGAGTCGTCTGGATCAGAGTATGGAGGAGAATCAGGACCTAAAGGTATGTCAGAACATGTGCCTTTTTCCCTTTGAAAAAAATTAAGGGAATATCACACACCAGCGTTAGAACAGTGAACAGTGATGGGTATGCAGACAGGACTTTGGCTGTGTCTGTTTTATGTCTTTAATAGAAAGAGACATGCCTTGAATATGGCAAAAAGTAGTAATGTCTTTTGAATCTTGGTGGTGAGGAATAGGTATCTATGTCATTGGTTCTACCTTTCTTTATGTTTTAAATGTTTCATAATTTTTTCTTTTTTAGTTAAAAATGGGTCTAATATCAGTATGGTCTTTTTATTTTTATTTATTTTTTTAAAGATTTTTTTTTTTTAGTTTATTAGGGAACGTGCACATGCGTGAATGAGAGCATGAGGTGGGGGCGGTCAGAGGGAAAAGCAGACTCCCCACTGAGCAGGGAGACTGACAAGGGGCTTGAGCCCAGGACCCTGAGATCATGACATGAACCAAAGGCAAACACTTAACTGAGCCACCCAGGCGCCCCCAGGATGGTCTTTTATCTTAAAAATATCTTTAAATAATTTATAGTATATTAGTTTCAGGTGTACAACATAGTGATTTGATATATGTATATATTATGAAATGATCACCACTATAAATGTAGTTAACATCCACCACCACACATGGTTACACATTTTTTCTTTTTTTTTTCTTTTTTTTTTTAAGATTTTATTTATTTATTTGACACAGAGAGAGAGATTACAAGTAGGCAGAGAGGCAGGCAGAGAGACAGGGAGAGGAAGAAGCAGGCTCCCTGCAGAGCAGAGAGCCCGATGTGGGCCTTGATCCCAGGACCCTGGGATCATGACCTGAGCCGAAAGCAGAGGCTTTAACCCACTGAGCCACCCAGGCGCCCCACATTTTTTTCTTTTAATGAGAACTTTTAACATTTACTATCTTATCAACTTTCAAATACACAATACAGTAGAGGTAACTATAGTCCAGTAGGGTCCTTTATAAAGACTTCTTCCCAGAATGCTTTCACTTCAATGGGTTTTACTTTGCTGGAGTCCCAGGTACATGACTAAACCCATTAGCACGCTCTCCAGGAATGTGCACTAGTGTGCACACACACTCGCTGATTTGAATTTTTAATAGAATTACTTCCGAGTCCATCTTTGAAGCCCATGTTAGGAATTCCCCATTCTAGGTACGTGAATTACAAACTCTTAATGTGATTCAATAGGAAAAGAAGAGAGCAGGGTCTGGGTAGGGTGTTCCTCTCCTAAAATCTTCCTTAGTGACAATTACATACATGTCTTTAATCTCTTGTAAGGGATGGATAATTAGTATTTCATTATTGGGCTAAATGTGTCTGTTTGGTTTATCGAGAATAATGCCCGCTTGGAGAACCCGAAGTGCTCTAACCCTTTAGTGAACTCATGACAGTAGGGGCAGGAGATGAAGATAGGACTGTGTGTATCAGTAAGGGACACTTAGATGATCATGATCAGGTGTTCCCCCCAGTGAAGAGTGCTGACCGTGGGAACGAGAGTCTGTGGGAATGTATGGTGTCTTCTTTCTTGGGAAGACCCTCTGTACCTGCAGTTGGGCCTGGTTAGCCCAGGGAAGAATGGGATGGGTCTCATTCTTGTCTCTGTGAAGCAGCCTTTACTGGTTACTGGACCAGACCCGCTTTCCCTCTCAGGAGAGGGTCAGTTGTTCAGGGAATGGCTGAGTTTTGTGTTCTTACTGACAGAATGAGGTAATGCTTCTGATGCAACCCAGATGCTACCATCTGATCTCACTGTATTTGGTTTGCAGAAGGAGCTGCTGAAATGTAAACAAGAAGCCAGAAACTTACAGGGGATAAAGGTAAACAGGAAGATGTTTAACCCTTTAACTACACTCTGCCCGGTAAAGCGGTCTATGCTGAGCGTGGGTGTGAGGAGGGCAGTTGGGTCTGTGGCCTCGTGTGCATTTGCGGGAGCCTTGGACAGTCCGTGTGACACTAGAAAGGGCTTTGTGGGTGAGAAGGGAGACATGTTGGGGAAAACACCTGTGTTTTGCTGAGGCTTATTTCTGATGGTTAGGACTCGTGACGCCGTCCCTTCCCTCTGTGCCACCCTGACTGTTTTAATATGTAAAGACAACCAGTTTTTCTTCAGCTCTAAAGAAGAATGTCCTCTTAAACATTGTAATTTACTTAGTTTTTGAGTAGCTAATAGTATTTAATGGCTTGAAAGGAAGAAGGTGTAAAAAGAGCATCCTTGAAAATTCTGTCTTCCAGCCCTGTCCCCGCCCCCGCCCCTGCCCACCCATTTAGTTCTCTTTCCTGGCCATAACTTATCAGTTACCAATAAATATGTATGTATATGATTTTTTCCCCCAAATAATAGTATATTATACGTACAACTTGACATGTTGCTCTTTTTTTCACTTAGTAGCATATCTTGGAGATCATTCTTTTTCAGTACATAAAGACCTTTCTGGATCTTTTTTATGGCTGCATAGTATGCCAGTGTATGTTTATATGATAATGTAATCAGTTCCTATTGATGGTCTTTTAGTTTATCTCCAGTCTTTTGCTAATACAAATAGTGATCTAGCTAACAGCCTTGAATACATGTTGTTTCTCCCACGTGGGAATGTATCTGTTGAATAAACACCTACAAGTGCGAAAGGATTTTTTTTTTAGTATTTTCTTTCTTTATTTGACACTGAGAGAGGGAGAGAGAGAGAGAGAGAGTGAGCGCACAAGTGAGGGGAGCAGCAGGCAGAAAGAGAGGGAGAAGCAGGCAGAGGGGGAGGGAGAAGCAGACTCCCTTGCAGAGCAGGGAGCCCGATGTGGGGCTCGATCCCAGGACCCTGCGATCGTGACCTGAGCTGAAGGCAGACCCTTAACGACTGAGCCACCCTGTCGCCCCCGAAAGGATGTTCTTAAGCTGCTGCTTTTCCCCTCTTCCCTACACTCTCCCATTCATGGGCTAGACTGGAGCGCAGCTCAGCAGCATTTGTCAGAGTCAGAGTATATTTCATAGCCTTAATCCTTTGAGGTATCTCAGAAAACAAAGCATGTTCCATGCTCAGATACATTTGAGAAAGGCCCATAGGCTGGAAGAGTCCCATATAGAGGACCTGAGAAACTCTGACAAAAAAGGTTGGCCTCAGAACAGTTTGGAATTATTAACCACAGAAGTGCCTCTTCTCCCATGCAACATTCACTAACGCTTTGGGAGAAGTTCTCTGAACTGCTGATGCCAAGGGCACCTTGGACGACCTTTGGCAGGTACTGTCGTACTCAGGAATGGACCCTCACGTTCTCCAGAGCCCGCCCTGTTTCTTTGCATTCTGTAAAGAGAGGAAAATCAGAGCGCACACACTGCAGTGCAGCTCCAGTCCCTGAGTTCCATGTGAGGTCCCCACGGTTGGGGAAATGTATTCCAGCCAACACTCTTAAGTGTGTACAACCCACGGTTCTTAGGCATGGTGGGAACCAAGAGTGTCCAAGCTGAGAGAAAGGTACCCTAAAGCTGGTAAGATTGGGAAGAGAAACCATCAGTCCAAGAGGAGTTCTGAGCATGGAAATATAATCTCAGTCCTGGTCCAGACTAGGCATTGGAAGGCGATAGGAACAGGGTGAGACGGATTCCAGGGATTCTGTATGAACAGGGTGGCAGGCAGCAATAGGGCCCAGCCCTCTAGGAGATGAGGATTTGGCAGAGAAGGAGAAGGAAAAAGAGCTCATCTAGATTCAGTATTTATATGCCCTAGATACAGATAAGAAAGCCAGGGTAGGAGGAGGGAGAGAGCATTGTCCATGGTCACTGTCATGAAGGCAAGCAATGGACTTGTAATTTGAATCTAGGTGTGTTGGATCCCAAAGGCCACCGACTCCCTCTCTGGCATCATGCCGTCAGGAAGGCAGTGGAGGGTGGGAGTGAGTAATAGATGGAGGAGAAGTCAGGTTTCAGTCAGCTAGGTAGGACCATGGATAGGACTTTCCTTTAGTTGCTAGCGTCCTGGGAAAGGGGCAGAAGAATTCCTGCTTATCTCCTTAGAGCAAGGCCTCATACTCTTTTCGTCTCCCAGTTTACCCAGAATAATGCTGGACACGCAGTAAGGGTTTAAAGCTCGTGGTGATGACCGGCTGACGGATTAACTGGGAGCACAGTAATGAGTGTGCTTCTGTTCCCCAGGGTGCCTTGCAGCAGAGGTTGACTCAACAGGACACCTCTGTTCTTCAGCTCAAACAAGAACTGCTGAGGGCAAATATGGACAAAGACGAGCTGCACAACCAGAATGTGAGCTAAATGAATGACCTCTCACCTCATGGAGCCCCAGTAGCAAAATAGGATACCCGAAGTCCTGTCAGATCTGCCATTCTAATCTCTTAGCTTATTTCTGAGATGCCCATCCTCCGTGTCTGCAATTAGTTTTCCTTCCTATTAGAGTCATCTCTGCCCCTGGCTGAAAGCCCATACCACATTGGCCTCGAGCCCTTCAATTTTGAGGGCACTGAGACAGAGGCAAAACCGTGGTGTGACCATTTGATTATCTTACTAAAGAAACGGAGAGCAGCTGTGTGTTTTCACCGTAGCTGTGCCCTCTCTGTGCTCTGTACCCTAGCAGCCAACGTCAACTCTGGTTACTGAGTGGATGGTTTCCTACAGGGGTTGGTAGACAATACCCTTGTGCCAGTTAATTTTTTCTTTTCCTTCTTGCAGGTGGACCTGCAGAGGAAGCTAGATGAGCGGAACCGGCTCTTAGGAGAATATAAAGTAAGAATGTGTATCAGTTTGGAAATGATTTCCACTTGACCTTTTATGAACAGTCTGCTGCTGCAGTTGTTCAAAGAGCTCTTAATGCTCTGTTCTCATTGCTGCTTTCTGCAAGGAAATCTTCTGGGTGCTTTTGATTCAGTAACCCTGAAGAATAGATGGCATGTCTGTGAGAAGGAGTATAGAACCAGTTGTCTGGAAACTTCCATCTCAACCTTCATGTCTGACTACCATGCGTGGTGTGTCATGGTCCTCCCACAGATGGTAGTTCCCTTCCGCCTTACTGTTCCAAGAGTCCTTTGTACCGCGTCACATGACTACGGTGTGGAATGTCTTCCTATGTGGCTCGAGGAAAGGACTCTTCCCCTTGAGGCTCCCATTTGCTCAGGTGGAACTTGCTCTGCCAGCGGTGAACTGTTCAGTGCACTTGGCTTTGCCACCCATCTGACAGCTCTGGCTCTATTGCAGAAAGAGCTGGGGCAGAAGGAGCGCCTCCTCCAGCAGCACCAAGTCAAGCTGGAAGAAGCCCTCCGGAAGCTCTCTGAGGCCAGTTACCAGCAGGTGGGAAAAGAGTCACCCACTGACTTCTTGCCCCTCCAGCCTGAAGACATCCTTTTCTGACGTCATCTCTTATTTGCAGGTGGATCTAGAGCGGGAGCTGGAACAGAAAGACGTCCTTTTGGCTCACTGTATGAAAAGAGAGGCAGATGAGGTAACCTGCCCCTTAGGACCCCCCCCCCACATCTGTAGGGTCAGAGAGGCTATTTTGTGAGGGGGTTTAGAGTGCAGGTTTCAGGGGTTCCTGGCTGGCTCAGTCGCAGCAAGATGCATCTTCATCTCAGGATCTTGAGTTCGAGCCCCAGCCTGGGTGTAGAGAATACTTAAATAAATAAAACTTAAAATAATTAAAAAAAAAGAGCACAGCTTCCAGGCAAAGAAAATCTGGTTTCAAATTCCAGCTTTTCATATTTGTTGCCATTGTGTGACCTTCATTTGCTTCACTTCTGAGCCTTAGAAATAAGACTTATCGGTGCGGCGGTGGGGGCGGGGGAGGGAGAAAAGAAAGAAGACTCACTGGGAAAAAAAAAAGAAATGACTCATCTGGAAAATGGACCATCGATTTGGCCCAAAGTCAGGCTCCAAAAGTATTAGTCATTGTTCTTATTCTTTTTGTCACTGAAGCAAAGTCAGGAGGTGCTGGAGCAGCCTTCTCAGGCCCGCCCGGGGCCAGGCTGGGGGTCTCCCGGCTGAGGCTTCCATCTCGCTCATTCTTCATTCAGCAGTGCCAACCAAGTATCAAGTACCGCGGTTACAGCAGCGAACAAAAGGAGAAAAGGTCTTTGCACTGATGAGGGTTATATTCTCATTGAGAGCGACATGAACAAATGCACAGTGATAGACTATGTCAGGAAGTGATAAGCCTGAATAAGAAAGATAAGGTCATCTTCGTTTGGAATTCTCCCTTAAAACACGCGTCACTTCTTGCTGCCCTAGGTGACCAACTACAACAGTCACAACTCTCAGAGCAATGGTTTTCTCCTTCCAGTGGCAGGAAAAGGAGCTACTTCCATCACTCACAAAGGGGTAGGTTCTTAGGATTTGCGTGCAGACCTCCACTTCCCGCTAAAACCAGAAGAGTAGCCTAGCCATCACCAGCGCCCTGGGCCTTTTGTACCCTGGTTCCCTAATTCTTGCATCTGCTGAGTGAGGAAGCTTCGAAGCCCTTGCTATCCGCTCTGAATAATTAGCGGGCAAACAGTAGGGCCGCTTCTGTGAAGGAAATTTTCTTAGCATTCACACCTCCTCCCTCGAACATAAAAGACCTGTCCCGGGAGCCTCTCTGCTGCACCGCATTAGGCCCAGGGGTCGGACGCGGTTGGGCCTCCGGCCGCGCTGACTCAGCGGCACCTCCCTTCCCGCCCACAGACCAGCGACCTGCAGCTCGTTCGCGACGCGCTCCGCAGCCTGCGCGGTAGCTTCAGCGGCCACGACCCTCAGCACCACACCATCGACAGTCTGGAGCAGGGCCTCTCCAGCCTGATGGAGCGCTTGCACGCCATGGAGACCCAGAAGAAGCAGGACAGAAGGGTAATCCTCTTCCTGGGCTGGTTCTCTTGGGCCAGCACCCAAAGAACTTAGTTGTATCAAGTTTAGTTGAGATGACGGCCGTGCTAACAGACAGGAAGACCCTGTCAAAGGTTTCCCTCTAAGTGGAGCTTACTCTTCATCAGGAAAGGCATTCATGATGACCTAGAACTTGTGTCAAGGTTTAAGGAGGTGTGGTTCTTGACCCCACGGGGGTCTCTCTTTATTGCTTCACCCTTTCTCCCAGCCATTGGTTGTGGAAATATATGGGAAAATGCCTGGGAAACCAGAAAGCCTTTTATAAATGTACATCATTATTGTTAGGATATATTGTCCGATTTTATGTACTGCGGAAGATGTGGTAGAAAGGTATATATTTCAGGTACATTTTTATGATTTAAATTTCTTGGATAAATTCTCCTGCTGATGCTAACTCTTAGCATTTTTCTGTGGCTCCTCAGGTTCGGGGCAAGTCACCCAGAACTCAAGCAGGTAGTGAATACCGGGAGTCCTGGCCCCCTAATTCAAGTAAGTACTCATTATTGCTCAGTAAGGACTCCTAGCATATTACATCAGAAATTTAGTACTTTTCTTGCTACTGACATTTTGAGAGTAGAATTTTTCTTTTTTCTTTTTTTTAAAGATTTTATTTATTTATTTGACACAGAGAGAGAGAGATCAGATCACAAGTAGGCAGAGGGGCAGGCAGAGAGAGAGGAGGAAGCAGGCTCCCCGCTGAGCAGGGAGCCCAATGCAGGCCTCGATCCCAGGACCCTGAGATGATGACCTGAGCCGAAGGCAGAGGCTTTAACCCACTGAGCCACCCAGGAGCCCGAGAGTAGAATTTTTCTTGTGGTACTTCACTCTTATGTTGTTTCTATAGCAATATTTGAATTGAGTTACTTCTAGGATTATGGAGACACATACTGTGTGTCATCATCACCATCACCACAAGTACCATTTAGCCACGTGCTAGATGCTGCTGACTCAGGCTAAAATATCTTTGGAAAATATACAATATCAAAACATTTTTACCGAACACTGCAGAATATAAAACAACAAAAACACACAAACCATCCTACAGTCCCAAATAGCACAGAAAATTTCCAGTATTTCCTGAAGGCAAGAAGTTTAATTTCTTTGAGGGTTTTCCTTAAAACCAGGAGCTCAGGTCTTTCAGTTTGAGTCCTGCAAAAGATTTGCGCCATCTAGTGGCCACGCCTAAGAAGTAATTTAATCGGCTCTGTGCCCTCCTTACGTTCCTTCAAAGATGCTGGAAACCTACCCTGCCTGGTAATTTCTCTTTTATCGTGTGTGTTATCTTTTGCTTTAATAATGTCCATATTATTTATGGACATTATCCATAAATAATTTATCTTATCTTTTATGGTTCATCCAGGCCTAATCTAAAAGTACATAATCTACAAAAACCAAATAGTAAAAAGCTGACTGTCATCAGTTTTGTATGTTGCATATACAGTTTTAAAACTACATTAAAAAAACCTAAAGTAAGACACTTAGGATATTGGCACAATAAGAAAGATAAAATGTTTTTTGTAGGGCAAATAAAATAATATATAAGCTCCCAGATACCTTATCTTCTTGAATGAGGGATTTACACTGGGAATAAAAAATTATATTAGTACCAGAATTAGTTTTAATTTCTTTTTCTGGCATTGTTTTGAAACAGTCATTTCTGTTTTCTTTTATTTTTCATTTTTTAAAGATTTTATTTATTTGTCAGAGAGAGAGTATGTGTGCATGCAAGCATGGGGAACAGCAGGCGGAGGGAGAGGGAGAAGCAGGCTCCCTGCTGAGCAGGGAGCCCAATGCTGGACTCGATCTCAGGACCCTGGGATTATAACCTGAGTCAAAGGCGGCTGTTCAACTGACTGAGCCACCCAGGTGTCGTTATTTCTGTTTTCTTGAGAGGTTTTTCATTTTATTGTCATCCCCTTCAGTACTTTCTTTAGGTTAATATAAACTGCCAATGTAGATAATTCTAAATATTTGGAAATTTTTCTTTAAAAGTCTAATAAACTCCTCCCTTCCTGGAAAAATCCTTTTGTGCATTTCCAGTACTTATCCCAAATACTGCAAATAAATTCATAGCTGCTTGCAAACTAGGGTGTTAGTCTAATTTCTGTATTCACAAATGAGCTACAAGTTCTCTCTTCTGAAGGTACATAAGCTTGTGTAACTTGTTAGCCTCCTAGCTACTGGCTTTTTTCTCTTATTCCCCCTACATTGAACCTTGAAAAAATAGTCTACATGTGCTCTTTTCCCATCCTTTCTTCCCATTCACTACTCAAGGCACCAGTCAGCTTTTACTCATCTAATCCACTTAGTTCTTTTTGTTGGATCACTGTTGACCTTCTTGGCCTTAATCAAAGTGGTTACTTTTCAAACCTTACCTTCTATTGACTTCTCAGAACCACTTACTATTCTTGAATAGTCTCCTTCTGTACACATTTTTACTCTTTAACTTCAGTGCCAACCAATTATTCATTCAACAAATATTTATTGAGCATCCATTATGTAGTGCCGGTGTTAGACACAGGAGATACAGTGATGAACAGGATGGACGAGGTGCTTGTCCTTTCCAGTCCAGTGAACTCGACACAGTCTCCTTCTCTTCTCTTCTCTCTCCAGCCCTTGAATGTTGATGTGTCCTGGGATCCATGGGAGGTCTAGACCTAGGCCTTTTCATATTTTCTTTAGGTGATCCATTCTACTCCCCTGATTTCAACTACTCTTACGTGCTAATTACTTTTAAACTTTAATCTCTAACCTCAGCCCTTCTTTGAGTTTCAGGGCTGTACTTTTCGAATGATAATGGGGCATCTCTCTGTAGGTAGAAAGGCACTTCCAGGGTGCCTGGGTGGCTCAGTGGGTTAAAGCCTCTGCCTTTAGCTCAGGTCATGATCTAAGGGTCCTGGGATTGAGGCCCGCATCGGGCTCCCTGATCAGCGGGGAGCCTGCTTTCTCCTCTCTCTGCCTGCCTGTCTGCCTACTTGTAATCTCTCTGTCTGTCAAAATAAATAAATAAAATCTTAAAAAAAAAAAGAAAAAGAAAAAGTAAGGCACTTCTAACTTTGTGTCCCAAACTGGACACAGAATGGAATCAAACAGATCTGGGGTGTAGTTCTGGCTCTCATAGAGTGTGTGATCATGGGCAAAGGTGTTAATTAATATCACTGAATTTTAGTTTCCTTGTTTATGAAATGGAGGTAATTTTGAAGGATTATGAGCATTAAGTAAAATATTATATGCAAATAATATGGCACAGTGTGTGGCATATGAGAGGTGCAAGGCAAATGTTAATAGTCTCAAAATACTTTCCAATTATTCCCCTCTGGCTTATACTCTGTCTTTCTCCATTTCATCACAGCCTGATCTCCTGAAAGAGTAATCTTCTCTCTGAATCCACTTCTTTTCTTGCCTTTTACTCTTAAGGGAAAACAATAATAATTATTTCAGATTTTTTTTTTAAGATTTTATTTATTTATTTGACAGAGAGAGATCACAAGTAGGCAGAGAGGCAGACAGAGAGGAGGAAGCAGGCTCCCTGCTCAGCAGGGAGCCTGATGTGGGCTCCATCCCAGGACCCTGAGATCATGACCTGAGCTGAAGGCAGAGGTTTAACCCACTGAGCCACCCAGGCGCCCCATAATTATTTCAGATTTAAAAAGCAATACAGTAGAGTGGCCCCTTGGGTGGTTCACTCTGTATCTCCTGTGTCTATCTGGCTCAGGTCATGATCTCAGGGTCCTGGGATCGAGGCCCGCATCGGGCTCCCTGATCAGCGGGGAGCCTGCTTCCTCCTCTCTCTCTGCCTGCTTCTCTGCCTACTTGTAATCTCTCTCTCTCTCTCTCTCTCTGTCAAATAAATAAATAAAATCTTTTTAAAAAATAAGTAAAAAAAGAAAAAGAAAAACAAACAAACAAACCATGGGACCAACACATATAGATCCTATGTTGCTAAGGGATAAAACAGGTTTTGTACCTTTTGGAATGGAAGCATGAAGTCCCTTGGAATCTGAGTTTCTAAGTTACTTTGCTCTGTGGTTCTTGCTCCTGCTCATTTCTCTTTTCATGACTGGCATGGGCATTCTCTACACTGTCTACACGTTGGCAGTGTGTGCAGCTCCTGCTCTGTGTCCCTTCATCCTTAGTTGAGATCTTGCCTGGCTTCTTTGACCTCTTTTGACTCTGAGCAACAGTGCCTGTCAGGACACTTGTTATTCCCTGGGAGAAATATCTGGAATGGGTGAGAAATGGCGGCCTCATGATAGTGTCCGTGTCCAAAGCACCTCCTGGCTTCGTGGCCCTAGTGGTGACTTCCCGTGGATCACACCCCACGGACGTGGTTGGTGTTTTGCAATGGTGTGGAAGCTGTGCTGTGAGCCCAGGCAGCCTCGTGCTCCTGAGACACTCTGAATGACTGGAAACCAGGGCGGGTTGGGAGCCAGTTCTGACCACCGAGTCTCTCTCTGATTGCAGAGTTGCCTCACTCACAGAGCTCTCCGGCTGTCAGCAGCACCTGCACTAAAGTGCTCTATTTCACTGACCGGTCACTCACACCCTTCATGGTCAATATACCAAAGAGGTGAGATTCGGGGATCGCTATTTCTCTTTTACTTTCTAAAAGGACAAAGGAATGACAGGAGGCAGAATCATGAGTTACCGCCCACTGAACGAGCTGAGAGGTGTTTGAGAAACAGTACGGTGTAGTAAGAATACAGATCCGGGTCCTGGTTTCGGTGTCACCACTAACCAGTGGCGTTACAAGGGACAAGTCATGATCTGCTGCGAAGTGCAGACACGATAATAGTGCTTCTATTTGTGTATCCTGATACACAATTATGTTCTGAGTTAGGAAAAGTCATTTTCTAAGGGTTCAAAACAGCTCTCGTTGATAGCCATGGATTGCAGCCTGGCCCTTGAGGGCTATTACTCATCGATCTTGGTCCTGTTTGATGATTGCATCGAAGCGATTGAGAATTCACGTGAAAAACCTTCAAACATTCATTTATAATCCCTTGTAAGGTAAATAAATGGCTTTGAAAGAAAGACTTTTTAAACTCTGGAACTGACAGCGGAGAGAGGTAATAGGATGTCTCTCCTGGAGAGTTTGCTTAGTTGGTCTGGGCTCAAGGGGAGCTTTCTGAAGCGGGAAGGATGAAGACCGTGATGTCTGACTTAACTCTACCAGCCCAGAGAGATGGAACATTGTTGCAAAGAAGGAAATCAAGAGAACTTAGACATATTGATAGTTCAGCAAATTAGATTTCAGAGATCTTATGATGTCTTATTTCCAGAGTAAAACAGAGAAAAGTGATCTGGCTGCTGCTGAAACAAAAACATCTATTTTAAATTCTCAGATCACCCCGTCAGCAATGGTGTTCTCCTTCCCTCTTGGTGGCTCCCTAACCTCTGCTGTTGTGGAGTTGTCTGGGTTCCCCGGGGCAGGGACCTTACAAGGCCATGTCATTTCTGCCTGGAGAGTCTTTGGCAGGAGCCTGGCTTTAAAGCTAACATCTCATCTTCCCAACCTACCGATCAACAGTCTACTTCAGTGCTCTCGCCTTTTTGTTGCAGGTTGGGGGAGGTGACACTAAAGGATTTTAAAGCCGCTATTGACCGGGAGGGAAATCACCGGTATCACTTCAAAGCGCTGGATCCTGAGTTTGGCACGGTTAAAGAGGAGGTACAGAATCCCTGGGGACCCGGGTGGTATTACTGGCGATTCCTGGACCCCGGAGCCTCCTCCTCAGGGACCAGTACCTGGGTTCCCTCACCAGGTCAGAGGAGTTTCCCAGAGCCTCAGGCCAGACTGATTCCTTTAGACCGATGTGGTCAGGGAATTGCACGAGGAATTGACAGCGCCTTCAGTTCAAGGACTTAATCACTGACCAGACTGGGACAGAATGCTTTATTTTAAAAAGCAGGAAGTTTTGTTAATGAAAATAAAAGGACCTCAGCTTGAATAGAAGCTTGGCTTGGGGTCCTTTCTCTATCTGTAGCCAAATCTTAGAAACCTTTCTGCTTCCTATGTCCAGCAAAATAAACAAATAGGCATGGATATATGGAACTGTATATCGTGATGGTAGTTTCTCAGATAATTAAAATGAGGAACTTCTGGAAAGTCACCTCTGCTTATTCTCAACTCCTTGACTATTTTCTTAGCCTACGCTTCTCTTTATAATCCATCTGCCAGATATAGGGAAGAGAGTTCCAGGTTCTAACATAATTGCATTGTGATTAAAGCCAATGTTTTATTTCATAAATATTTACATACTGAAATGCTTTAATAGCCCTGTTCTATTAGTGGCTTAGAAAATGGAATGAATGACTAAAAAGAACTGCCTGTTATTTTGGTCTTCTTTCTAACCCTTTCTTTACGATACCTAGGACCAAAATTTACCCTTTCTCATTTTTGTAATGCTTATGCTACTGCTTTCTCCTAAGGACCCTAAAGTGCTGTATGATTAGTAATTTATTAATTTTAATCAATCTCTATAAGCAAAGCAACGTTAGGGATGCTTTTACCATTTCATAGATAAGAATATATACATATATATAAAATAAAAAAATATATGTTATGTAATTTTAATAACATAATAGTATAACACAATAGGATATATTAAAGTATATATTGTATCATATATAATATACAAAATAACATGTTACATACATTAAAATATTTTATATATATATATATATATATATATGTATGTTATACCTTTAGGGACGAAAGCAAAGGGATATAGACTCTAACTTAAGGCTTTCCTCTGTATGTTCTTTATCTTCTGTGTCGAGGTCTTAGTTTTATCAGCAGCAGCTGTCTAGATAGACTCCCTGTCTTATTCATTCTTTCACTGTGGCTTTTTTTTTCCTCCTCTAGGTTTTCCACGATGACGATGCCATCCCTGGATGGGAAGGGAAAATTGTAGCCTGGGTGGAAGAAGACCATGGAGAGAATTAATGCTGAGTATTGGATTGGGGGTTCATGGAACTTCACACCCCCTGGCTGTTTCACTCAGGAAAGAGGACTAAAACCAGAATACACAAAGAAGTTTCTAGTTCGTGCTGCCAAAACAGAAGCTTCTCCATGTATGACAGCCCCGGGCCAGTACTGTTTCTGTGCCTGGCATATGTGGTACTTAAAATCCCTGTCCACCTGTAGACCATGGGTCCATCTGGAGTTCCTTGTCCGTGGGAACACAGTGTTTTATTCTACTCTGAGGACAACAAACCGAAGGCCTTAACCAGTGGGAATGGATGATCCCGCTCCTGTAGGGGCATGGCTGCTATTATCTGGAAACTGGGAATTGGATGTGTCACTCCTGTGTTACAGTATTATTTTAATTGGCCTCAATGGTTGCAGCAATCAGAGTCCCAGCATTTGTACTCACAGACAAGGCAAAGGTACCAGCTTTTTTGCTTCTTTGCAGCTATTGCAAACCAAGAGTAACTCATGAGGTGGTACCAAAGATGAAAGCCCACACTCTGCAGGAATTTTTTGGACCGGACGTGGATGGTGCTGAATTGTTGATTGGATGGAAGAAGGGCTGCCCATACTGTGCTATACTTTGCTAAAACCATGATGAAGTAAGACCTTGGGTTGCCTCTTGTGTCTTAACTGGTTCTGCAACTTGTCCTTTAGCCCACAGAGGGCACATTTCACGTACTGCTAGTTTTCTCTGGGGACTCTTCCACTGTAGAGCCATTTTTTTCTCCTCCCAACTGACGAACTTTGTGTTTGAAAGGAATAAGGAGTTAAAGTCTCCTTAAAAATCTAGGCGGGTATGGAAAGGTGCTGCTACCCATATTTTCTTGACTTTCTTTCTCTCATGACTTCCTTTAGCTCATGGTATCTCCTTTGCAGTCAAAAGGAGACAGACCGTTAATTTCAGTATTTGTGATTTATGAGTACTGAGCATGAGTTACTGGTCTGCCCCTCTTCATTTGATGTTATTTTCTGTTATGTATTTAGTCTAGGTTGATCCTTTAGGGCACAATAGGAACCATGGGGCATGGAGCATGAGTTGTGAATGGCAGGGTTGATTCTGGGTAAAAAAAATCCTAGAATCCTTTCTCATGTGCAACATTGTCAAGTGTAGAAGCTTAAAGAAAAGAGCTAAACTTCCAGAGATTACTTAATAACTTGGGTTTTCTCAGTCATTTACCAAGCACCATCAACTAATCAGCCATATATGCACGCGCGCGCACACACACACACACACACACACAC
The DNA here is from genome assembly GCA_002007465.1 of Ailurus styani. NCBI lineage: Eukaryota > Metazoa > Chordata > Mammalia > Carnivora > Ailuridae > Ailurus > Ailurus styani. The sequence goes on from LNAC01000069.1 coordinate 1,819,528, forward strand.
ACACACACACACACACACACACTCATTCCCAAAAGCAGTCAGCCTGTGACCACCAATGTACACTGCCAACAAGGAGAGTCAGACAAGTCAGTTCTGGGTTCTTGACCTGTCTGTCTCTAGTTCGTCTCCCTTTTTCCAGCTATTTCAACAGACTACTCATTGGAGCTCTGAAATGACATTTTGTTGTTTTATATAGATGTGTCTTTTAAAAATAGTTCATGTTTGGAGAATTCTTTTGTACTCATTTGCTTTTTGTCTGAGAACCATGTCTATTTTTATAACTTGAATGTGAGTTCTGTATGTTCTCACATTCTATATACTGTATCCATTTTCTAGAGAACCCAGTAGCTTTTATACAGGCTCTTCTCTTCTTACCCTTGGGGTTTCAGAACAAGCTTTATTTTATTACAAGTATACTAATGACAACTAACTCCTGGTTCTAATTCTACCTGCCATTTTGGGGGTGGAAGTAGTTTTATGTAATCTATTTGATTGCTCCTCTAGCAGACAGAAGGAGCTCAAAAGATATCTGATATCTTTCAGTAAGTTTACTTGATCTTCTCCTATTGAAGAATTTCTCATTAGAAATGACTGGGAAGGTTTGGGAAAGTGAGTCAAAAGCAAGAATAATTCATTACGAAAGCAAACAGAAGAAAACAGGATATTCTGAGTCTGTTCCCATCTCCCCCGCCCCGCCCCTGCCCAGGAAGTCTGGAGAAAAGGTCCTCATGTCACCAATTTCTCTGTTGCATGAACTTTAGTGTTTGCTATAAGACAGCATGAGGGTTATCAGGCCAAAATTCGTTATTGTATTTCCAGTACAACTTATCTCAAATATCTGTCTCTTAAGTTAGTTTTTACTTGTCAGTTTTCTTTGAGCAAACATTCTCACCATTATGTAGAATTTAGCTTTTCAGAGAAAATTAAATGAGGGAAACATTTCAAAGTCCTCTACCTTATTTGGCTTTTATATCTCTGTCCTTTGCAAGAGGAGCCGCATGGCCTCAGTGCCTCCATAGAAAGCTGAAGTTGAGCTCAGGGGAGAGAATGAGATAGTTTTTTCCCCTTTAGCTCATTAATCTCTTATGCCATGGGTAGTAACTAAACACCCCCACTGCAGGATGTCGCTCCATTAATTTTTGTGTACAATGTGTTAGTAATCCCCATTCCAGTTTCTAAAGACGAACCTTCTGAGGAAGTGTGTGCATTGGTTCCTTCTGGTTTGAATAGATTCCTGTTTGTTACACTTGGGCTGCACTTGAAGCCTCTTGACTTATTCCAAGGATTGTTCCCTGGTGACATTTGTGTGGGATAGTCCATCCTAACACTGAACTTCTCTTTCTTTGAAAAAACTAAGAACTAAAATGTTTAGAGTTCATTAAATAACCTCTAAACCTATGAGATTAAAAAAAAATGATCCTCTCACAAAAACTAGCTTGGAAGAAAGCTCAGTCCCTTCAAAAGTCATCATTTAAAAACTGATGACTATTCTCACTCAGTTCCCTAAATTAGCTGGAATTGGAACACTTTACAATTTGTACCTAAAAAATTTGGGTTAAACTGAGTTAATGGCATTCCTACTTACTGATTAATATTTCAGCTCTTTTTGACCAGGATGGTTGTAAATTAGGGAAAATATCTTTATGTTTACATCCAATCCAAGAGGACTCTAATTACTTAAGAGCATTTATGTCATGATTATAATAATTTTCATTTTTTCCATAAAATAAGCATTATGATTGCACACTCCTATTGTCTGAATTTATGTAAGAGGTATAGCTTGCTTAAAATATATATGTAAAGTTATATTTTCTTAGAAACATGGATGTTTGCAACCACTGCTTTCATAGATTACCACCATGCATTCTCCCTGTTTTATGTTCTCATGAAGACTGTGTTATACCAGAGGCTTCTGATTATCAAAGTGATAACCAGTTTTAACTGCCTGTATGTACCAGATTTGTGAACTAATTTAAAAAAAAAGCAGAAACAAACAATGAATAAAATGGAGTTTGCAAACTAAATACCATTAATCATTTCACTTGTGCTTATTGACTGAAATAATCAGCAAAGCCGTTTACATTTAGTGCAAGTCAGTCTCCTCAAGTGATCTCCCTGGTAGCATGTTTACTCGTTACCTGGGGAGCAGAGATAAGGGTTACTTTATGACTATAGATATTTTACCATTGGCATTTCAAATGTAAGCACAAAACACATTGTCAAAGAAAATACAAACCCAGGTTTAAGCAATCCTAAATTGCTTAAATTTAGGCAATTGTAATATAATTGCTTTACTCTTGTAATTTCAAATGTGCCTTTCCATTTAATCTGGAAATTTGTTATTTCTCCGTTGTATTGCCTACATATATTACTGTTAGGCAGCTGTGACTGCTTGCTTTCCTCATTTTTGAAGAGTTACATTTATCAGTTCTTTTTGTTAAAAAGACACTAAAACTGTAACACTAAAAGTGTTATAAAGACACTAAAAAAGGTTTTTACCTTATTCTGAATGCTTTAAGGGTACCTGAATAGAATTTAGGGGAAAGATGTAAACACGTTTTCCCAGTCTGTTACTTCTTATACTCCCATCCATAAAGACAACCATTGTATTTGGTCCACTCGACAAGTGCATCTTTTTCACTGCAATCTCATTAATACTGGGTTTTTGCCTTTTATTTATTTATTGTGTTTTTGCCTTTTACTACTACTTTAGTAATTACTTTACTACTTTAGTAGGTATGAAATAGTGCCTCCTGGCTGTTTTAATGTCCCAAATGTTTAATTACTAGCAAGGTTGAACATATTTTCACATGTTGGTTTTTCCTATTTCTTGTGTCCTTCGTGTTCTATGACCATCTGTACAATGGGGAGTTAGAGAAATAAATACAGCACGTGCTTCCTCCTCATCTAACGTCACCCTCAGCTCAGAAATGAGGTGTTTGTCACTTGCAGTATAACCCTACAATAGAAATATACCTAACAAATGCTGTAGGTAACTTCTCGTTTATTAATTCCTATGACATGCCTTCAACCTCCAGTATTTACCGGATAGTATACTAAACTCTAGTTTTGTACAAAATATTTCAAGCATAACCAAGCTTTTTGCGATTTAAAGGGATTCCACAGTAAGCCAGAAACGCCAATCTGTTTCGTAAACGTGTATCTTCATACACAGCACACCTTGATAGGGAAATGAATCTTCCGCTTGGCTGCCCTTCACACCATTTGGCTGGGAAACCTGTTCACTATGATTCCCGGTTATACTACGAACCTGAAATTAAACCTCTGTAAGGAACCCCGGCTGCGCGGGGCGAGGCCCCAAACCCGGCGGAGGCGGTCCGCCCAGCACGGAGCGCTCTGATCCCCACCGACCGCTCGGCGCGCCAGGCTAACCCCAGCGCTCCGTGACCCCGGCGCGGCCTCCGGCTCCCTTCCCGGCTTTTCTCAAAACTTGGCCACTCCCCCTCAGCCCATCTCTCAGGCCATTCGGCCTCGACCAGCCCGGCTCTCGCCGCTTTTTCTGAGCCCCTCCCTGTCGGCTGTGCCCTTCCCGGTGCTCAGGCCCCGCCCGACCCCGAGATTCCGCTCCTAGGACCCCTCTACTTCGTCCCCCTCCGCGTCTTCTTTCTCCCAAACTTGCGCCTGCATTGGCTCCGCTGGAACGCCCCTGCCCCTGTGGCTGGAAAATAGTCTACCCCACCGGCTGTCAGCCACCCTTTCCCCTACTCCCGGGAGGAAGAGCGGACGTTCCACCCGCAGCTGCGCCGGGGCGGGGTGTAGCGAATCTTTGGAGCTCATTTTACGACAATGTGCGGCTGTGCGGCGCGGCTGACGGCAGCGCCTCACTGCTCTCGGAGAGGTCACTCCGGAGACGGCGTTGGTGGTGGGGTGTGGGGCTTGCTGGCGCTATGTGGCGTGTCTGTGCTCGACGGGCCCAGACTGCGGCCCCAAGGGCAGGATTCGGGGTTCGGTGGGCGGCCTTGCGGAAGGACTCGGGAGCTCCATGCGTGGCCCCGCGGGCTGGTGCGGCTCCGGCTCGTTGCAGTAGTGGGACCACAGGGTATGGCAGGGTCCGGGCACTCTGTGGCTGGAGCCCCAGCTCGAGGGCCACACAGAGAAATCGCCTCCTGCTGCAGTTTTGGGGATCGTCCAGCCGCCGCTGTTATAGCCTGCCCCCGCATCAGAAGGTGAGCCCCAGTCCTGCCCTTCGCGGCACCCCGTTTGTCCTTCAGGGCAGCCTTCTTGGCCTCGGGATCCTCCCTCGGAGGCTTCAGTGATCTTCTATCCCTCTTCCAGTATATATCATTTGTCTCTTCTCCAATACCCAGCTTTGCTGTGGCTCTTGAGCTTATTTACCTCTCCTCATCTATTTAGTCCATTGAAGGAAAAGAGTTCCAGGCTTCCGTCTCTTGATCTATTCCATTGAAAGAAGAGCTCCACACCTGAGGCTCTTTGTGGAATGTCTGCTGAATTGTGTGCTTTGCCAGTCCCACGGACTGTGGAGCAGGAGCCCTGTCACTGCAGAGCTGGTGGCAGGAACTCCCTTTCTATCTCCAGTGCCCGGCGTGGGACGGGACAATCTGCATTAAATACAACTGAATGAAGCGTAAAGCCAGACTGAGAGATAGCGTTTTCTAAACTTAGTGTTTCTCCTCTTTCTCCTCCAGGTTCCATTGCCCTCTCTTTCCCCCACAATGCAGGCAGGCACCATAGCCCGTTGGGAAAAAAAGGAAGGGGAAAAAATCAATGAGGGTGAACTAATTGCAGAGGTAAGTTATTTAAAACATGGAAATGAGTTAGAAGAACTGGCTTAGCTCAACCGACTGTTAGCTTTCCGGATAGGTAATTATACCTTTTGCTTAAGAAACTTAGGTGTTTTTTACAGGTTGGCATTAGAGAAGGTTGGTTAGATAAGTTGTCAGCAGCTAGCCAGGCTGATTTTTAGCTAATTCCTTTCAGGTCTATTAATAGAGGCTTTATCTTCACATGACTGTTGAACTGTGTGATTCGAGGCACAGTCTAATAAATTTCATACTGGCAGCATTAAGCCTAAGCTGCTGCTTTGTGTTAAAAGGTTGAAACTGATAAAGCCACTGTTGGATTTGAGAGCCTGGAGGAGTGTTACATGGCAAAGATACTGGTTGCTGAAGGTACCAGAGATGTTCCAGTTGGAGCGATCATCTGTATCACAGTTGAAAAGTGAGTAGTACCTTGGTAATTTTTGGAACTCTGGTGCTTAGTAGAGTATTTTGACCCAGGATTGAGAAAGGCTTCTGAGACTACTTTTGTGGGCGCTAAATCTGCTTTATAAGCCCCGTACTTATACATTCTTTCTCTTCCATAGGCCTGAGGATATTGAGGCCTTTAAAAATTACACATTGGATTCCTCGGCAGCACCTGCCCCACAGGCAGCCGCAGTACCAACCCCTGCGGCTCCTGCTTCACCACCTACACCTTCTGCTCAGGCTCCTGGTAGCTCATATCCCACTCACATGCAGGTGAGGCTCAGCCTCTGGTGTTTGCTCTGGAAAATTTATTATTCGTTATTTTTCACGTATGGCCATCATGTCCTGGAAACTGGCATTAACTGTGGCTAGCGCTTGTCATTTGAAAGTAAATAGAGATTTAAAAAAGAAGAAGAAAGTAAATAGGGATTTAAACATGAAAATTGACAGTTTAATTCCTAGTCATTATTTCCAGGTATGTGAACTTGGACATTTCTTTAAACTTTCTCAGCCTCAGTGTAGTAGATAGGATAATGCTTGGCATTTCTCATTCAAGAACATTGTATTAGGTTTGGAGGATGATTTGTACTTATATTTACTCCTTGTATAAATAGAGTGTTTAGTAGGCCCTGTAGTATTGTCTACTGGATGAAAGTCCCCACTTGATGTTTTCCTTTGACATGTGGTGTTTATTTTTTAAGAGTGGGTGAACTAGTACTGTAATATTAATAAATGAGGAAACTGGCGATAAAGTGTGTAGAATAGACAAAAGAGTTAAAGGTAATAAATATAATCACTGTTGGTTCTGTTAAATCCGTTTCTAAGAAACTACAGCGGTTTATTAGATATTACAGTTGCCCCGTGTATATTTGTGTGGTTTGGATGTTGGAAATGGATAAAAAAGTAGCTGACTTTTTCTAAAGGATTAAGACTAAAGCTTTTCTTTTGCTTAGTTTATTTGTAGAAATTTCTGTATAGGAATCATTTTCTTTTTTGTACATAATATTCTTCTCCATGGCCTTTTATTAATAGCCACTTGTGAAGTTTTGTGTGGTATTCAGGTCACACATTTGTTTCATCCTATTCAGTAAACTCTATCTCACTATCTAAGACACACTTCATTTCTCTCCATTTTATGTCTGTGGCTTTGTGTGCAAGTGTTACGGTTGTATTTTAATTATCTTTTAAGATCTGTATAGAGATTATTGGCTCCACTGGTTTTTAAGAAGTAGATGGAGATGACAAATTCTGAACAAGAAAAACATTTAAAAAATATTTTCTAAGTAAAGTTCTAAGTTTTTCTTTTTTCCTCTTTCCCAAGACATTAATTGAAGTGATTTTTCTCTCAGAATAATCCTTTTGCTAATTAGATATAAAAAAAACTAAGAAGATAGCAAACAAAACCCATAATAACTGGGTAAGCATCCAAATTCAGTGGACACACAAGCCATATGAATAGCAAAGCAATGTTTCATTGAGATCAGCCAGTCTGATGTTTAGATTTTATTGGGGTGGCAGTGACTGTTTGTTTCTTTATTTTTCCTGTAATAGTTGAAGTTTTACTTTTTTCTTACCAATTTGGATGCCTTTTTTTTTCTTGTCTGATTGCTTCTGACCAGGACTTTCAGTACTATGTTGAATAAAAGGGGTGAGAATGGACATCCTTATTCCTGATCTTAGAGGGAAAGCTCTCAGTTTTTCACCATTGAGTATGATATTAGCCATAGGTTTGTCATATAAGGCCTTTATTGTGTTGAGTATGTTCCGTGTGCCCACTTTGTTGAGAGCTTTTATCACTTATGGCCATTGTACTTTTGTCAGATGCTTTTTTTGCATCTATTGAGATGATCATGTTTTTTATCTTTTATTAATGTGATATATCACATTGATTTGTGAATATTGAACCACTCTTCCATCCCTGGAATAAGTCCCCTTGATTGTGGTGATTTTTTAAAATGTATTGTTGGATTCAGTTTGCTAATATTTTGTTAAGGATTTTTGCATCTATGTGTATCAGAGACACTGGCCTGTAGTTTGTTTGTTATTGGTGGTTTAGGTATCAGAACTGGCTCTGGAGAATGAATTTGGAACTGTTCTTCCTCTTATTTTTTGGAATAATTGAGCAGAATAGGTATTGACTATTCTTTAGATGTTTGGTGAAATTCACCTGCAAAGTCATCTGGTCCTGGGCTTTGGTTTTTTGGGAGTTTTTTGATTATTGATTTAATTTCATTGCTAGTGATCAGTCTGTTCAAGTTTTCAGTTTATTCCTGATTTCGTTTTGGAAGGTTTTATGTTTTAGTAATTTATCCATTTCTTCTAGGTTGTCCAGTTTGTTGGTATATAGTTTTACATAGTTTTTTTTTTTTTTTATCTTGGAAAGGTATCTGGGAAGCTTGAGAGAAATGCCATTTCCTCTGAGTGAAAAGGTAGTTGCTAATAAAGAGCACAGCAAAATTTTAATGGAATAGTCTTAACCAAGAGCATTCTGTGAAACCGAAAAATTCTAGCTTAATCTCAGTGATAAAAAAGATGAAAAGATGCTCTGTGCTTAGATATGTAATTGAGGAATTAATTTTGACTATCTAGAAAGAAATCTTTCCTAGTCCCCTTGCTTTTAACTTTGGTGGAGGGGGGAGCTCAAAGTATCACTGATACTATAAATCATGGGATTTGAAGGGCGATTCAAATGGTAGGGCACTATTGAGGCATTGATCTTTTACTGTTATGGGGACATCAGAGAGATGGGAATTTGGATCATCAAAGTCACTATCATTCCATAAAACCACTGAAGCTTGCCTAAGTGCCATTGTGTCCAAGGCTTCCTAGTATTAAGCAGTAATACGTGTTTGTTTCTACAGGTGGTTCTTCCTGCCCTCTCCCCCACCATGACCATGGGCACAGTTCAGAGATGGGAAAAAAAAGTGGGTGAGAAGCTAAGTGAAGGAGATTTATTGGCAGAGATAGAGACTGACAAGGCCACTATAGGTGAGATTTCTTCAGCTCTTAATGGTTGAGGCACTGAGTTTTCCAATGAGGGAAGAGGATTGCCGTCCTATCCTATAATGAGTGAGTGATAACATGAAAAATTTTAATTTTGGGGATTCATTTCCTGGAACAAGCTATGTCATGACAGAAGTGTACATAGTGGAATTTGTCAGTTCCACGCTGCACTCTTAATGAATCAAGGATATGTCAACTTAGAGATTATTTTTATCTAGAGTTTGCTTCTTAGTCTTATTATGTTATTGAGAAGCATTATCAGCACTGCTGTTCTTTAAATTGGGCAAGGGGGGAGAAAAGGAAACAGGAGAAAATTACTTTCCAGGCAGGAAAATAACAAAGAATTTAAGACGACTTTGAGGGAAAACTGAAACCAGGGTTTGGATTGCTTTCATAGTTTGAGAATGAGTGATAGAATATATATATATATATCTGTTCACACATCATATTGCATTTCCATATATTCCCTTTCTGATTCATTTTTATGCTCAGAACAAAGCCCACCTATTGTTTGTGATAATATTTATAGCTACTAGTAGATCTGTTTCCTAGCCAGTCCCCAAGATGAATTGGGCGATTCTGAGCATCCTCTGCAATGGTGGTTTTTATTTTTTATTTATTTATTTATTTATTTTTAAAGATTTTATTTATTTATTTGACACAGAGAGAGAGATCACAAGTAGGCAGAGAGGAAGGCAGAGAGACAGGGAGAGGAGGAAGCAGGCTCCCTGCCGAGCAGGGAGTCCAATGCGGGCCTCGATCCCAGGACGCTGAGATCATGACCTGAGCCGAAGGCAGAGGGTTTAACCCACTGAGCCACCCAGGCGCCCAGTGGTGGTTTTTAGATTGTGTTCTTCAAACCCCTTGATTCCTTGATGGCAACATGGGGCAAAGGAGACTTGGTGAACAGGACTCTACTTTCCCCGCTCCTTTCCCCAACTTCCACCAGGGCAACTCCTTTTTATCTTTTTGCATATTGTGTTCCAACTGAAAGATTTTATTAGAAGAAAGGATTCTGTTTGTAAGAAACAAACAGAACCCCTTGGTAACAATAGATCTGCTTTGCCTTTTAACTTGAATACTGGAATTGCTATAGAGATGGTATTCTAGAGACTCTAGTAGTCACTGGAGAAGCATTAGCTTCGTCAAGTTGTTTAAACTCTCTTGTGGCCTTGGAGTCTTTTTTTTTTTAAACATCTTTTATTGGATATTAATTCTTAACTGGAAAAGGGAGGTATTCATCAAAGATGTGTTTGTCAGGGAGGGGCACAACACAACAAAAGCCAGGAGATCTGAAAGGCAAAAATGGTTCTCTGCAATGTCATCTTCTAGTTTTACTTTTGTAATACTTCATGTTTGAGTTCTTTCTCAGAAGAGCAGTTGCTGAATAAAATGTAAGTTGTTAACACTGTAAAGACCCTAGTAATACCGTAATTCTTCACACTGAAATACTTAGTTGAATACCAAATATATAACCTCTTTGAAAAACTCCAGAGATACTTTTAAGGGCAAAATCCCATATTACTGTCAATTCTAGTAGCTCCCTTCATTTAACATCCATGTGGTTCTGATTTTTAAAAGTACAACTGCTGCCATATTGCTACAGTTGATCTTGGTACATATTGGTACAGTCATCTTGGAGTCTTGTGGGTCTGCATAGAGGCTTCCCTTAGAGAGGTTTTTAAGAAAATGTTCAGAGGGCGCCTGGGTGGCTCAGTGGGTTAAAGCCCCTGCCTTCGGCTCAGGTCATGATCTCAGGGTCCTGGGATCGAGCCCCACATCAGGCTCTCTGCTCTGCAGGGAGCCTGCTTCCTCCTCTCTCTCTGCCTGTCTCTCTGCCTACTTGTAATCTCTCTCTCTGTATCAAATAAATAAATAAAATCTTTAAAAAAAAAATGTTCAGAACTAACTACTGTCTAAGTCTCTCATAGTTTTATTTAACAGCTATTTATTTAGTATTTACTTTGTACCAGGTACTGTTTCTAAGTACTTGAAAATTAATAATTTTTATAACATCCCTGTGAGGTAGGTATTATCGCAATCCCCATTTTGTAGATAAAGAAGCTGAGACACAGAGATGTTAACTCATAAAAGGTCATATAGCTAGTTGGGAGAACTTTTTACTTAAACCTCTACTTTGAGTTTGGTGGGATAGTGGAGTCCTTTAAATTCCATATGGTTTTTCTTTCTATTTAAGGTTTTGAAGTACAGGAAGAGGGTTACCTCGCAAAAATCCTGATCCCTGAAGGCACAAGAGATGTTCCTTTAGGAACCCCACTTTGTATCATTGTAGAAAAAGAGGAAGATATACCAGCATTTGCTGACTATAGGCCAACTGAAGTAACTGATTTAAAACCACAAGCACCACCATCTACCCCACCCCCGGTAGGTATGCTTCTAGAATTGAGGGAGAACTTAACCTTATTCATCTCCAAATTGAGGGATTAGGTTAGATGATATTCTAGGCTCCTTGCAGCTCTCAGATTCTATAAAGAAGGAAGGAGATGGTTAGGGGCGTCTGGCTGGCTCAGTTGGAAAGGCTACAACTCTTTATCTTGGGATTGTGAATTTGAACCCCATGTTGGGTGTCGAGATTACTTAAAATATTTTAAAAACCTCTAAAAAAAAAAAAAAAGGAGATAGCTTTTGTGGAGATCTGCAGGGTATGTGGCAGTGCACCATTCCCCTAATAGTCAGTTGTTGGGTCCTTGTAGCTTTTTCTTTTTCCCTGCTGTCTTAAGTCCTGCTGAGAACAAAGCTGAGGTGACATGCTCTTTTTTTGCTTTAGGTGTAGAAATGCTTATGGAAGTTACTGTATATAATTGTTCATGAACAACATGGGGTCTGGGGCACCAACTCTGTGCACTTGAAAATCTGTGTATTACTTTGATTTCCGCCCTGATTTAACTAATAAGCCTCCTGTTGGCTAGAAGCCTTACTGACCACATAGACAGACAGTCAATTAACACATATTTTGTATAGTATATGTATATGATACATATTATATGCTCTATTCTTAAAATGCGATAGAGAAAATGTTATTAAAATTGTAAGGGAGAGAAAATACATTTGTAGTACTGTACTATAAAAAATCCACGTGTAAGTAGGCTTATGTAGTTTAAACTTGTATTGTCTGAGGATCAGTTAATCTTCGTTACTGTCAGTGCTCTTGGTATTCACTTAGGATATTGGGTCAAGCTTATTTTTATGGTACATTAGAATCTTGAGATCACATGGCTTGTTTTGCATAGAATCTGGTCTTGTCGTTGTATACTATACAGTATATACTCTATACCTAAAATGTACTTGTATGCACTCCAGGCCAAGATAACTCTATGACAAGGCTTCTTTAGGTGTTAGAATCATGTGAGTTTAGACTAAGTACGCATTTCTGTCAGAGAAAACTTGATTTCTGACTTACCTACATTTGTGGGGAGTTGGCAACTAGTAGTTACTTCTTAAGGTCCTTTAAACGTGTAACTTTAGCATAATTTATTATTTTGAAATGAGGTTAAGTGAAACCAAAACCACATTGGTCATGAAAGAGAATGCGAATGAAGAAACAGCAAGAGATGAAAGTAAAAGTCTATAAGGATATTGCATACTGGCTAGCAGTAGTAAGTTCCATGTCTGTCCATGTTATCAGGGAGTAAGATGACGTGGTTCTGTTCTTTAACATAAGGTTGTATTATTACTCTTCATATTGCTATATTGCATGTTGGTTAAGCAGGAAAAATATGCATTATGGTCTTTGGGAGAAAGTAAAAAGTTATTTTGATTTCTTAATAAATGTAAGCTCTTAATCTCTCAGACCAGTCTTTACAGTGGTGAATTAACAGTTTGTAACTTTTTTCAAAAGGTGGCCCCTGTTCCTCCAACTCCCCAGCCTTTAACGCCTCCACCTTCAGCCACCCGCCCAGCTACTCCTGCTGGACCCAAGGGAAGGTTGTTTGTTAGCCCACTTGCAAAGAAATTGGCAGCAGAGAAAGGGATTGATCTTACACAAGTAAAAGGTAAGTTTGTCTCTATAGAATGTGGTTGTAAAGATAAAATTTACTTGAGATTCGTTCTTAGGACCAGCAAGGACAAGTCTACAGTCATCTTATTTGGAATAGTGCAGAAAAGGATGAGGGAGGGAAGTAATCTCCTTTATTGCCACCACAGATATGGAAACTTAAATGTGCTGTGTTTAGCCCATCTAGGTTCTACTTATGTAACGTAGATAACCTTTTTCTTTCTCAGTTTATGGGAACTGCTTAATTTTTAGTGAAAGTATAATGTGCTTGTTCAGCAGAGTTGAGTTTTAGGACTGGACTATGTAATAAGAAATCTCTGTTGCTGCAAGGCTGACTGAATCTAGCAGTACTCAGCGTAAAACATAAACTTGGGTGATTTGAAATGACATTGAATAATACATTTCATATAAAACTGAACTGAAGTTCCTTTAGGGCAAAGGAAAATGTCTAATTCATATCTTTTTCTCCCCAAAGAGAAAGTATAGCTTACTGCTAAGAGCATGGGGTCTTGAATCAGACCATCTGATGTTTGCTCCTGGCTTTATCATCTTCTGTGTATGTCTGTAGGTGAATTACTTAAGCCATCTGCTTTTCCATTTGTGAAACTGAAATAATAGTGTACATTAAAACAGGCAAAGAGCTTAGAACAATATCTAGAGTATAATAGTTTCTAAATAAGTGTAGTTCTGTTCATATTAATATTATTGCCTGGCATTTAAATAAACATTTTTGAGCTAAAATGTAATGTAAGGTAATTAGGATACTTATTTGGAGAAGGGAAAATCAGTAATCCTGAAGCCTGGTTTGATGGCTACTACTATGTGCTAGTCACTGAATTGCCACATTTAGCATGGCATTTCTTGAAGTAAGAATTATCACTCATCATTTTTGGGATATGAAAATACTCTTAAGGGATCTCCCTTTCTGTTAAGCAGTAAAGTTCCAATTTGAATCTAGATACTCCAGTATCTAGTTATTTCTCCAGTTGTCCAGCTGTGGGCACTCAGTGCTGGTTATCATCTGTCTGTTGTCTTTTGTTTTGTGGTTAGAAGACAAGCTAGTCCCCAGAGATTAAGAATAGAATATTGTAAATTTTTTGGCCTTCAGAGGATTCTTACAGTATTTGAAGATGCTTTTTTCCATCTTTATGTTATTTTACTGGTATTTGCCATTTTTTTATGTATATGTGGCTAGCATTAAGGACAGCAGTGTAACTTGGAATAAACATTAAGGAGAAAGGAGGGACTGGGTTAATAATTGTATCCAAAGAATTTAGACAAGTGAAGAAGGATCATTTATGAGATATTTAGCAACACCGGTGCTGTACCAAAGATATAAATGGGAAAGTCCCCATATTCTTGTCAGGCAGTTAGAGTTAGGTGATTCATTTACTGTTATTTAAACCAATATTCATTGAGTCTTGTCTGTGTGTCACTTGTTCATAAGACAGACAAGATTTCAATTTCAGATGCTTATGTTAACAAAAATAAAGAGTTAAACAGAAAGGATGTATAGCATAGTAACTAAGAGTATGGGCTCTGGAGCTGGAATGCTCCAGTTTGAACCCCAGCTCTGCTGTACACTATCTGTGTGACCTTTTATGTCTCAGTGTCTTCATCTGTATATAAAAATAATGCCTTATAGGTTGTGAGGGTGAACTAAGTTGACAAACAGTGCCTGCACATAGAAAGTATATACAGGTATTAGCTCTAATAATGAAAATAACTTGTGATTACCTAGGATGATCCAAATGTTAAGAAAGAATAAACCAAGTGATACACTGTTGAGTGAGAGCATAACTATATGGGCAGCCTGACTGCTGTTAGATAGGGTGGTTAGGGAAGATCTTTCTGATGAGGTGACATTTGATCCAACCTGAAAGATGAGAAGTCAGCTGTGAGCCAGCCATGTGAAGAACTGGGGACAGAGAGACCAGTAATACATAATCTGAAGTGGGAGAGAGCTTGGCATGTTTGAGGAACATAAAGGAGGCCAGTGTTAATGGAGCTTAGCAAGCAGAGGGTCTAGTGGCAGGAGGTGAGGTTGGAAACATAGGGGTGAGAATAAGGACTTCATAGGTTATGGTAGAATTTGAATTTTATTTAAAGCATAGCAGGAGGCCACTAAAGGATTAAAACAAAGACGTGACATAAAATGATTTACATTTCTAAAAGATCATTTTGGCAGCTTTGTGCAAATGGGTTAAATGAAATCCAAGGTCCCTGTTAAGATGCTGTTGCTGGAACCAACAGTAGTGACTTAGACAAGCATGGTGAGAGTGTAAATGGAAAGAAATGGAGAGCTTCAAGATACATTTTTGACAGAATCAACAGAACTTAGTCAAGGATGGTACATGCAGACTTGACAGCAGTTATTTCAAAACAGAGGTGCATTGGAATCCTGTCTGGGTAGACTGAAAAGTAGAAAGTGGATGGAGAAGTGGAAACAGCATTGTGGACAACTCATTCAAAAAACTTTGCTAGGGAGGGCAGGAGCTAAGACGGCAGTAGACAGACCCTAGGCTTGTCTTGTCCCTTGAATACAGCTAGATAACTATCAGATCATTCTGGATATCCAAGAAATCAAAGTGAGGACTGATAGAACAAACTGCACAACCAGAGGGAGAGAAGAGGCAGCATCAAGGAAGGTAGGAAGTAAGGAGACGTGGTTTGGGGGAGAACCGGATCATGGGTACTGCAGAGGGGAGCCCCGGTAGCAAAGAGAAGCAAGAGAGTGGAGCACACAGGGATATATACAATGGGAATACTTCCCCAAAGCCATTGGCTGGGAAAATGAGAGGGGCTGATTTTCATGAGTTTTTGCAACCAGTGGGGCTCAAAGACTAGAGTTTTAGAGATCCACGGTCTTGGTTAGGATAGAGACCTGAGAACACTGCCCTATTCTTGGAGAGCAGGCACGCAAGCAACCCCAGGGCGAATGGTGCTGAGGATCACCTGAGGCACATAGGGAGAGACTTGTTAGCTCTTTCTGGAGCACATCTATGGGAGGTGGTGTTACCTTTATGGGGAGAAAAAGAGCTGGCCAGTGCCATTTCCCTCCTCCACCCCTCAGCATAAATCAACATCAGTAAATAGCACAGTGCCAGCACTTGCTGCCTAACTTGCTTACACCAAGTCCCGTCCGCCTGTGCTCTGCTGGTACTGCATTTCTCAAGCAAGTACACTTAAGAACCAGCACAGCAGAGTACACTTAAGTACACTTAAGAACCTTCCCCAGAAGACCAGCACAGACCTTCTCACATACCTTATCTCCTGACCATAGAGTTCTGCAAAGCTTCAGTTCTCGTGGAAGTAGCATCAGGTCTCATTTAACAAATGGATCAGAGCACACCTAGTTGAAACCTGCCATACTCTGACCAAGGTCCAAACACTGCCCACTGCAGGCAAGGATTGATGGATAGAGCAGCCAACACACAGCAGCAGAGTGTACACAGCACACTAGAGACACTCCCTGAAGTGCCAGGCCCTGGGCACTGTATGACCTCTTCTTCTTCTTAAAGCCATTACTCTTTGGAGCAGGAAATTAACAGACTTTTCTAACACACACAAGACAGAGACCTAGACAAAATGCCAAGATGGAGGAATTCATCCCAAAACAAGGGACAAGAAAAGGCAATGGCCAGAGATTTAATCAAAACAGATGTAAGTAATTTGCCTGGTGGAGAATTTAAAACAACAATTATCCTTATAATTGACCCGCTGGACTTGAGAAAAGCATGGAAAACATCAGGGATGGGGTGCCAGGGTGGCTCAGGTCATGATCCTAGGGTCCTCGGATTGAGCTCCACATCTGGCTCCCAGCTTGGCAGGAAGCCAAGCTCCTTGCTTGCTCCAACCCCTCTTGTTGTGTTCTCTTGCTGTCTCTCTTTCTATCCAATAAAGAAATAATCTTTTAAATAAATATATATATATCTATATATGTGTATATATAGATATATATTTATATATATCAGGGAGACCTGGCTGCAGAAGTAAAAGTTAAAAAAAAAAAATCAGGCAGAAATGAAAAATGCACTAACTGAGATTCAGAACTGGGTGGCTGTAATGACCACTAGGATAGAAGAAACAGAGGAGCGAATAAGTGATACAGAAACTAGAATTATGGAAAATAATGAAGCTGGGCACCTGGGTGGCTCAGTGGGTTAAAGCCTCTGCTTTCGACTCAGGTCATGATCTCAGCGTCCTGGGATCGAGGCCCCCATCGGGCTCTCTGCTCAGCAGGGAGCCTGCTTCCTCCTCTCCCTGTCTCTCTGCCTGCCTCTCTGCCTACTTGTAATCTCTCTCTCTCTGTGTCAAATAAATAAATAAAATCTTAAAAAAAAAAAAAGACCCATCTATATGCTGCCTACAAGAGACTCACTTTATTTTTTTTAAAAGATTTTTATTTATTTATTTGACACACAGAGAGATCAGATCACAAGCAGGCAGAGAGGCAGGCAGAGAGAGAGGAGGAAGCAGGCTCCCTGCTCAGCAGGGAGCCCGATGCGGGCCTCGATCTCAGGACCCTGAGATCATGACCTGAGCCGAAGGCAGAGGCTTTAACCCACTGAGCCACCCAGGCGCCCAAGAGACTCACTTTAGACTTAAAGACAACTGCAAATTGAAAGTGAGGGGATAGTGAGGCACCTGACTGGCTTGGTCGGTGAAGCCTATGGCTCTTAATTTCAGGGTTGTGGGTTCAAGCTCCACGTTGGGTGTGGAGATTACTAAGGATAAAAAATAAAAATTAGAAAGTGCAAGCGAGGGATGGAGAAACATTTATCATGCAAATGGACATCAAAAGAAATCCCGAGTAACAATGTTTGTATCAGACCAACAGGATTTTATATCAAAGATTATAACAAAAGATGAAGAAGGGGACTGTATCATAATAGAAGGGCCCATCCAACAAGAAGATCTAACAATTGTAAATATTTATGCCCCCAACTTCGGAGCATCCAAATATGTAAAACAACGACAAACATAAAGAAACTCATTGATAATGATACAGTAATAGCAGGGTACTTTAGCACCCCACTTACATCAATGGACAGATCATATGGACAGATGATCTAAACAGAATATCAACAAGAACAAACAATGACTTTGAATGACACACTAGACTGGATGGACTTAATATATATTGAGAACATTTTATCCTAAAGCAGCAGAATACACATTCTTTTCAAGTGCACATGGGACATTCTCCAGGACAGATCACATACTAGGTCATGAATCAGGCCTCAGCAAATACAAAAAGATTGAGATCATGCCATGCATATATTTTGACCACAGCACTGTGAAACTTGAAGTCAACCACAAGAAAAAGTTTGGAAATGCCACAGATACATGGACGTTAAAGAACATGATACTAAAGAATGAATGGGTCAGCCAGGAAATTAAAGAAGAAATTAAAAAGACACATGGAAACAAATGAAGATGAAAAGACGACAGTCAAAAACCTTTGGATTTGCAGCAAGAGTAGTCCTAAGAGGGAAGTATGTGGCAATATAGGCCTACCTCTAGAAGCAAGAAAAATCTCAAACAACCTAACCTTACAACCTAACCTGGGTTGCAAGGATGGTTCAATACTTGCAAATCAACCAACATGATACACCACATTAATAAAAGAAAGGATAACCATGTGGTCCTCTAAATAGATGCAAAAAAGCATTTGGCCAAGTACAAATCCATTCATGATAAAAATCCTTAAGGAAGTAGAGATAGAGGAAACATACCTCAACGTTGTAAAGTCCATACGTGAAAATCCACAGCTCATATCATCCTCAGTAGGGAACAACAGAACTTCTCCTCTATGGTCAGGAACAAGACGTGATGTCCAGTCTCACCACTGGAGGTCCAAGCCTCAGTGATCAGACAACCAAGAGAAAAAAAAAGCATCCAAATTGGCAAGGAAGAAGTAAAACTGCTACTATTTGCAGATGATATGATTCTCTATCTAGAAAACCCGAAAGACTCCACCAAAATACTGCTAGAACTGATACACGATTTCAGTAACGTCACAGCATACAATATCAACATACAGAAATCTGTTGCATTTCTATACACCAATGACGATGCAGCAGAAAGAGAAATCAAGGGATCAGTCCCATTTATTGGGCGCCTGGGTGGCTCAGTGGGTTAAAGCCGCTGCCTTCCGCTCAGGTCATGATCCCAGGGTCCTGGGATCGAGGCCCACATTGGGCTCTCTGCTCAGTGGGGAGCCTGCTTCCTCCTCTCTCCTCTCTCTCTGCCTGCCTCTCTGCCTACTTGTAATCTCTCTCTCTGTGTCAAATGAATAAATAAAATCTTAAAATAAAAAAAAAAAAAAGGACTCAGTCCCATTTACAATTGCACCAAAAACCGTAAGATACGTAGGAATAAACCTAACCATAGAAGAAAATGATCTGTTCTTTCAAAACTATAAAACACTGATAAATTGAAGATGACACAAAGAAATGGAAAAACATTACTATTTCAGGTTTGTGGCTCTAAAGTTAAGAGTATAATCAATCATCTAAGTGTACTTTTTTTTTTTTTTTTTTTTTAAAGTAGGCTCCATGCCCAGCATGGAGCCCAGTGCAGGGCTTGAACTCACAAACCTGAGATAAAGACTGGAGCCGAAACTGAAAGTCAGATGCTTAATTGACTCAGCTACGCAGGTGCCCCTATGTGTGCACTTTTTTGTCCCCAGCAGCATTAAGCTATTCTGATGTTGGCATTGAGAAGACATACATTTTAGTGTTTGACCAGGGAGTTAGTATAACTGTGATCCACAGTGTAAGCAGGCTGAGGAAGAAGTGAAGACGATAGGGAAATGATGGATGATGAGAGCAGTCGAGACAGTGGAGTGGGGGTCTTGGTGAGGTTGAAAAAATTTTGCAGTAGGAGGGAATGCTCTAGAATAAGTGAGTTGAGAGGATCAGTGATTGTGTGTTTTCTGACCAACATCTCTGTCACCAAATATGTTTTTTCCACACCAACAGTCAGTTCTCTGCCACCACCTAGGTATTAACAGTTGAATTCTGTTCTGACACTCTCCAGAATTAGCATCAGGCTCCACAGGGTTAAGAACTCAGGCCCACAAGACTGCCCCACACTCCTTTTTTCTTTTCTTTTCTTTTCCTTTCTTTTCTTTTCTTTTCTTTTCTTTTCTTTTCTTTTCTTTTCTTTTCTTTTCTCTTTTCCTTTCCTTTTCTTTTCTTTTTTCTTTTTTTTTTTAATTTAAAGATTTCATTTATTTGACAGAGAGACACAGTGAGAGAGGGAACATAAGCAGGGGGAGTGAGAGAGGGAGAAACAGGCTTCCCCCTGAGCAGGGAGCCAGATGCAGGGCTCAATCCTAGGACCCTGGGGTACTGAGGCAAAGGCAGACCCTTAATGACTGAGCCACCCAGGCACCCAAAACTGCCCCCACTTTTTTTTTTTTTTAAGATTTTATTTATTTATTTGACACAGAGAGAGAAATCACAAGTAGGCAGAGAGGCAGGCAGAGAGAGAGGAGGAAGCAGGCTCCCCGCTGAGCAGAGAGCCTGACGCGGGCCTCGATCCCAGGACGCTGAGATCATGACCTGAGTCGAAAGCAGAGGCTTTAACCCACTGAGCCACCCAGGCGCCCCTGCCCCCACTTCTGATGCCAGTTGCAAGTCCTGGGAACCATCCATACTTCTGACCCACTGGCTATAAGTCAGGAATTCCCAAGACCCCTGCTTCATTCATGTATGCGAATTCACTAGAATGACTCACAGAACTCAGGAAGGCACTGTATGTACCATCACCAGTTGATTGTAAAGGATACCACACAGGAACAGTCAGTAGAAGAGATGCATAGGGCAAGGGTTGTAGGGGGGATGGGTGCAGAGCTTCTATGCCTTCTCTGGGAATACCACTCTCCTAGCACACTGATGTGTTCACCATCGCAGAAGCTCCAAATCTTGTTTTTAAAAGAGTTTTTTTTTGGAGGTTTCTGTAAGAAGCATGGTTATTTAAATCCTTAGCGGTGAGTTGTTAAACTCAGTCGAGACTGTCTCCCTGCCCTCCTTGCAGGGACAGATGACTTAGCAGATATGACCAAAACATAATCATTTGGGGAGAAACTTTTTTTTTTAAAAGATTTTATTTATTTGACACAGAGAGAGAGATCAGATCACAAGTAGGCCGAGAGGCAGGCAGAGAGAGAGGAGGAAGCAGGCTCCCCGTGGAGCAGGGAGCCTGATGCGGGCCTCATTCCCAGGACCCTGAGATCATGACCTGAGCTGAAGGCAGAGGCTTTAACCCACTGAGCCACCCAGGCGCCCCCAGGGAAGAAACTGTTTTACAACTAAATCCTAATAATCAGAGTTTGTCTCACAGCTACTCATATATGTTTCATATTTATTTGAGGCAAAGCACTTTCCCATCACTATCCCATTTTATCCTCACAACCTTCCTTTGAGCAGGGGCAGGTATTATAATCTTTATCCTACAGATGAGATTAAAGACCAGCAGAGATTAAGTGACTCTAGTCTTTTAATTATATTTGACGACAGCCGTACATTTGGTGTTCTCCCTTTAAACCATATTGCTTTATGATGGCCTGTTGGGCCTTCTTCGTGAGATAGGCAAAAAGACTTAAAAGATTTCAACTGACTCCTCATAGGAAATTCTTGTGGGTGGCTAAAGCCCCACCTAAGCAGGTGATACTGCAGGTTTCCTCCTCCTGAGGGGCTGTGGCAGATCTGCCTTTGTGGTAAGGGGAGGTTATGGGTTCTGTTGCTTATAAGGTGGGTTATCTAATAGGGGGACTGGTACCTCTGTTCTAGAGCTCTGGGTGGGGATAAACACAATCCTAGCCAACTTATTTTTCATAATGAAGGAAAGGAGTTGGGACGAACTGCATTCAACGAGACTCCTTTTAAAAGTCTGCCTTGGGGGAAGATGAATCAATTTGACCAAATTTTTTTTAGAAGTGGGCCAGTGTAAAAGGTATTTTAATAACTAATTCTGAATCTCCATAGAATTAAGGTTCAGGATTATCTCTTTGGGTCTGAAGTTAAACCTGAGTGGTTGTGAATGGGAAGAGGAAGGATTAAGTGAAAATAAAAGTAAGCCCTTCGTGAGAGGATTTGAAGATCTTTCCTTGCACATACTTCATTCCCAGTCTCTGACACAGGCCAGTTTAGAACCTTGGCCACTGCAGGAAAGCTCTAAATGATGGAGACCACACAAGGAAGGAGTGATTCTGAAGATGAGATCATTGCAGTTGAGTAACTTAAGCTATTTTGAGGTGAAAAAATTAACTTGCCTAATTTCCCCGAAACAGTTATCATATCTGTTGACTTTGTATAAAGGGAATTCTTCATGATCAAATGAGTCTAGAAACCAAGTGAGATCCATTTCAAGGTTCAGAAAGGGTTTTTCAGAGCTGACTAAGAGAGGAGGCAGCTAGACTTTGGGAAGTATAAATTGTACTCAGCATTATCCATAATGTCAGTATTTCCCAATTTAAAAGTAAAGAACATGAAAAGATGAAGTACAGCTTAGGTAAAACTCTAAAAGAGAAGTACTTAATGAAGAGTATTTGCTGTAGTAGCAAAGAAAAGAACCACTACAGATCAAATGAGAGCACTCTGTGTGAACTGTAATTAATATTTGAAAAAGCTGCTGTCTTAGGGAGATGTTCAGGTGCAGGAGTAAGGCAGTGAGTGACCCCTTCAGAGGGCCTTTGGTAGAGAATCTCTAGGAACCAGCAGTCTGCTCTCACATGTGATATTTATGCATCTCTTCCAGGCACAGGACCAGATGGTAGAATCATCAAGAAGGACATTGACTCTTTTGTGCCTACTAAAGCTGCTCCTGTGAGTTAGATTTGGCTTTTTTGTTTTGTTTTGCTTTTGGTAGTTTGTCCCTGCAAAATGCTCTGTCCAGCCTATTAGACCCTTTCGTACTTTACTTAGGAAGGGAATAGTTTGTCCAGAATTGTGTTTTCTTTTGTCTAATTTCGCCGACTAGCAGTATTTAGATATTGAATGTGCTGTCACTCGGTATTCAAAAGGAAAGATGATATGCTACATTGACATGCATTCCAATTTCTTTCTTTCTTTTTTCTTTTTTTTTTATTTTCAGATTTTATTTATTTATTTGACAGAGAGATCACAAGTAGGCAGAGAGGCAGGCAGAGGGAGAGGGGGAAGCAGGCTCCCTGCCGAGCAGAGAGCCCAATTCGGGGACCCTGAGTTCATGACCAGAGATGAAGGCAGAGGCTCAACCCACTGAGCCACCCAGGCTCCCCTCTTTTTTTTTTTTTTTCCCCTTCAGTAGTGCTACTAAATTTTTCCTAACAGATCCTCTCCTCCTCATTCAGGCCCTGCTTTTAAGTGCATGCTTACAAGTTGGTTGACTAGAATTTGAGTTTTATGTAGTTAATTATTCCACACAGGGAGTAAATCCATATAGCCAACCACTTCTGTTTGGTTGGTTAAAGTGTTAAGATAATTAGCTTAAAGGAAGGAAAGTGATTTATTTGGGTGTTTGCTTTATTTATTTTTAAAAAGATTTTATTTATTTGAGAGAGAGAAAGCATGAATGGGGAGGAGAGGGAGAAGCAGGCTCCCTGTGAGCAGGGAGCCCGTTGTGGGGCTTGATCCCAGGACCCTGGGATCATGGCCTGAGCCGAAGGCAGAGGCTAAACAGACTTAGCCACCCAGGCGCCCCTAGATATTTGTTTTAAAATGAAAGATTTGGGGCATCTGGGTTGCTCAGTTGGTTGAGCATCTCTTTGGCTCAGGTTTTGATCCCAGGATCCTGGGATCGAGCCCCGAGTCAGGCCCCTTGCTCAGCAGGGAGCCTGCTTCTCCCTCTCCCTCCCTTTCCCTCTGCTTGTGCCCGCTCTCTGTCAAATAACTAAAAAAATCTTTAAAATAAATAAATGAAATAAAGGATTTATCATTTTTTTTCTTAGCACTGTTCAGAAAAGTGAATTACCTTGTTTTATGTTTATCTCTAATTCTTTCAATTTAAGAATGTTTTGATTGCTTTTCTTGAAGGTAATTTTGCAAATACAAAATTATTTTGACAAACTAAGCACTGAACAAAGAAAAATGATACTTAAAACATCATCACAGAATTCTAAGTATAAAAATTAAAAACATGGGCGCCTGGGTGGCTCAGTGGGTTAAGGCCGCTGCCTTCGGCTCAGGTCATGATCCCAGGGTCCTGGGATCGAGGCCCGCATCGGGCTCTCTGCTCGGCAGGGAGCCTGCTTCCTCCTCTCTCCTCTCTCTCTGCCTACTTGTAATCTCTCTCTCTCTCTGTCAAATGAATAAATAAAATCTTTAAAAAAAAAAAAAAAAGATTTAAAAAAAAAAAAAATTAAAAACAGACTTCTTATATAAGCATAGTACAAATCTTGAGTCCCTTTTGCTCTTTTGGGATAGAAATAACTATTTTCTATAAGCCTTTTATTTGGAAAAAAATTTTCTTTAAGATTTTATTTATTTATTTATTTATTTATTTATTTATTTATTTAATTTGTCAGAGAGAGAGAGAGAACGTACAAGCAGGGGAGAGGCAGGCAGAGAGGGAAGCAGGCTCCCCGCTGAGCAGGGACCCTGACGTGGGGCTCTGTCCCAGGAGCTGGGGTTCATGACCTGAGCCCAAGGCAGATGCCCAGCCCACTGAGCCACCCAGGCATCCCTGTTTTCTATAAGCCTTTTAATGTTTACTTTGCCATCTGTAAGAATCATTGGCTTGCACCTGTTGCATATGCCAGGATTGAGCCACAGGTACTAAGAGCTTTTGTATTTCCCCATAGGCTCCCGCAGCTGCTGTGCCTGCCGCGGCTCCAGGAGTGGCACCCGTTCCTACAGGTGTCTTCACAGACGTCCCAATCAGCAACATTCGTCGTGTAAGACTATTAGCCTGAATCTGTAACCAGAGCTGTGGGGGGCATCTTTACTCTGATTATTAAATTGCATCCACAGTTTGAAATGCTAGCAAAGACTTTTTTTAGTTGGGAATCTTAGATGACTAGTTTAAGATGTTTGGTTTGGCCAATTAAATACTTGGGATAAACAAACATTGCTCTAATTAAATACTACTAGAAGGAGCCCAGGTTCTGGTGCATATTCCAGTTCCATATTACAGTTCTGGTAATGCTTGAGGTAACCATTACCAGGGAGTAGGGTAAAGGGGCAAAGAGAGCCCTGCATTAGGTAAAGATAAACTTAAGATAAATGAGCTTAAGATAAATGATGTTTTAATCTTTGTTTTCAGGTTATTGCACAGCGGTTAATGCAGTCTAAGCAAACCATACCTCATTATTACCTTTCCATTGATGTAAATATGGGAGAAGTTTTGTTGGTGCGGAAAGAACTTAATAAGGTAAAAGGTCTGGAAATTCCAGTTCTATAAATTCTGAAGTTCTTGTTTTTAACCCCACTAAACATTTACATTTTTACCTATGTTTTTTGTTATAGTATGCCAATTGATGATGGAAAATGGTGTCCTCTTACTTATTATTTTACTTTTTTAAAGAGAGGGAGAGAGGGGTGGGTCAGTGGCATTCAGCATTTTACAGGTTATCTATAACCTCTCTGACCTCCTGCTTTTCCACGTGCTCACTCTTGCTCACAACAGTGGTTGTCTTCCTGTTCCTCGACATTTCACCTATACATTCCTACTTTAGTCCCTTTGTACTTGCTGTTCTCTCTGCATGAAATATTTTTCACTAGCATCCATCTGGCTTCCTCCTTTACTGCCTTAAGGATTTGACTTAATATCACCTTCTCTGG
The DNA here is from genome assembly GCA_002007465.1 of Ailurus styani. NCBI lineage: Eukaryota > Metazoa > Chordata > Mammalia > Carnivora > Ailuridae > Ailurus > Ailurus styani. The sequence continues at coordinate 1,844,541 of LNAC01000069.1, forward strand.
TTTTCCTTAGTTACCTTATTCTAAAATTAAGGGAAGAAGTGTGGGTGAGTGGTCCGTTTTCCCTTTAGTTATTTTCCTCTATATTTCTCTTTATCATTTAACATTATCTTACATACCATATGTTTCATTTATTTATTATCCACTCCTTTAAAATGTAAGGTCCCTAAGAGTAGAATTTTTACCATTTTTTTCACTGCTTTATATCTAGGGCTTTTAGAATCCTGTGTCTAGAACAGAATATGCAAATATTAGATGCATGAATGAATAAAGCAGTTAAGGATTAATAGGTAACTGGCTACAAGGGTTAGAGATGATTGCATGCTTTTATTGGCAAAATGTTACAGCTGTTTTATAATACATTTATTTGAAAATTAGACATGAAAACTATATGTCCAGTGTATTATTTTATTCATTTAAACAGTTTTATTTAGACATCTTTTACATATCATACCATGTGCCCATTTAAAATTTACGACTCAGTGGCTTTTAGTATATTCAGGGTTTTGTGACCATCACCACAATGAATTTTGGAACATTTTCATCATCCCGAAATGAAAGTATTCTCCCATTAGCCATAGTCCCCCACCCCAATCCTCCCATCCTCCCCAACCCTAGATAATACTTAACCTACTTTCTGTGTTAGGTTTGCCTACTTTGGATATTTCCTATAGGGATAGGGATTTCATTGAATTTGTAGATCAGTTTGGAGAGTATCGCCCTCTTAGTATTCCTCCTCCATGAATATGGGGTGTCTTTCCATTTATTTAGGTCTTTAATTTCTCTCAATTTGTGTGGTTTTTCACGTATAAGTTTTTGCACTTCTGTTAAATTTACTCATATTTTGTTCTTTTTAATACTATTATAAATTTCATTTTCAGAGTGTTCATTGTTACTGTATAGAAATACCATTGGTTTTTATATATTGATCTTGTATCCTGCAACCTTGTTTTTTATTTAGTGTGTTCCTTAAGATTTTCTGTATACAAAATCATGTCATGTCCAAATAGGGATAATTTTGCTTTTTCTTTTCTAATTTGGATGCCTTTTATTTCCTTTTCTTGCCCAACTTCTCTGGCTAGCACATCTAGTAAAATGTTGACTAGAAGTGGCAAAGTGGACATCCTTGTCTTGTTCTTGATCTTAAGAGGAAGTACGTCTTTCACCACTGAAATATTTATGATGGTTTTAGAACTTTTGTAGATCTGTTTTATCATCAGGTTCGGGAACTTCCTTTCTATTCGTAGTTTTTATGAAATGGTGGTTGAATTTTGTCAAATGCTTTTTTTCTATTGAGATGGTCATGTGATTTTTGTCCTTTTCTATTAGAACATTATTACATTAATTAATTTTCAGATGTTAAACCAACCTTGCATTCCACTTGGTCATGGTGAATAGTGCTTTTCATATATTGCTGGATTTGGTTTGCTAGAATTTTTTTGAGTGTTTTTGCAACTATATTCTTAAGAGGTCTATTTGTCTGTAGTTTTGTTTTTTCTGGGTTGGTTTTTTTTTTGTTTTGTTTTTTTTATTGTGGTATCTTGGTCTGGTTTTGGTATTGGGTTAATACTGACATCATAAGATGAGTGGGGAAGTGTTCCCTCTTCTATTTTTGGAATATTTTGTGAAGAATTGATATTCTTCAAATGTTTAGCAGAATTCACCATTTGGGGAAGCCATCTGGGTCTAGACTGTTCTGTGTGGTTAGTTTTTAAATTACTATTCAGTTCGTTATTACTAGTTGTAGATCGGGGATTCTGTTCCTTTTTGATTCAGTTTTGGCAGTTTGTGTCTTTGTAGGAATCTTCCATTTCATCTAAATTATCTAATTTGTGGGATATAGTTGTTCATAGCATTACCTACAGACCTCTTTGTTTCGGTGGGGTACGTAGTAATGGCGTACTTCATTTCTGATTTTAGGACTTTGAGTCCTCTTTTTTCTTTGTCAGTCTAGCTAAATGTTTATCATTTTGTTGGTCCTTTCAAAGAAGCAACTTTTGGTTTTGTTGAGATAAGTGAAAATGACTTACATATGATATACCATAACTTAAGGAATGCAGCTAAAGGAGGGCTTATTCGTAGGAAGCTTATGGCTGAAAAGCTCTACATTAAAAAAGATGAAAGAACCAACTTATAGTTTCATTTCATCCTTTACACCTCAGGACATTTGTATTCTTCCTCCAACATCCCCTGCCAGATGATAAATTTCAGTCTTTGGGAAGAGTTAAGTTTAAGAAAGTATAATGGTTTCTTGTCTTTGCAGATGTTAGAAGGGAGAAGCAAAATTTCTGTCAATGACTTCATCATAAAAGCTTCAGCTTTGGCATGTTTAAAAGTTCCGGAAGCAAATTCTTCTTGGCTGGACACAGTTATAAGACAGTAAGTGATACTGCTTGGGAAAGTATATATGCATCAGCAGTTTTCTTGTGCTATCTCATGTATAACTAGGAGTATAGGGATAAGGAGAAATGGACTACAGGGAGGAAGAGGACTTCAGTAGTTTGAAAACAATGTAAAACTATGAGATAATGCTAAATTTAGTTGGTGAAGACTACAAATTCTTTGAGTTTAGAAAAGGGAGATAAGTTTACAGATGTGAATAATTAAGTTGATAACAACTGTTACAAAGCAGAGTTGAAATGGTTTTTGTTTACCAGTCAGTTCTGCTAAACTTTAGTGGAGGCAAATTGAAAACAAAACCAAGAAATATTTGTTAATATTATGGTGGCATGTGACTGGCACGGTGCTCAGTGTCTTTCACATCTTGTCTCTTTTTTTTTTTTAAAGATTTTATTTATTTATTTGACACAGAGAGATTACAAGTAGGCAGAGAGGCAGGCAGAGAGACAGGGAGAGGAGGAAGCAGGCTCCCTGCTGAGCAGAGAGCCTGCCAGGACCCTGAGATCATGACCTGAGCCGAAAGCAGAGGCTTTAACCCACTGAAGCACCTAGGTGCCCCACATCTTGTCTCATTTTAATCCTTATGACCACCTCATGAACTAGGGGCCTTCACTCCCATTTTACAGATGAAGAAACCGAGGATTCAGTGAGTTAAATAACTGTACTGAATTAATATGTTAGTGAGTAGCAGTTGACTCCTGCACCTAGGCTTGTTCTACTCTGTAGATTTTTTAATATTATTATTATTGTTAATTTAATTTCTGTTAAGATAATAGTATATACATTAGAATATTGCTTCGTGGTTCATAGTGACCTAATCTGCAGGTTTTAATCTGAGGTTTTTCTCTTTTTTTTTTTTTTTTTTTAAAGATTTTATTTATTTATTTCACAGGGAGAGAGATCACAAGGAGGCAGAGAGGCAGGC
>LNAC01000069.1:1847938-1927285 GCA_002007465.1 Ailurus styani
CTGAGCCGAAAGCAGAGGCTTTAACCCACTGAGCCACCCAGGCGCCCCTGAGGTTTTACTCTTAAGAGTCAAATACAACTTTTTTTTTTAAGATTTTATTTCACTTTGGGACACCTGGGTGGCTAGTTGGTTAAGCATTTGCCTTGGGCTCAGGTCATAATCCCAGGGTCCTTGCTCAGTGGGGAGCCTGCTTCTCCCTCTACCTGCTGCTCCCCCTACTTATTCTCTCTCTCTCTCGTCAAATAAATAAGTAAAATCCTAAAAAAAAAAGATTTTTATTTCATTTCATTTTATTTTTAAAGAGTCAGCACAAGCAGGAAGGGCAGAGTGAGAGGGAGAGAAGGAGAATCCCAAGCAGACTCCATGCTCAGTGTGGATTCCGGTGTGGGACTCGATCTCTCAACCCTGAGATCATGACCTGAACCAAAATCAAGAGTCAGACACCTAACCAACTGAGCCACCCAGGCACCCCTACCTTCATATTTCTAAATAACATTTTTTGTTGCCTTTTATGGATTTTTCATTTTCTGTATCAACTAATTTGGTATGAAAGAAGGTTAAGATTTAGCTTTGTTGTACCCTCCATACACACAAACACACCACAATCCTATCAAATCGATTATAGCACAAATTTTGGATAAGTCAGTATTCAGTATTAATATTTTATGCCTATGAAAATATTATTTATGACTAAGACATATAGTATGCTGTGAATACTGGCCAAACTGATCTTAATGGTTACCTTAACCACAAAATTGGTGGCTTAAAATGAAAATTTATTCTCTTTTAGTTCTGAAGGCCTAAAGTCCAAAAGCAAGGTGTTAGCAAGGCTACACAGCCTCCATAGGCTCTAGGGGATAATCTTCCCTTGCTTTTTCCAGTTTTGGTGGCTCCAGGCATTCGCTCACTTGTAGCTAAATAACTCCAAACTCATATGGCCTTCTCTTCTGTCTCTTATAAGGATATTTGGCACTGGATTTAGGGTCTGCCCAGGTAACCTAGGATGATTTCATCTCAAGACCCTAATTAACCTGCAGAGATTTTTTTTTTTAATTTGACAGAGCATGCACAAGTAGGGGTAGTGGGAGTGGTAGAGGGAGAAGCAGGCTCCCTGCTGAGCAGGGAGCCCAATGGGGCTTGATCCCAGGACCCTGCAAAGAACTTTTTATTAAATAAGGTCACATTGATAGATCCTGGGATTAAGACAAAGACCTGTCTTATAGAGAGCTGTTATGAACATCTGTGTACAATTCTCTGTGTTGACTTATGATTTTGTTTTCCTTGGGTTGAAGTAGAATTGCTGGGTCAAAGCATAAATTGGTATTTAACCTTTTAAGAGTATCTGAAGAAAACACTTCTTTGATGAGCAGATCAAGGTTATAGGGCAAGTTCTGTGAATTGTTCGTTAATTCCTACCAAATGCCCTTTATTCATTTGATTATATAGCCATTCAACAAATATTGAACATGTATTGTTTGCTATATTCCGTGGTGAGCAAGATAAGAAACACCATGCTTACTCTCTTAGGAGGAAGATTTTGGAGTGCCAGGATAATTAAAAGAAAGCAGTATTTGGGGCGCCTGGGTGGCTCAGTGGGTTAAAGGTTCTGCCTTCAGCTCAGGTCATGATCTCAGGGTCTTGGGATCGAGGCCCGCATTGGGCTCCCTACTCGGCAGGGAGCCTGCTTCCTCCTCTCTCTCTCTGCCTGCCTGTCTGCCTACTTGTGATCTCTCTCTCTCTGTCAAATAAATAAATAAAAAATCTTAAAAAAAAAAAAAAGGCAGTATTTGGTGGGGGTGCCTGAGTGGCTCAGTCGTTAAGTGTCTGCTTTTGGCTCAGATGGTCCTGGGATTGAGCCCTGTATCAGATTCCCTGCTCTGCAGGAGCCTCCTTCTCCCTCTCCCAGTCTCCTTGCTTCTGTTCACTCTATCGCTGTTTCTCTCTCTGTCAAACAAATAAATAAAAATCTTCAAAAAAAAAAAAAAAGCAGTATTTGGGATGCTTGGGTGGCTCAATCAGTTAAGCAGCTGCCTTGGACTTGGGTCGTGATCCAAGGGTCCCAGGGTCCTGGGATCGAGTCCCACATCAGGTTCCTTGTCAGTGGGGAGCCTGCTCTGCCTGCTGCTCCCCCTATTTGTGTGCTCCCTCTCTCTGACAAATACATAAATAAAAATATTTTTAAAAAAGGAAGCAAAGAAAAAGAAAGCAGTATTTGCTGTGATACCTTGGCCATACTGCAGCTGTGATAGCTGCTAAGGGGTCACACAGTATTATTCGACCAGGTCCTTGTGGTTGCAAATGACAGTCCCACGGCCCCTGGTCAGCTTGGGCACATAGAGGGATTTGGTACCCATAATATTTTAAGGCTTGTGCCTAGAAGTAGCTGGAGTTCTTCCTCCATGTGAAGTTTTAATTTTTTCTCAATTGCAGAACACTTTGGCAGGGCTCCTAACACAAACCCCAAGGAGGCTGTGGATACAGTTTAAGAGTTTGGGAACATGGATGAGGGGGGAAAAATCATTCCTTTCCACTAACCTCTAACTGAAATTTGGCATTTCCTTCTACTATAAATGTAGAGAACAAATCAAAGAGGTATTAACAGTGCTTGTACTGGTGACCAATAAAAATCACTTATTTTCATATCAGATTGTAGTTGTTGCAGGTATCTTTTTGAGTGTTTATTGGCTCTTGCCAGATCTTGTTATTGAGTTAAGACATATATCACAATTTTGTTTTTTGAATAGTTTGGTAATTGGATTTCAAGATAGTTATTTTTTATTTAGTTATATATATGCTGTGTGTGTGTGTGTGTATGTATTTTTTTTTGTAATTGAGTGTTTTATTTTATGTGTTAAATATATATATTCTGAGAAGGGACTGAGATGCAGAGGTACCCTTGGCATAATACAGATTAGGAATCTTACTTTCATGTTCTGAGACACCACCACCCTACATCCTGAGCTCTCCTGTTTCTCCCACAACACAGTCCTCTTCCTCCACTCTTCCTTCCATCTGCTCAGACTCTGCCTGCAGACTCAGCTCCACCCAGTTCACTTCATCTCAAAATTCAATAAGTTCTTTTTATGTCATTCTCACTGAATGCCAGGCAAATGCCGGGCCTTTTCCACCTGCACCCGTGTGTCCGTCAAGGCAGGTGCAAGACAGTTAGAGCACATGTGAAACCAATCTACTAACACATTTCTTGTTCATTTTTTTTTTTTAAGATTTTATTTATTTATTTGGCAGAGTGAGAGATTACAAGTAGGCAGAGAGGCAGGCAGAGAGAGAGAGGAGGAAGCGGGCTCCCCGCTCAGCAGAGAGCCCGATGTGGGCCTGGATCCTAGGACCCTGAGATCATGACCTGAGCCAAAGGCAGAGGCTTTAACCCACTGAGCCACCCAGGCGCCCTTTCTTGTTCATTTTTAAAAAGTCCAAGTTAAGAGGGCATAGCAAAATGTAAAAACCAGTAAAGCTATCCCTCTGGCTGAAAAGTAGTCCAAACTGAGGTAAATGTCAATATTCTAACTCAACCTGACACATAAGTTCTTAATAAAAATTGTGATAATTACTGAAATTTTCTTTTTTCTTTTGAAATAGAAACCATGTTGTAGATATCAGTGTCGCAGTCAGCACTCCTGCAGGACTCATTACACCTATCGTATTTAATGCACATATAAAAGGACTGGAAGCCATTGCTAATGATGTTGTTTCTTTAGCAACCAAAGCACGAGAGGGTAAACTACAGCCTCATGAGTTCCAGGTAAGGTATTATTTATTTCCTTTCTGAATGTTAAGAATTATCTTCTATTTAAGGGTGGCATACTGCTGGGCACCTGGGTGGCTCAGCTGGTTTAAGTGTCTGTCTGGGGCTCAGGTCATGATCCTGGGCTAGAGCCCTGGATCGGGCTCCCTGCTCAGCAGGGAGTTTGCTTGTCTGCTTCTCCCTCTTCCTGTGCCCCTTCCCACTACTCATGCTCTTTCTCTCTCTCTTAAATAAATAAAATCTTTATAAAACAAAGGGTGGCATAATGCTTTTATTGCATTTTCCACCTTTGATTCTACCTTGTATTCTTACTGACACAAGTCCCTGAAAATATAGAAAAAGTGAATACTCTCAAAATCTTAAAAGACATTTTCTAGCAGTTTGCAAAACTTAATTATGACTTATATTCATGCTGTAATGGTTATATATTTTCATTAAAGTGTATTCCATTGGGCGCTTGGGTGGCTCAGTCGGTTAAGCCACTGCCTTCGGCTCAGGTCATGATCCCAGGGTCCTGGGATCGAGTCCCACATCGGGCTCCCTGCTCAGCAGAGAGCCTGCTTCTCCCTCTCCCTCTCGCTCTGCCTACTTCTGCTGTCTCTCTGTCAAATAAATAAATAAAATCTTTAAAAAAAAAAAGTGTATTCCATTAAGGCCTGCCTTTTTTCCCCCTTTCAGCTTTATCGATGTATAAATAGCAAATAAGAGCTGTATATATTCAGGGTATATAGCTTTGATGTTTTGCTGTATGTATACATTGTGAGATGATTATAGTCAAGCTAAGTCACATCTGTCACCTTGTGCTCACTGTTTTCCTTTCCTTTTTAATTTTTTTTTAATGTAGTTCAGAGGCCTTAAACATTATCTTAAGGTCTTTCCACAGAACATTTGTCTTTTTTTCTGGCTTATGTTGACAAGCAATTAATACGGTCTATTTTTAATCTCTTTTCCTCTAGGGTGGCACTTTTACAATCTCCAATTTAGGAATGTTTGGAATTAAGAACTTCTCTGCTATTATTAACCCACCTCAAGCATGTATTTTGGCAATTGGTGCTTCAGAGGACAGACTGGTTCCAGCAGATAATGAGAAAGGGTAAGTACCAAAATAAAGTGGGAGTTGTAAATTCATTTTCATTACATTATACTTTTTTGTTTTTTGGTGGTGGTTGTTGTGGTGTGTTTTTGTTTTTACATTATACCTGTGTTTGAGTCTCGGTTTTATAATTATTGTCATGGCCTGTTGGAGCTTCAGGTAGAGGGAGGTGTAAGTATAGGATGAAGTTTCTAAGGGCAGCAACTCTTCTTACTATATGCAGTTAATCCTATTTGAAATGGGAAGCCTAATTTACTGTAGGTCAGGGGTGAGCATACTTCTTCTTGGAGCAGGTTGTCAATATTTTAGGCTTTCTGAGTCACGGCCTTTGTTGCAAATACTCTGATATTGTAGTGAGAAAGCAGACATAGGCAATACATAAATGAATTCCAGAAAATTTACGTTTGGTGGGATTTGGCCTGTGGGCTGTAGTTTGCCAGCCTGTGTTCCAGATGGCTCTTTGGTCTGTCTATCTAGAGGGTGAGGTAGAGGTGTATATAGTACATAAAGAGTAGGTGGAAAATAATATTACCCGGTTGGAGTTGGCATTTGGTTTGATTACTGGCTAAAAGCTGGTAATTGCTTTCAACATACCTAATAATGTTTTTATCTTTTTCTAGATTTGATGTGGCTAGCATGATGTCTGTTACACTCAGTTGTGATCATCGGGTTGTGGATGGAGCAGTTGGAGCCCAGTGGCTTGCTGAGTTTAGAAAGTACCTTGAAAAACCTATCACCATGTTGTTATAATTAACCCAAGAATTTCTAGACTCTCCCAGGTCACAATGGTTCATTCTTACCAAGATATAAATATGTTATTACACAGGTGGTTCTTTTTATTTTAAAGTTAACCAGTTATTTTTGAGTCTGTCATAAGTTATTTGTAATGGGCATTACTGAATTTTTTAAATGCCAATTACACCCACATATTGTACACACTTAATGAACACCAGATTTTGAGCTGTGTATTCCTAGTCAAGGGAACATGTGGCCTGGTCCTTTGGCGATAAGTACTTCCACTGGGAAATGTAAAGCTAGAATTGTGGTTCCCTGTTGAAACAGATATATAAAGGTAATCTGGATGAAACCTTGAGGTATTGAAATTTAATTGCCTCAAATGGTTTGCTCATATTTGAGGGAAAGAGAAGTCAAGGAAAAAGAGAAGTACATTCTCTTTGGAGAAAGGGTTTGAATTGAAGCTTGATTTTGGAATTCAACCCTAATTTAAGTTTTTCTGTTACATGATCTTGGTTTATCATGGATGGGAAGGGTAGAGAACTTCAAGAAAAATAAGTGAAATTTTAAAAGTTAACATTTTCTTCAACCAGCTGTCCTTTGTTTATTTTTCTATGAATCCAGAAATGGTTGTTTTGCCCCTTGAGATGAAGATATAAATACAAACCAGCTACTTGGTATAAATGAGAATTTGTGTGGGTATTTATTTAAACAACTTACATGCGTAATTGTGAGAACAGAATTTAAAATTACCTCTAAATAAAAGAATATGCGTATAGAATTTAACAGAAAGTAGAAATTATTCCCCAAAGATTAACTGGTGGTTACTTGCAAATGAACTTAATTATCAGAATCTGTTACTCAAATAACTTTGGAAATCTGTATCAAGTAACTGTGGAATAAGTGTACATATGTAAAATATGGTTTCTAGTGAGATAATGTGCCAAAGTCCATTTATCACCAAGTCCTGTCTGAAAGGAAGAAGGGGAGAGAGACATTGGTAAGCAGTTGGGAGTTCTAAAAGACTAGAAGCAAAGTGGTCGTTTTTACTTAGATAAAGTAAAAAATGTTCAGTGTGTATAAAGAAACTGTTCTGTGTTTTTCCATCTGGTGTTGTCTCATGTACAATAAGAAAGTCCTAAAATTCTATTGGAAAGAAACAAAATAGGTTGCTTGCTGCCTTATCAGTCTAAATATTTTTTTCCATTTTGTTACAATTTGCCTTTCTTCTTAGGGGAGGGGGAGTGGAGGAGGTGATATTGTGATATTCAGGATAATAAAAATGAATTTGGAACATTATCACAATTCCAGACTTTCTATTGATGTGTTTTAGTAAATTATTTGGAATTGTTTATGATTATTTAAAATAAATCTGACCAGTGTTTCTTTGTATATATGTGGAGCAGTTCCCTGAAAGTTAGGTCTTTTAGTGTTGAATCTATTTCTATATGTTCTTTATTACATGGTGCAGAAGTGACACTGCATATATTCCAGAATATTTCCCTTGCTTTATTATGAAAACAGTACATTAAATTGACTTTTCTGTAATTAGTAATGATAGCTTGAGTTGAAGATTATGAAGAAGGAACAAGCCTATCACAAGGGACCACTGGTGTGAGCCACACCTGGTTCAAATACATGAAACTTCAAAGATAATTCATTCTTGGCAAATGCTTATGGCTCTGTTGCTCCCTTAAAAGAAAAATAAAAGGTTGTCTTCTAATAAAAATTATTCTGAGTTAAAATTAATCTGAGGTATAATTTAAATCTAGATTCAGTCTATTTCTCTTACCAGAACTGAAAGAAAAAAAGTTAAAAATTTTGGTTGAGATTATTTAAAAATTAAACTATGTTTTCGGTGTGTCTTATCTAATTTTTGATCTGTTGGTTATTATTTTTCTCATTAAACTAAACCCAGAGATAGCTATATATGTGTACACTCTTAATACAAACGCATTTTAAGCGTGTAGAATTAGTAAAATAGGGCTGAGTTTAGGAGCATGTAATCTAACACTTGAAGCTCAAGGAGTTACTGAAGCACCTCATGGTGGAGTGTGCCATACAGCAAGATGAAAGCGTAGTCTGGCTGTGTTAGGTATTTTACACCAAGCCCGAGGCTTGTGAGTGAAGTTACATTATCCCAAGGCATGGTCTGAAAAAGGGGTTGAAGGAGTTAACTAGCCTGAGATTGTACGAATGTGGTGGAAGGAGTGCTTCTTCCCTAGTAATGCACAAACCTGGAATACTTGGGAAAATAATCACCACTGATAATGATCTAAAACCAAGTTTGTAGGGGCACCTGGGTGGCTCAGTCAGTTGAGTGACTCTTGGTTTTGGCTCAGGTTATGATCTCCAAGGGCTAAGATTGAGCCCCACATTGAGGGTATCTGCTTCTCCTCTCCTGCCTCTTCCCCTGCTCACTCTCTCCCTCTCACTCACGCTCTATCTCTCTCAAATCTTAAAAAAAATAAAGCAAGCTTGTAGAAAAATCTAGTTTCTAAACCAGGGATAATTAATATCCATCTCAATTTCCAGTTTCAAGGAAAAAAACTTTGGTAAGATTCAGATTAAATTCCTTCACAGCTATTAATGTTCTTCCTGGGCAAAGTTTTGCATTCTGGGGGAGAGGGAGGAGGAGGATAAATTTTATGAATATAAAAATCCATTGAAATAAGTAAAATATTTTGGAAAATAACAAGTATGGAAATTTAAAATTAAGCGTGCTAGATTTTGATATCCATTTTACTAGTGAGTTTTGATATCCATTTTACTAATGAGTACAAACACTAAGCTGATGGCAAAAGTAACACCCAAGTGCTGAGAGTACCAGAGCAGAGATTGAACCACTTCTATATGGTAGGTATGGGAGTGTGTAGGACAAGTATTAACAGTGATTTTGTAGAAGAGAAGGTAAGGTGAAAGCAGTCCAAGTTTTTTTGATGGAAGAGAATATAATAGGTGTGTTAACTTTAGGACATCATACCGTTCTAGAAAATTTTCAGATAGTAAATTATCCTATTGCTGGGAGAATTCAAATCCAGACCAGGCTTAAAATTATATTTGTTTTTAAATATCACATATCAATTGTTTCTATTTTATATACTAGATGAGTTTCTAAAGTTAAAAAACTTTAAAATTAATACAGAGTTTAAAGATCTTATGTTGAACTAGAAATTATTACAAGGAAGCTGTACTGTATCTAGGAAAAATGATTAAGGATGTTTAAAGTTTGATGTGAACATCAAAGTTAATACCTTTGTATTGAACAACCATCTGACAGATGAATGGAAGTTGATAAATACATCACTTCTATCTTTTAAAAATTATTTTCATAGCAGAAAGGCACTTGTCCCAAAGTCACATCCTTTTTCTTCGGGTTAGATGTATTTTGCATCTTCAGTACTGTAACATCCTGTTATTGTTACTGCATCATGTTATCCAGTCCACAGACAAGGCTCTATTTGATATTAAAAGGTCTGGGTAGCTTGGATTCCTCCCTTCAGAACTGTTTTATAGAAGTCCAGCATAGGTTTTCATACTACCATATTGGCCCTGTAACTTTATAGCTGGAGGAAACTTTCACTGCTTCAGTTCTTGGTAATAGAAAATTTACGGGGCGCCTGGGTGGCTCAGTGGGTTAAAGCCTCTGCCTTTGGCTCAGGTCATGGTCTCAGGGTCCTGGGATCGAGCCCTGTATAGGGCTCTCTGCTCAGCAGGGAGCCTGCTTCCTCTGCCCTCTCTGCCTGCCTCTCTGCCTACTTGTAATCTCTCTCTCTCTCTCTCTCAAATAAATTAAAATCTTAAAAAAAAAAGAAAAGAAAATTTACACAGTTTGAGATTTATTCCTGATGCAAAAATTTGCTAGAGACAACCAAGTAAACCAGTTTCAGTCAACCAAGAATTTTCACAATTTACTTGGAAACAGAATTTTCCCAAATAACAATTTGTTACTTTAAGACTATTAGAAATAGCTTCAAAACAAGTATATCATGGCAATACCATTATAGTAGTTTCTGCTTCTAGCCAAGTTTGAGAAGGAGTTAAAAAAAAAAAAAGATAAACATAAGTTGATGAGAAAATCTCATTCTCTCAAAAAGAATTCTTAGAAAATACTAGGGTTTAAGGTAAACCACACCTCTTCACCCATAATGAAGGTCCTATCATTCATGTGCCTTTAGCACTGGAAACCCAAAACAGATGATGCTCTTGACTCACACAACTGGTATTGTGATGATTAATGTAGCTTTCTCTTTGATGAATTTGGCTGTAGTCATTTCAGTAGCCACAGATTCTGGAAGATTCAGATGTAATCTGTACTTCTCAGGGACCTCAATCAATAAATCATCCTAAGAATAACAAACCAAAGTATTTTAAAAGATGAAAATAGAAAGTATTTCCTGGTTAAAATATGTGTTACTGGATTATTCCATTATTCACTCCTTTCCCGTAAGAGGAGGATCTCACTGCTATGTGACTTGCAATGAGCTGTACAGTTGCTGTTGTAACTCCCTGAGGTTCTGAGGGATTTTGTTACTGCTGCTCAATACATCGAAAGTTAACTGATACAGTGCCATAAATTGGGTGTTTCCATCCTAGATTATGTGGCATTGACTTTGTGGCTGACCAGCAAATAGTGAGGAAAATGTACTGGCAATAGGAAAAATGGTGATCCGTGCTTTACAGTGATAAAGCCCTTAGTAAAACCAGCACAGTAATTTGAAAGACAAGTAACTGTACGTTGTTAATGTATGGCTTTAGGTAAAGAACTGTGAAAATAGAATATTGGTAATATGCATTGTTTCTATTGGCTACATCTAATATGCTACTACAAAGAGATGAGCTTAGAAAAGAATTTCCCAGTTTGCAAGTAGGACTAAAAGAATATACAAAGCCCAGAAGTTCTAAGACTTCAGGACAAAAAATGGAACTAATTTTTATTTTAAACCAGTAAGAAATAAAATTGAGAATTTATTTCTTAGCACCAAAGACTGATTAAGACAGAAGTAAACACTAAATCACACATCATTATACTCTTTGTTAAAACCTCTAACTGGTTTAAGGTGGAGCTCATTAATCCTTACATTTGGCTCAAATGACAGCAATTAAGTAAAAAAAGGCCACTGAAGGGCGCCTGGGTGGCTCAGTGGGTTAAAGCCTCTGCTTTCGGCTCAGGTCATGATCTCAGCGTCCTGAGATCGAGGCCCGCATCGGGCTCTCTGCTCAGCAGGGAGCCTGCTTCCTCCTCTCCCTGTCTCTCTGCCTGCCTCTCTGCCTACTTGTAATCTCTCTCTCTGTGTCAAATAAAATAAATAAAATCTTTAAAAAAAAAAAAAAAAAAAAGGCCACTGAAAAATGGAGACCTCTAATAAATAACTGTGGGGTGTGGCACTGATTGGAATCAAGGAAATAAAATAGTACCAGCCTAGACTAAAACATTTAAAATGACCTTTGGACCCCCAATGTTCCAGAAGTGTTAACAGGGTGAGTAAACTGCTCAGTAGGTAAGGATGGCATATTCTCCAATGTTCTTTTCTGATGTGGCCAGTGTGGGTAAGGAAAAGGGAAACCACCCAAAGAATGAAGCTGAAAGTCATGGAAAACAATGGAACTAGGGGGCTAGGTAATCAAGGAATCTTGGTTCTTTAACCAAGAACATCCTCTACTCCTAGGAAAGGGACCCTCACAATATCTGCCTACCGGGATTTCAGAATTGCTGTGCGTCAAGAGCTGCTGTGTGCCTCTTATTTTCTTAATTTCCAAACTGAGACTGTTAATTATGCTTATCCTCTCTCCATTCCACACACTGTATGGTGCATGTGGCTATGGCAGTAGATTACTTGTCTTTGTAGCTCATAGGTCTGGTTCAAAAGGAGATGAAGATTACAACTGCAAAATCCTGTATTTTAGAGGCTGATACTAGGATTGGAGATGCCTCTCCTGGGGAAAGAAGCAAATATTTGTGACCTTGAGAGTGGACTATAGTAGATTGTAGGACTTATGCCAATTTTTTGCTCTTCTGTTAGAGGATCATACATCCTTGCCATTTGAATTCCTGAGACTACCTGTGAATATTCTTCCCAGCCCTGTTGATGTAGTTATTTGGCCTTGTGCCTTAAATTTGGCCAATTAAATGTGAATAAAAGTGATATGTACTATATCTGAGAGAAAGTTTTAGGATTCATTGCATGGCTTGCCCCTTTCTATTTTCCCTCTTCCATGAGAATGGCATATCTCACCTGTATCTTGAAATGTACAAGACTCCTGGAATAGAGCAGGCCTACCTGACATACAACCTAAGCAAATTGCTATAAACCATTGAGACTGTGGAGTTCGTTACTACAGCATAATATAGTAAAAGTTGACTGATAAAATTTACAGTATTACCTGTTCGACTTACCTCAGAAACACTAAGGTCACAGAGAGATACTGAATTAATACCAGGTAATTCAACTTTTATTTCAATTTCCAGAGGTTTCTCATTCTGGTCAGCCACAGTTTTTAATTCGTAGGCTGGTTCCTTCATCTCTACCTGGGTCTCTGTACTGGAAATCTCCTCAATCAAACATCTTGTTTTGCTTGAAACTTCACCTTTTGGCCATAAAAGCTGAAAGTGATCTGGATTGCTCACAGTACTACTTATCTGTTCAAGGGTTAGTTCTTATGGAAAAAAATGGGGGGAGATGAAATCACAAAATTAATCAACAACATAAAATACTATCAGGCTATGAACTGTAATATATGTGGCATTAGCCAAAATGACAGATAAAGCTGAAGTTTATTTAGTTTGGGAATCTTAAAAGAATCTTAAACCTGGGCACCTGGGTGGCTCAGTCAGGTTAAACATCTGACTCTTGGTTTCAGTTCAGGTCATGACCTCAAGATGGTGAGATGGAGCCCCATGTTGGGCTCCGTGCTCAGCGGGGAGTCTGCTTGAGATTCTCTTTGCCCCTTACCTCCCACCCTCCCCACTGCACTCTCTCTCTCTTAAATAAATAAAATCTTTTTTGTAAAATAAATAAAATCTTTAAAAAAATCTTAAACCAAAGAACTTCGTTAAAAAGTTTCCAGGATTTAAAAATCTTTAAGGACATGTTAATATTTCTAATATCTAATCTTTATATTTTTCTTTTTTTTTTTTNATTTTATTTATTTATTTCACAGAGGGAGAGAGATCACAAGGAGGCAGAGAGGCAGGCAGAGAGAGGGGGGAAGCAGGCTCCCCGCTGAGCAGAGAGCCCGACGCGGGCCTCGATCCCAGGACCCCGAGATCATGACCCGAGCCGAAAGCAGAGGCTTTAACCCACTGAGCCACCCAGGCGCCCTAATCTTTATATTTTTCTATCTTAAGTTTCTCATCTTTTAAAATCAAGATTTTTGGTTTGCAAAATGTACACAGGATTCAAAACAATTTTAAATCAGTTAAAATCACCATTTACAGTCATTAACTTACCCTTTCTCATTTTCTCTCGTAAATCTGTGGGGTCAGCTTGCTTTCCCATCAGATTTTGTTTCATCCTTTCAATGCTTCCTTTTATTCTAAATTTAGTGATACTGTAAGAGTGTGAGAGAGTGAACTGGAATTGCTCCTCAATGCATTTCATGGCCATTCGTATTAATTGATCTTTTTTCACTTGGTCCTTTTCTGCTGCCTGGAGAACATCAGGATTGTAGGCAACATCGATGACTGTATAAACATCTGTGTGTGTAATTCAGAGGATGTGAAATGAAGACAATTTGTTTCACTTATGATATTGTCAGGTAATATATTAAGCCAATGCTGGCTAAAGCTAGAAAGCATAAATTCTATTCCTGTATTTTTCAGAGGTAATCACAATGGTGCTGAATACACAAATTTCCAATTATGGCATTTCTTGGCATTTTATATGGGTTACTATTAGAAAAAACTGAATAGCATTCAATTCATATAAATAAAGGTATGCTTATTAGTTATTAACTAGATTACAACCAAATAAAATATTTTACTTGTAATGCCTTTTACCAAGTAAAATCTGGTCCATGCTTATTCCCAATAAAGTTTTTAAAATGTCCTTTCTCTCCCTTAATTCTGTGTACCTGATGTTTCAGACATATCTTGTGGTCTGCCAACACTTAAAGGTACTGGATGAGTGGTTGACTCGGGAGCTGGGATCCTTTTCCACTGACACAGGTTAATAAAAAGTGCTTTTTCCTTTGGTTTCTAAAAAGCAAATAATTTTGCATATCTCAAAACCTAGTGTTTTTTTATTTTATAATAATATCCTAAAGGTAACTCACCACAGAATTTGAAATTTTAGGATCCAAGCCATTCCATGCATTAAAACTGTGTTTGAAAATTATACTGTTACCTGATTTCCCCCAAGCTACTGAATTTTCATGAAGATCCAGTTGCTGGTCCCAGAGGAACTGGGAGGAAGGAGGAGGCACTGATCTAAGCAGATTCTGGGTGAATGTGATCCTATTTCAGCACTTCTTTGCCTCCCAGCCAAGCAAGTTCTCTTCATTTGAAAAACCTCCAATGGAGGTTAAATCATTACATTACTTTTTTTATTCTAGTAGAAAATGACTTTGTGATCTCCAAAATATATCAGATGTGAATTTCCCATTCTTACTCCTTCAACATAATCTTTTTTTTTTAATTTTTTTTTATTTTTTAAAGATTTTATTTATTTCACAGAGGGAGAGAGATCACAGGAGGCAGAGAGGCAGGCAGAGAGAGAGGGGGAAGCAGGCTCCCTGCCGAGCAGGGAGCCCGATGCGGGCCTCGATCCCAGGACCCTGAGATCATGACCTGAGCCGTAAGCAGAGGATTTAACCCACTGAGCCACCCTCCTTCAACATAATCTTACACACTATGTTTCACTCCCCCTTTAGAGTGGCAGTGCCCCTCCAGTTTTCTTAAAGTAGCAATATCTAAAGGTAAGTGACTCTCTAATTGTTCCTGGACTCTTTCACTCAAGACCTCCCATTCCTGGGTACCAACAATACATACGAGGATCCTGGTTTGTAGACAGAGCTGTGGTTCTGGGGCGGCACAGAACTGTTTCCCTTCTTTCAGCTGCTGTTGAATGAACTTCTCGTAGCTCTCAGGATTACTTTCAGCCAGATCATCTAGGAGGTTCCAGAACTGAGTAACATGGGTGAGCAGACCCTTTGAGGAAGACTCCATGGTTGAGGTAAATAGGCCTCTTGAGTCTGTGGAAAAATAGGATTTCAGGGGGGGCAAGTCTGTGTGACTAACGATTCATCTCTTCTTTTGGAGGAGGAGGAACAAACAGGTGAGGAATTGTTTTGGTGAAGTTAGCACCTGCGTCTAAAAGACTGTGGCTCAGCACCACTTTTCTTTACCTTATTCTCTAATTATCTAATCCTCCTTCTTAAATTCTCAAGTTGTCCTCTCAGACAAGTCCTCACCTCTGCCTAGACTCTCACCAGCACTGAGGGTAGAGTAGTAGTCAGTTAAATCTGGATTACTTGGTGACGATTCTCTTGTTCCAATACCTGGGTATTGGCTGATTGGTGCCCATCCAGTCCTGAAACTGCCAGAGAGCCACAGGAGACTCCGTCCTAGCTTAGCCGTTAAAACAAGGATTCTGGAGCCAGAATGTCTAGATCCCAATCTTAGCTTTATCACGTACCAGCTGTGGGACCTTGAACAATGAAGTTATGTATCGGTCTATTCTCCTCAAAGGGAAGACGATAATACCGATCTCGTAGGGTTACTGTGAGAATGAAGTATGCTCATATTAGAGAGGCTGGGACACTTCGTGAGCACTATGAGAATAACAGTATCTGTGTCTAGAGATAACCTCCCTCGCTCTCCTCTCCCACTGGAGACGCGCCCCACAGCAGCCACAGATGAGGACAAGAGGAGGTTTGGGTTCCCCGAATCCTATAATAGGGTTAAACTAAACGGGAAGCTTAACTAAAGGCCAATCATCCTCTAGGCTGGCGAACCCACCTCTTCTCTCGGTTCCTTGACAAACCGCGACACCCGTTACCAGGGTAACCGGACCCGGTACAACATCGAATTGGGTCCGGAAAGCTCCAGGAAGAAAGGATTTTAACATCCAGTTCCGGAATCTCCCCCTCCTGGTGTTGGGCTTGCTTTTCAGCTGAGGCCAACCCTCTTCTTCTCCAGGAAGGCGCCCGCCTCCCTCCCGCACCTTCCGATCTCCAGAGGATGCTGGAAAGGCTCCCCGTGGGGGTCTCTGGGTCCTGTGGCAGGGAAGAGTTTCTCCGGAGCACGACTTCCGGCCTGAAAGGGAAGCCCGCTCCCTTGTCTCCCAGACCGAGTCCTCCCCCCAAATCCCCGCCACGCGAGGCTGCGGCGCACGGTATGGGTGTGTTTGTGTGTGTTTGTATGGGGAGGGTGTTTGGAGGGAAGCTTACCGGGAGCTCCGTGGCCGCTGGGGGGCAGGGATCCCGGTGACAGAGACGGGGGGGGTATTTTCTCCGTCTTCCACTTGGAAGCCTCCACCCCCCCTCCCCCCTTCGGGCACACTGGGTGTTTCTCGGGGCCCAGTCGAGGGTTGTACCCGTCCAGACCGTCCCCACCCTTTCGGGAGAACGAAGCCCAACCCCGGGGGCCGCCGCAGAGGAGCGTGAGCGGGGCATGCCCCCCTTAAGCCGGCCGGCCGGATTCCGCGCCGGCGCAGCCTCCGGCCTCGGTCCGGAAAGAGATCTTCCTGTCGGTGGGGGCTGGGGGAAAGGCCGCCGTGGCCTGGGCCACGGGTGAGGGCGGAATAACCGGTGGGAAGGCTGCATTTTCATGAAGGACTCGGGTGAAGCTGCAGAGCTGCCTTTGAGCCCTGACTCCTTGGCTTCCTGGGTCGGAGGAGATCTTGTAATGGAGTGGTTCTTCGTCTCACACTAGCAAGATGCCTGATTTCCTCAGGATCGAGGGGTGAGTGAGCGGTGGGGTGGTTGCACAAAACAGCTGCTAGCTACTCACTGAATATCCTTGTCTTCTGTTTTTTTTGGAGGCTTCTGTACGAAGCAGAAAGTAAAAATTCCCATGAATGGAGATATTTAGGGCATCTCAGCATTCGATGTCAGATGTTGACGTTGGTGGTCCTGACATTGTCAGATCTAGGTATTTGCTTCATCACAAGCTAATTTTGAGATTCGAAAGTTGATTTCTAATCTGGATCTTGTTTGCCGTAGGTTCTCTGGACTGGGGCAAGTAATGGTTTAAGGGAATTTCATCTACAAAATAGGAATGAAGATACTTGCCTCATATAAAACATGGGGTTGTTTTGAGGATTAAATAAAATGGTGCTCTTGAAAGCACTTAAATCTGTGCAGTTTGGAAGAACTTGGATGTCCACTATCTCACTGTACATTCTTCTGCACATTAGTGTGATCAGGCATTTTCTCCTTTTAACGGTGAAGGGAAAACTACCCCTCAGGACCTTTGACTTCTTGTTCATTGATCTTTCCTTTACCTCATGTTTCTTTATAACACTGTAATAAAAGATAAGGTAATAAAGGAAATTATTGTTATTAAATGTTATTTATTGATTCACTTCAGATTGAAGAATGTCCCGCGTTCCATTGGGGAAAGTCCTCCTGAGGAATGTCATCCGGCACACAGATGCTCACAATAAGGTGAGAGGTACAATCTAGTTGTTACTCAACATTTATTGGAGGCATACAGTGTGCCACGTATGATTTTGGTAGTTTGGAGATACAGAGATGAATAAAATAGATGATTACAATCAATTTGTTAAGTCCTATAATGGAGACATATACAAGGTACTTCAGTGCACTGAGGAAGGAACAATGCAATCTGCCGTGGGAAATTAGGAAAGGCTTCACAGAGTGAGTGGTATTTGAGCTGCTATATTTGAACTAGTTCTTAATGAATAGGTTTAAATTTTCCAGGTATAAAAGATCATTTTAGACAGAACATCATGTACTCATATGGCAGCAAAGAAGAGCATGAAGCACTAGGGGTGTGGCAAGAAAGCGTGTGCATATGGAAAGCAGGGAATGTTGGGGGGGGTGGGTAGTGACAGAAGGTGAGGTTCAAGTGGCAAATTAGAATTGGATTGTGATGCTTAGAGAGTAGACTCTTCCCTCTGTTTTCTTTTTTTTAAGATTTTTATTTATTTGACAGAAAGGTAACAAGTAGGCAGAGAGGCAGGCAGAGAGAGGGGGAAGCAGGCTCCCCGCTGAGCAGAGAGCCCGATGCGGGCCTCGATCCCAGGACCCTGAGATAATGACCTGAGTTAAAGGCAGATGGTTAACCGACTGAGCCACCCAGGCACCCCTGTATTTGTATTTTAGAAAGATGGTTTGTTAGCTGGGTAGGGGACGATAGGTCAGATAGAATGAAACAGTAGAGACACCAGTTAGGCAATTGCAGTGCTCCAGGTGATAGATGATGAGGAGTTCACATGAAAACAGTGACAGTAGTGATGAAGATGAGGAATTTAGGAGATAGAATCCAAAGGATTTGATGACTAAACATAAAAGGTTATCATTTGATAATTGCAGCATAGTTGCAAAGTTAATAAGGTGATAAGTGAGTCTCTGCAGGGTTAAAAAGTTCTCCTGTTGCTGCAGAATTCTACATATTTGGGATTCACTGGGTCAGATTATTTAGCCACTCTAGAGAATCCTGAATTTGTTTCCCAAGTTCCTGATTATAACCCAGTCTGTAATACAATAATTAATGCACAGTGTATTTAGTCAGTTACTTTTCTGTGATATAAAATATTGTTTTTAGTAATTACATTTCTTTCCTCTTAAAAAATCTAGATTCAGGAGGAATCAGATATGTGGAAAATAAGAGAACTGGAGAAACAGATGGAAGATGCTTACCGGGGGACCAAAAGGAAAATGTTACCCAGTAGTTCAAGGTGAAGTTGGAGCTCTAAGAACCAAAATAATTCAGATCTTGTTCAGAACCATCAGCTTTCATTTTTGAATGCTTTTGAGCATCTTAGTATGCTAAAGATAGATGAGTTCAGTTCTGAGAATCTTTAAACCTTCCTTCTTTCATAAATCTAGACCTAAGCATAAAGGTAATGGCTACAGTGCATATGCCTTAACTCTTAGTATTTATTTGCAATGGGGATTTAAAAAATTCTACCTTGAACAACTTTAAAAGTTAAGGATTCTGTTTATTCTGATCTTGTCTGGTGGCTTTTAAGATTTTCTGTTGCTATGTTATGGTCACTTAGCTATCATTTACTCCTTTCCCCTATTAGTCTTTGATTCTCAGCCTTTTCTTTACCCCTTCTACTTCCTATGTTCACCAAGTCACACAGGTTTTCACATTACCCTTTTAATAATTTCAGTGTGAATATGTAGGATAATGCAGGCTTAATTGTCTTGTTTCTGGAGGTATAGGAATGTCTGAGTATTGAGAACATTTCTTGGGCTTCCTATGCCTGTTGGTGTAGAGCTGTGTGTATGAAAAATGACTGTATTAATAATGCCAATTTCTAAAGTCACCCAGGGAAACAGTTAATAGATATTTAGAGAGAGTGAATGTGCCTGTGTAGTACTCAGGCTTTGGAATGTGATTGACTGTATGTGTAAAGGGCTTTAGATAAAGTATTCAGGGTATCCAAGGTAAAGAAGGCAGAGTCTCAATATAAAAATAAATATCTTTGCAGTCTGTTTTCTTGCTGAAGATGGTCCTTTGAGGATTTAGACGTAAAGTTAGTGCAGATGACAATTTGTCTTCTAATGGTTGTTCATTTCCAAGTGGCATTTTCAGGGACAAAATATTGTTTTTATTTTATTTTAATTTATTTATTTTTAAAGATTTTATTTATTTATTTGACACAGAGAGAGAGAGAGACAGCAAGGGAGGGAACACAAGTGGGGAAGTGGAAGAGGGAGAAGCAGGCCTCCTGCTGAGCAGGGAGCCTGTTGTGGGGCTTGATCCAAGGACCCTGAGATCATGACCTGAGAGGAAGACAGACGCTTAACGACTGAGCCACCCAGGCATCCCCAAAATGTTGTTTTTGTTTGTTTTTTTTTTTTTAAAGATTTTATTTATTTGTTTGACACAGAGAGAGAGATTACAAGTAGGCAGAGAGGCAGGCAGAGAGACAGGGAGAGGAGGAAGCAGGCTCCCTGCTGAGCAGAGAGCCCGATGCGGGCCTTGATCCCAGGAAGCTTAGATCATGACCTGAGCCGAAAGCAGAGGCTTTAACCCACTGAGCCACCCAGGCTCCCCAAAATGTTGTTTTTAGAGTGAATTATTGATACCTGTCATGGTCTCATATATCTTTGAAACATAATCTCTTTAGGGGCAGGGATGCTCATTGTATCATTCTCCATAGCTAGAATGATGTCCACCATATAGGAGGACCTTAAACATTTTTGGTAATTGATTAGCTTAGTGACTTGTTAGTGGACCTTGTAAGCACACGGTGGTTTTCAACTATTTTTCTACCCCAGCCTACTCATGGGTTAGGCCTTCCTCCTACTATTACTATGACCTCACTATACCAAGTTGCTGGTTTTTCAGGAAGGGAGTATATTTCTAGGGTAATTTGAAATGTCCCCAGCTGTGATTATGCTTTACTTCCCTCTTTGTGTGTCCTCCTACTTGAGAATCAGTAAGTGAGCTATAGCATGCCACAGTCCATAAGTCATTTTGTCTGTATTCTGCAACAGGATGGGTAGTAATGGTCAGATTTTCACTGGACAACTATACAGACTTAAAGAGAGGAACAGATCATGTCTTTTTACATTTTTTTTTTTTTAAACACTGAATCGCTGGTTTTGTTTTCCTCTTAGCTTGTTCAATGGGTTTTGTGCATGACCTTCATAAAGGAACTTCACAGATTGCTTCTAAATGTAAAAGTTTCTCTGTTTTTCCTTATAGCCGGATGCGTAGTGATGGTTTTGATGAAGAAAGTCAAAGAGACTATTGGAGGCCAAAGAATGAAATTTCTGGGGCACTGGAAGATGATTTTCTGAAGGCTAAATCCTGGAATAAGAAGTTATATGATTATGAAGCTAATATGCCAGACAGGTTTGTGACAAAATTCTTGTGACCATTAATAATATTTGGTCTGAGAATGTGTACTTTTCAAAATTAATTATCTCTACAAAAACCTGCACATAAATGTTCATAGCATAATTATCGTAATGGCCAAAAAGTAGAAACCCAAATGTCTATCAAATGATGAATGGATAAACAAAATGTGGTAAAGTAGTCCCCCCTTATCCATGGGGGATACATTCCAAGACCTCCAGTGGTTGCCTAAATCTATGAATAGTACTGAACACAGTTTTACTGTGTTTTTTTTCTGAACATATATAACCTAGAATAAAGTTTGATTTCTAAATCGGGGACAATAAGAGAGTAACACTAACTAAAAATAGAACAATTATAATAATATATTGTAATAAAAATTATGTGAATGTTCTCCCTCAAATATTTTATTTGTACTGTACTCTTATGAGGATGTGAGATGATAAAATGCCTATGTGATGAGATGAAGTGAGGTGAATGAGGTAGGCATTTTGATGTAGCAGTAAGCTACTCCTGACCTCTGAGAGGGTGAGAGAAGGAGGGTGATCTGCTTCCAGAAAGCAAAACTGCAGATAAGGGGGGGCTAAGGGAATGTTATTTGATGATAAAAGGAATAAAGTACTGATAAGTGCTATCACATGGATGAGCCTTGGAAATAGGTGAAAAAAGCCAGACACAAAGGACCACTTATTATGATTCTATTTATATGATATGTCCAGAATAGGCAAATCCATAGAGACAGAAATTAGATACATGGTTGCCATGGGCTACAGGAGAGGGAGGAAAGGAGAGTGACTGCTAAGGGATGGAGTTCCTTTTTGGGTGATGAAAATGTTCTGAAATTAGATAGTGGTGATGGTTGCACAACTCTGAATATACTAAAAGCCACTTAATTGTACACTTTAAAATGGTTCATTTCATGGCATAGGAATTACACCTCAGTAAAATTGCTATGTAAAAAATTGTCCCATTGTAGACAGCATTGTTACAAGTTATTTTTGGAGAAGTACTTCACAGCTAAAGAGCAGAATAGAAGAGTTCCTTAGCGTTTCTTAAGAATGGCAAATTCTCTCACAAATCCTTTGTGTCTGAAATGATAACATGCAGTACAGAAAATGTAGCCAACTAAGTCACTGAGCTTGAAGGTGGGGTTAGCTCTACCATATCTTTATTTTCTTTGTTCTGTGTGCATGTCGGTGTCTGCATGTACTAAGTCTAATTTTAAAAAATATTTTCAATAACGTATGCTTTAATAATACATGTAATGAAATATGTCATCTTACAGATGGGGTCACAGTGGTTATAAAGAGTTATACCCTGAAGAATTTGAAACAGACAGGTAAGGCAGAAAGGCTTACTGGAAAAAAAAAAAGGTAGAGGCTATAAGATTAATTTCAAGTCTGAACTATAAATTGGGTTCTTAATTTTACAAAGGAGATAACGTTTGCCATTAAAAATGTAACTAGAAAAACAATAGGCAGTTTATTTGGGAGATAATTGGTATTTTACCTTTTCCTAATTGATGATTATATATATACTGTATATAATATATATTATATATACATGTGTGTATATATATATATATATATATCTCGCACATTTAGGTTTTTAATAGTATTCCATATAGTAAGTCAGTTTGGCAGATTAGAATTTTTTTTTTTAAGATTTTAGTTAGTAATTTGACAGAGAGAGATACAGTGAGAGAGGGAACACAAGCAGGGGGAGTGGGAGAGGGAGAAGCAGGCTTTCCCACTGAGCAGGGAGTCCGATGCAGGGCTCGATCCCAGGACCCTGGGATTATGACCTGAGCCGAAGGCAGACACTTAATGACTGAGCCACCCAGGTGCCCCCAGATTAGATTTTTTATCTTCATTTTAAGAAAACAAAATGAAACAAAACAAAACTCTGAGAGTGATAAAGTCTCATAGTAACCCTATGTCAGAGCTCTTGGTTAAAATTCAGGTGTTAATCCCAACTTTTTATTCTTAAGATTTTATTTATTTATTTGAGAGAGAGAGCAGGGAGAGGGGACAGAGGTAGAAGCTGACTTCCTGCTGAGCAGGAGCCTGATGTGTGGCTGGATCCCAGCACCCTCAGATTATGACCTGAGCTGAAGATAGACGCTTAACCAGCTGAGCCACTCTGGTGCCCCAGTCCCAACTTTCTGTCTAGAATGCAGAATACTAAAATAAAAATATACTTTTTATTTTCTATAGTAAAGCAGTTTCTCTTTTTTATTAGTAGTGATCAGCAAGATATTACCAATGGAAAAAAAACATCTCCCCAAGTAAAATCATCTACCCATGAATCTCACAAACACAAGAAGTCAAAGAAATCTCACAAAAAAAAGCAGAAAAAAAAGTCACACAAAAAACAGAAGAAAAGCAAAAAAGAAGCCACAGATGTAACAGCAGATTCCTCAAGTGAGTTCTCGGAAGAAACTGGGGCTTCTAGTACCAGGAAAAGGAAACAACCACATAAGCGGAAGAAAAAATCCAGGAAAAAGTCTCTCAAAAAATCTGCTTTATTCTTGGATGCAGAAAGTGACACTTCCCAGTCGGATGATTCCGCATCCAGCAGTTCTGAGGAAGGTGAGGAAAGAGACACTAAGAAAACCAAAAGAAAAAAGAGAGAGAAAAAAGTCCATATCCCTATAGTTAACAATGAAATACAGGAGAGGACAAACAAACGCACAAATTGGAAAGTGGCTACAGATGAAAGGTCTGCAGAGAGTTCAGAGGATGACTAAATGAGAAGAAGACCTACTCCATTTCCCATCTGACTGGTTACTTACGGCTCTTCCACCTTGGGGTTTTGCCAGTGACTCTCCTGCCCAGCACAGGGGCCCTGAGGTCAGACCTGTCCTGTGCCATCTATCTACGTTCTGACAGACTTCTTGTCTTCTGTTTTGGCCTGTTAAACTTGATCCTCTTATTGTTAATAGGGAATCTGGTATTTTGTTATGAAGTTTTCTTGAAGAGATTATTTTTTGCAATTAATCACATTTAGGGTAGAGTGCATATACAGCAAATTAAAGGACCCAGAAACCTGAATCCCAATAACAACCTGGGTACACCAGTTGGGATGTTGAATTTGGGGAAAGCAAGGGCTGGGATCAAGAGGTGGATTGGCATTGGTGCTGTGTAGAATGTTGGAACATCGTGTTCTCTGTTTATATAGCAGGTGCCACAACTTTTATTGTCTTCAGACTTGGTGCTTTGATCTTTCTGTATTTTGGCCTCATAGATGTGGTCCAGTTTATTTAATGAGAAAACGAGTATAAGAGCAAAACATTTTTCCTTGATGATAACTTCCATAGACAGCTGTTACAAAACTAGGGTTTTTCTGTCAAATTTCCCTGCTGGACAGGGTCTGTGGCTACACTCAGTATACCCCTAAACATGGTAATTGGTTTAGTAAATGGTTTTCTACTTCCATTGCTGTATATTGCCTAAATGGACTTGTGTTCAAAATGATTTCTTCAGTTTTGGGTTAAGTCCTCAACCAAATGGGATAAAATTAGGAATTAGTCATGCTGTCTAATGGTGCTCTGAACAGGATTCAGGGTAGCAACTGCCATTTAAATATTATCTTCCTTGTTCATTTCCACATCTATTAGTGAACTTTAGATTTTCCCTGAAACTAGGTTGAATCAGTTCGAAAATGAAACAGGCTTCTCAGGGATGCACCCACTTCTTCCCAGCCTGCCTTCTGATTAAAGCACCAAGCAGAGACCATATTATTTCCCTTTGCTATATACTGTGATCCCTACTGTTAATTCTTAAGAAACCTTAATATCACTGAAAAAAGGCTGGCAGAACACAAGTGAATTTTTTCATTATGACAGAGTATCAAGTGACCTATTGTTTTTTCTTGGTTGTTATTTCATGGGCTGAACAGGAAGCTTGAAAACGCAGACTTGGTCTTGGTTCTGCCACTAATTAGTTATGAGGTCCGGAAAAGGTAAGTTAACCTCCCTGGCCTTACTTTCCCTGTGTATAATATAGAAGTACTTCATGGTAGCATGACAGTGTAAAAGACACCAGCAATAGGATACAACTATAACAACATTCCATGAGGTGGTAATATTTTACAGTTCTAACTACTAAATTTGTTCTCTTTACAGAACAGAGGTCTAATAAAATGTTTAGTCATAAAATACATGGTTGGTTAGAGGTTCCCTATCCCTTGATTACAAGCAGGTGCTACCTTTGGGGATATTAACTTGAAATATTAATACTTTGGTACTCAGTTGTCAATGTTCCATGGCGTATATTTTTACATTTGGGATTAGCAGGGGCCCAAGGTGGGGAAAACAGTCTATAATTACTACCTCTTAACCTAAAGACAAATTGTTTTGTTCCCGCAATAAGTGAAATCTTTTGTTGGAAGGAGTTTTCAGCACATATTTTTTTTGGCATTATTTCTGTGCTATAAAAGTACTGATTCTAGCACAGACTCAGGAAGATGGGCCAGGGGAACAAGACTTCTCCAGGAAGTTGGTTCTACTTCAGTCTTGACCTTCCCTTCTTCCCATATGAGCAGGCCTATTTCTTTCCCAAGAATACACATCTTGCCTGTTTTGTTTTTTGCCATGTTTACTTTTTCTTGGTCATGTATAAGCAATAAAGCTGTTTTCTGTTCTTCACCTTTCTCAACCCCAATTTCGATTCTATACCTTAGGTTAAGACTTTGATGGTTCTTCTAACCCCCTTAAACATGGCTTAGGATGGCCCTTCAAAACCTAAGATCTCTCATTTGCACTACTGGTCTTGGAACATACTTCCAGTGTTCCTGCCAATTAGAGATCTCTATATCTTAAATCCTAAAATGGGATTAAGAAAAAAAATAGAGTTGGAGAATTCACATTTATTGAATAATTCTTGTGGTAAAACATGGAATTTCTGAATTCCAAATAAATAAATTTCACTTTTTGAACATTTGATCTGTTACTTTTTAGCACCAATAGGCTTGGTAACAGGCTCAAGTTCACTTGACAACAGGCTGACGATCTTCCCCCACTGGCCCTTCAATCTGTTTAACAAGTCCTTTGCTTCTGTCATTCTCCCAGGGGATGGCCTACTGCCCTCCTTTCTGTACAATCTGGGCAAACCGACTGGTGATGGCAAGAGTAGTGTCAATGAAGCGGTCCACACAGCTAGAGAGACAATTTTCAGTGCGAGAGTCTAGGCGATTCCCTGGCTTCTCCACACATTTATCCCAGCACAGCTCCATGAAGTGATGCACCTAAGAGAAAAGAAAATTAGTAATCACTGCTGTCTGCATATAGTTCTAACTGCAAACTTTATTTCCTTCCTGTTTTTCTCATTTTCTATCACCCCATTCTTTCTTTTTTTTTTTTTTAAAGATTTTATTTATTTATTTGACACAGAGAGATTACAAGTAGGCAGAGAGGCAGGCAGAGAGAGGAGAGAGGAGGAAGCAGGCTCCCTGCCGAGCAGAGAGCCCGATATGGGCCTCGATCCCAGGACCCTGGGATCATGACCTGAGCTGAAGGCAGAGGCTTTAACCCACTGAGCCACCCAGGCGCCCTCACCCCATTCTTTAAATCAACAAATCATGGGCTCTCCTCTTTCCTCATTTCCTAATTTGTCATTAGTATGGCCCAGATCCTTGTTCCTACATTGCAGTAATCCTCGATCCTTTCCGTTTCTGTTTTTCTCCTCTTTAGTAATTAAAAATAACTTTCCACCAAGTCACCCCTGTGCTTAATGCACAATTCCTCTGTTAGCTACTCAGGGCAGCCCATTATTTAACCACCAAACTGTTAAGCTTCAATGAAGTACATGCACAACATACTCAATGTGACTTAGTATTCCTGGAATTCCCTACCTAAAAAATTTTCCTATTCTTCATAATGGTTCAAATTTTTACCTCCTTGAAGGCCATTGTCTATTTTTTCCATTGTGTTAAGTCCTTCATCAGACAAGATTTTCAGGCAGGGTTAGTATCTTCTTTTATATTTCCAAGTTGCACCAGTGTAAGTGGAGAAGGTATGGTACCAATTAATTTCCCCCAAACCACTGCTCCCCTGTCATTCCAAACCTATGCCTTACAGACCAGTTCTTAAGTTCTACACTTTTTGGGGGGCATGGACACATTTGTGAATCCAATAAAGGTTATAGATCCACTCTCCATAAAAATGCACATACAGATACAGAAAATATGTTTTTGCTACTTAATCTTCCGCGAGCACCGACCCCCCCTACAAGCGGGGGGGGTTTACCGAGGACTTTTGGGAGCCTATACCAAGTACTAAGCAGTCGGTACTTTCTTTCTTTTTTTTTTAAGATTTTATTTATTTATTTGACACACAGAGAGAGATTACAAGTAGGCAGAGAGGCAGGAGAGAGGAGGAAGCAGGCTCCCTGCCGAGCAGAGAGCCCGATGCGGGCCTCGATCCCAGGACCCTGGGGTCATGACCTGAGCCGAAGGCAGAGGCTTTAACCCACTGAGCCACCCAGGCGCCCCAGTCGGTACTTTCTGCGGTCCTAAAATATGACTGTCCTCTCCGTTTGAGGCGTGGTTAAACAATTAGCCACGCTGCTATTGGTGGTGCTGGAGTCAGGGTCCACGCCGGGTTTCGAACCACGCCGAAAGGGCTCCAAAACATTTGTTCTAACCTACAGTCCAAACTGACTACTTCAGAGCCCACCTTTCTCCATTAATGTTCCACTTCTTTGTCGTTTTCAAACACATCATCGCATATGACCTCTACACAGTCCACTGAGGCAGCAGGCGACTGCAGAACCAAGACCCACAGTGACGGGTGTCTTGTCTACGCGCACGCGGCCTCTGAGGGGCAGAGGCAGGATCAGAAGCCAGATCTTACGAAGGCCAAGCCCAGAGAGCTCGCCGCCAAACCAGGTTCCGGTGCCCTTGCGTCGCCCGACCGAACCTTTCTTCTCTGCTTTACACTTTCCCTTCGCCCACGCCGGTGTGCCTAGCGGGCGCCTGAGCACTACTGGCCACCAGAGGCTGCAGCCTTTTCAGGGAAGACCCCGGCGCAGCGGCAGCGAGCACGGGGCACTCTCCCCGCGCCGAGGTCGCAGAGCTCTGCTCGTTTTTTCCTAGCGCCTGTCACTTCACGGGCCGAGTAAAAAGCCCGAAAACTCAACCTGTGCCTCACCTTCCTGTCTATTCCCCCCTCCCTGACCCCGCACCTGTGCAGTGAACTGCGCCTTCTGCTGTTCGGCCGCCACCAGCCGCTGCAACTCGGCTTCGTCCGCCTCACCGAGCTCCGCCATCGCCCGCCCGCAGCTGCGGCCTTCCGACGAGCGTGGGCGCGCATGTGCGGCGGGCGGGCGCGTGCCCGCTCCCGACTTCCGGTTCACCCGGCATTTTCCTTCTCCCTGTTTCGTTTGAGTCGTCGCGGGGTGGGAAGTTGTCGAGCGACTGCTTCCGGGTTGCTGGGTGACCTTGAGCCTTCAGGAGAGAGATGGCGAGTCTCTGGAGGCTGAGTGCCTTGTGCGGTGCGCGAGGAGGCCGAGGTGAGGGGCCCTGGCCGCAGGAGTTTCTTGGGCAGCCTCCAGCCGGGGAAGGGAGTGAGTGCGGCGAGGATTTGTCTGCCTGGGGGTGAGGCCTCTTAAGCAGGGAATCCCTCCTCCGTCCCGTTGGCCGATCTGGCCCCGGTCTACACCACAGCGATAACCACCGTTGACTACGCGCCCAGATGTCCCCCCGAGCACGTATCTCCCCCGCTCCGGGCTGACACGGGGACAGAGTAATCTGAAAGAGAGCTCCTAGGAGTTGAAGTTCTGCTGAGGGTGTGCTTAAGAGTACTTTTTTCTTTTTTCTTCCCATTTGCTGACCTTACAACGCGCCCACCCGGCGTCGGAAAAGTGTGGCTTTAGGCTCTAAGCCCCAGTGCCTGGCCTTGCCCATGTAGCCTGGAGTTGGTGGAAAGCGGGTTCTGGAAAACAGTTCGATAATCATTGAACCGGACATCTGCGTTATAAAGCAGGCACCGTAGTAGGAATGGGATACATATGTCTATAAAACATAGTTCCTGGCTTTGAACAGTTTTCCTTTTTATAGGGAAAACACAGGTAAACATAATTTAACATAAAGCAAAAAGTCTTGTGCTACACATGAATTGTTATGCCAGTCCAGAGAAGGAACATATTTAGCTCTGTGTTTTGAAAGAATTACCGTGTCCTGAAAGAATTACTCCTGGTTCCTGAAGGAGGTGTGTGTGTCTTGAGGATAAGGAAAGCCACAGGGGTAAGGGCATTACAGTTGGAACCACTGGGATGAGCAAAAGTGATGATGAAGGTGTAGAAACTGCAAGGTAGGAGAGAAAATAAGCTAGATAATGATTAGAGCATGAATCTCATGATGAGGAATGAGAGCTGAATCTGGAAAGGTGAACTGGAATCAAATCATGGAAGAACTTGCCTTGATAAGGAGTATGCATTTACCGGATGTGAACGGGAACTTTGAAAGATTTGGTATAGAGTTGCAGTTTCGATTGGCCACTTGGGTAACACTGTGGTAGATGGCCACCATAGGAGATGGGAAGGGGCTAAGACACAACTCAGGGAGATGAGATAGGACACTGTGTAGTAGTGTGGGCAAGGATTGTGAGGTCCTGAATTTGGAAAGTGGTACAAAAAAGAGTAGATTGTCTCAAGAAATGTTAAGGGGATACAGCAGTATGATTTGGTGATTGATAAATGAGGTATGGGGGAGAAGTGGGGGGGAGTTTTATATGACTTACAGATTTTTCGGTTAAAGGGTGGCTGGGATGTCGTTAAATAAAGTGGGAAACATACAAATGGAAGACAAGTTTGGTTGAAAAAGTGAGTTGAAGGATGATTTTAGTTTTTTGGCATGGTGAGCTTGAGGATCCTGTAGGGTATCTCAGGGGAGATGTCCAGCAGGCAGTTAAACTTCTGCAACACTGGAGAGTTAGAAGGACTGCAGATACAGAATTGAGTGTCATCGACTTACAGGTAGTAAAGCTGAGTGGTCAGAATGGCCAAGGGTGGGCTTAGGACGTGGGGAGAGCAGTGGGCAGATGATAGAATGTTGGGAAAACATTTAAGAGTGAATGCAGGAGGAGATTGATATAGGATGTCAGAGGATCAAAGGGGGGACTAGAAGAGAGTTCATCAGAAAAGAAGAGAGGAAAGGCCCAGTAAGATGAAGACTGAACAGTATTTGTTGGATGTGACTATACGGAGACTATTGGCAACTTAACAAAGCAGTTGTAGTGTAGATAAAGTAAGTTTCAGAGTTGAGGAATGATGGGGAGGTGAGGAAGTGGAGGTGATTTGGACAACACTTTAAAGCATAGTTGGAAAGAGAAGAGAGGGAGCAGGGGAAGAGTGCATGGCATTAGAGGACACAGGGTCAAGGGAAGAGTCACATATATTACATCAGTCAGGGAAATAGCCAACAGGAAGGAAGGAGAGGTGAAAGACACGGGAGAGAAATTACCTTTTATTGAGTACTTATGACATTATGGGAATTACGCTGAGCACCTTGAATATTTTAATTTTCAACAGAGTATTATGAAGTAAGTGCTACTGTTTTTCATTTTACAAATGAGGACATTGAGGCTTAGAGAGCCTGTTTAACTCAATTTTTCATCACCTCCCAGCTAGTAAGTGGTGAAGTTGTGTGAATTTAGGTCTATTTTTTTAACCAAGACGTAGAATCTAAAAGGGAACAGAAAAGGATGAGCTCAAGACTGTAAGTGGAGGGGCGTCTGGGTGGCTCAGTCGTTCAAGTGTCCGACTCTTGATTTCGGCTTGGATCATGATCTCAGGGATATGAGATCCAGCCCCATGTTGGGCTTGTGCTGGGTGTTGAGCCTATTTAAGATTCTTTCTCTCCTTCTCTCTCTGCCCTTCCCACTCCCCCAAAAAAGTACATGTTGAGAAACTGATCTTGAAAAGGAAGATGGTAGAAGATGTGCTTCCCAAACTAGACTGAATTCCTTGAGGACAAAGTCTGTCTTTAATCTCCTGCTCCAGTCTAGAGCATACTCTTACATGTAGTAAGTGTTTGTTGGTTGAATAGATGAACACATGGAAAGAGAAAGAAGCTATAATATACTTTTTAAAATTAGTAAGAGTGCAGCCCTTTTACATAAGTGGTTCATTGATTTTTTTAATCTTTGAGGGGCGACTTAGTGTGACCTCATAGCATCCCAGGGAAATAAATACTGTCTTCACTTTGCAGATGAGATTTATTCCCTATTTGGGCTTTAGTAGTTTGCTTAAGGTTATGAAAAAGACCTGTTAAAGGAGAAGTGTTTATGACCTCCCTAATGTCTCTTTCCTCAGCTCTGTTTGTCCGAATCCCAGTGGTCAGACCTGCTCAGGTCTCAGCATTTCTCCAGGACCAGCCTGCCCCAGGATGGTATAGAACACAGCATATTCACCTGTCACCCAACAACTATGGTATGGGTTTTTTTTTTGTTTTTTTTCTTTGTTTTTTTTTTTCATTGCTGCTGCTTTTTGGACTCTGGCCCTCTTCATCTGGGCAAATTTTCATGCCTTTGGCAGGACTTGCTATCTGTGGAGCAGTAGATGAAATCTGTAGATGAATAATGAGTTAACTCTTATTTCCAGTTTTAAAGTCTAGAAAGATGTGTATTTTGCAGAGATAAAGACTTCTCTTGACGCTTGAGTCAACAACTTATATGTAGTTGCATCTGAGTTATGAGAAATTAGGCAAGTATAGTTTTCTGCTTTTTAGAATTATTTTATCTTTGAAAAGGTTTTGTTTCTCCATTCCTTTGCTAAGTTCAGTTAAATTTAGCAGAGTAGTTTTATTTTGGGGTTTGTGGACTGAAGGAAAGCCCAGAAGTTGTAAACATAGTTTTTACTATGTGTGTCCATGTGCATTTTTCTGGAGAGTATCCATCCTTCCTTTGGAGTCCCAAAGGGGTTTGTAACCAAAGAAAGATAGAGGCTCCCCAAGAAATGTTTAAAGCCCATCTTGTTTTTCACTTATGTAAAAGAAGTTCTCATGTTCCACATTTGTTTTGGGCTATTTATAAGTAATGGGACAGAAGAAGGACCATAATCCTAAAAGTTTGTATCAGAATTTTTCGAATTGGCTGGTTTAATTTTGCTTTCAAAGGATTTTTATTATTACTTTACTAGTAATTCTAAATATTAGAAGGTATAAATAAAAGAGTAACGTTGTAAAGGAATTTCTCAGGTGGTATTAATATGTGTTCATAAGGTGTCTGTCCATTATACTGAAGTTTGAGATTGGTAATTCTGCAGAGGTACTTCATTAATCTTTTTGCCTATCAGCAAAGTGGATCAGTCTTCTAATCAATCTGTGTAGGCACCAAGACACCTTGTGCTAAAGAACTTCAAAGAAGGGAGGTAACATCTTTCTTAAGTACCTTCTTTATCTTACTCTATGCTCAGAGCTAAGTTTTACATACGTGCTGTTTGCCATGTTGGGTTATTTTGTGGCAAATATTGAATATGAGAGATATATGTTTCCCCCTTTCAACTCTTATGAATCTGATTCCTC
The DNA here is from genome assembly GCA_002007465.1 of Ailurus styani. Taxonomy (NCBI): domain Eukaryota; kingdom Metazoa; phylum Chordata; class Mammalia; order Carnivora; family Ailuridae; genus Ailurus; species Ailurus styani. Next base: position 1,880,054 of record LNAC01000069.1, read on the forward strand.
CTTCCTGTAGCTGGTTCTAAAGCTGCATCTCTCCACTGGACTGGTGAGAGGGTTGTCAGTGTTTTGCTCCTGGGCCTAATTCCAGCTGCTTATTTGAATCCTGGCTCTGCGATGGACTACTCCCTGGCTGCCGCTCTCACTCTCCACAGTCACTGGCAAGTACAGCAGTCACTTCAGTGTTACGTTGTCTGCTCAGTTTATTAGCTGTGAGCTTGTCTCATTACTGCATATGAGGGAGAAGTTGATTGAGATACTCAGACCTGTAGATAACTTTAAAACATATATACAATATTTATATGCCCAGATTTATGTGTCCACCTGCCTATTCAGTGTCTTCACTTCCATAACTAATGGGCATTTTAAATAAGACATGTTCTAAAACTAAGTTCTTGATCTCCCCCAAATCTCTTCCTCTGGCACTCTTGCTAATCTGAGTTAATGGCATTTCCATTCTTCTAACTGTTCATGCCCCAAACCCGGTCATCATCTTTGATTCCTGTAACTGGTCCTCCTTCTATCTGTTCCCAACACAGCAGCCCCAGGGATCCTGTTAAAATATTAAGTCAGGGCAAACATTCTCCTTCTCAAAATATTTTGCAGTCTTTAACCTCCCTTAAACTAAGTCAGAATTCTTATGGTGGTCTACAGACCCAACATAATCTGGCCCTGTTTCTTCCCTCATTTCCACCTACTCTCTTCCACATTCTCACTGGGTTTGGTAATTCTGAGACATGCCAGGGACACTCCAGGCCTCAGGACGTTACTTTTACTCTTGCTTCTGCCCAACACTCTTTCTAGTTACATGTTTGGCTTCTTCCTCATTTCCTTCACATCTGAAATGTCACCTTCTCAATGAAGCCTTCTTTAACAATTGCAGTGTCCTTCCCAGCATTCCTTATTTCTCTCACCTATTTTTCTCAGTATTATTACCTTCTAATATACTGTATCATCTATTTTTCTCTGTACTTCTTGTCTCCCCTCATTAGAATGAAAGCACAGATACAGAGAATCATGAGAATCAAATCCGTGGCTTAATGAATTATTACAAGGGTAACAGTGCGTAGGTCAGGAAATAGAACTGCAGAAACTTCTTCCTTGTGTTCTGCTTCAATCATAACTGCTCAGCATCCTCCCACCAGGAATCGTTATCCTGATTTTTATAATAATCACTTCTTTACATTTCATCATAGTTTATCACCCAGTTGTCCTTAGACATTGTAGTTCAGTCTTGCCCTTTTTAAAAAAAGAGATTTTTGACTTTTTGTTTGCTCTTGTATATTTAGTCCCTAGAGCAATACCTGACACATAGCACTAAGTATCTGTTGAATGAATGAATTTCCAGTTTCTATTTATTTTATCCAGTGTAGTTTGTTAGATTTTCTATGTTACTAAACCTTCTGAAAAGTTTGTAAATAACAGTTGGGTTCTTTCAGTTATTCATTTTATTTTGTTTTATAAGGACATTATGATAGTGTGGGCAAGGGAAGAATTGTATTACTAGAGCTAAAAGGACATGGGAATGTCTTAACCAAGCCTGTTATTTTACAGATGTGGAAACTAAACCCCAGGGAGGTTAAGTGACTTGTCAGAATGGTTTTGTAGTTAGTGTTAAAGGAGTTTTTGCTTACCTGCTTTTCTAGGGTTTCTCGGGGAATTACCCTTTAACCAGATAGATCTTTCAAAGTAAAGGATTCCGCTTGCATATGTAGATCACAAGTACAGTGAGATTTCTCTAATATGTAGTTCTTGGCAGGAGATCCATCTAAATCAATGAAAAGTCAGAATAAGAGATAATTCTAGGGGCACCTGGGTGGCTCAGTCGACTTCGTCTCAGGTCATGATCCCAGAGTGCTGGGATCGAGCCCCACATCGGGCTCCCTGCTTGGTGGGAAGCCAGCTTCTCCTTCTCCCACTCCCCTGGCTTGTGTTCCCTCTCTCGCTTTCTCTCTGTCGAATAAATATATAAAATCTTAAAAAAAAGATATATTTCTAAAGTAATATATTTTCATGTTTTTTCATTTATTTTTTACTCCTCCAGTTTCCTTACTAATTCTGTCTTTTCTTTCCCACTCCCTCTCTCTCACACACGCATGATGACTTGAAAGAGTTGTCTAAAATTGTGCACTAGTTCCTGAGCATACAGTCTCTTTTAACCCACATTAATTGGGCTTTCATCCCAACTACATAACCAAAGTCGTTCTTATCAAAGTCCCCCCAGAACCTTCAATTTTCCAAGTCTAGCCGTTTTCAGTCTTCCTATTAATTGAACTCTCAGCAGCATTCAACTTAATTGACCATTCCTTCCTTAAATAATTTCCCTTTGACATCCTAGATGCTATACCCACCATGTTTTTCTCTGTCTCACCAGCTGTACCTTCTCAGTCTGTAATGCCTGTTCCTCCCCTGTCTGACCTCCGAATCCTGGGCTCAGTCTTGCTTTCTTAATTTCTCTTAATTTCCTGAGGTGAGCTAAGATCTGACCTCTTTTCCTGATCTACAGAACTGTATTTCCAGTGGTCTAACATAATCCACTTGGATGTCTAATAGTCATCCCAAATTTAACATTGCCCGAAATCATTTTTTTCCCCCATATCTCTCTTGATTTTTCCTCAAAGCCACCTCTTTTCCTGTTCTTCCTAACTCAGTTAAATCTAGTTGCTCAAGCCAAAAATTCTAGGAGTTGTTCTCGATATTTCTTTTTGTCTTATCCTATATCCAGTCCATCAGCTCTTCCTGTTAGTTTTCTCTTCAACACATAGCCTGCCTTGATTGTCACTTCACACCATCTCCCCTGTCACCAGCCTAGGTTAAAGCCAGTACTTGCCAAGGCACTTCATTTGCCTCCTAAGTAGTTTTCTGTTTCTGTTTTTGCCGCCCCCCCCCCACTCCCTCCTGCCTGCCTGCATTGTCCATTTGCCATACTATAGCCAGTGAGCTTTTTTAAAAGTAAAATTACTCAGCGGGGAGCCTGCTTCCCCCTCTCTCTCTCTGCCTGCCTCTCTGCCTCCTTGTGATCTCTCTCCCTCTGTGAAATAAATACATAAAATCTTTAAAAAAAAAATAAAAAATAAAAGTAAAATTACATTTATCTAGAGAAGATATACAAATGGCTCTTAAGCACATGAGAAAATGCTCAGTGCCATTTGTTACTACAGAAATGCAAATCAACGGGTACCTGAATGGCTCCTTGGGTTACCATCCAACTCTTGATTGCAGCCCAGGTCATGATCTTGGGATTGTGTAGTTGAGCCGAGTCAGGCTCTGCGCTGGGCATGGAGCCTGCTTGAGTCTCCCTGCACCCCCCCCAAAACAGTCTCTCTCCCTCCCTCCCTAAAAAAAAAAAAAGCAAATCAAAACCGCAGTGTGATACCAGTTCACACTCACTAGGATGGCTGTCATCAAAAAGGTGGACTATAACACGTGTTTCAAGGATGTCAAGAAGTTAAGAGTCCTCATATGTCTCTTCTGGGAATGTAGGAAGTTACAGCCACTTTGGAAAATAGGCAGTTCTAACAAAAACCATATGACTCAGTGATTGTACTTTTAGGTGTATACCCCTCAAAATGGAACATATGTGTCCTCACATGAGAACTTGCATACTATATTCAGTGTTACTATGATAGCCAAAAAGTGAAAACAATCCAGTTTTCTATCTACTGATGAATAGTTACAATAACCAAAAGGTAGAAAGAGTCCAAATGGTCTATCAGCTGATGAGTAGGTGAAGAAAATACAGTCTATTCTTTCAAAGGGGTAATATTTGGCCACGCAAAAGGTTGAAGTACTGATACCTGCCACAACATGGGTGAACCTTGAAGATGTGAAATGAAAGAAATGTGACACAAAAGGCCACATATTGTATGATTTCTCTAAAATGTACAGAGTAGGCAGGTCCATAGAGACAGAGAACTAATTTAGTAAGGGACTAATGGATTGGGGTTTCTTTTTGGAGTGATGAAATATTTAGAATTAAATAGTGATGATGTTGCACAACTTTATGATTATATTAAAAGCTCTTTTGAAAGGATTAATTTGGGGGCAACCGGCTGGCTCAGTCAGAGGAGTGATCTCAGGGTTGTGAATTTGAGCCCCATGTTGGGTGTAGAGTTTACTTAAGAGGGTTGATTCTATGGCGTGTGAATTACATCTTAATAAAGCTGTTATTAAAAATAAAATTAAGTCACTACTTACTTAGAGTACTCCCTACTTAAAACATACCTGGGATTTCCCATTACATTTCAAATGAAATTAAAAAAAATTTTTTTTAAAGATTTTATTTATTTATTATTTGACAGAGTGAGAAAGATGAGACAGATCACAAGTAGGCAGAGAGGCAGGCAGAGAGAGGAGGAAGCAGGCTCCCTGCTAAGCAGAGAGCCCGATGTAGGACTCGATCCCAGGACCCTGAGGTCATGATCTGAGCTGAAGGCAGAGGCTTTAACTCACTAAGCCACCCAGGCGCCCCCCCCAAAATTTTTTTTAAGATTGTTACTTTTAAGTAATATCTACCCTCAATTAGGACTCAAACTCAAAATCCTGAGATCAAGAGTTGAGCACTCTACCAACTAAACCAGCCAGGTGCACCTGAAATTCAAACTTAGGACCTTCAAGGACCTGTGTGATCTGCCCTTCCCTGATGATGCCCATGTTCTCAGCCACACTGATCTTTTTGCTGTTCCTCAGAGATGCCAAGGTCATGGTCACTTTCGTTCAGAATGTTGTTCTCATTCAGGTCATCCTTTCTAAAATACTTCCTCATAGCACATAGGTACTTTTTTTGTCCTCCACTAGAATCTGTTCCATAAAGTCAGGGATGCTGTCTTATTTGCTATTCTTTCAACATCTGTAGCAGGTTTTGGCACACAGTATCTGCTTCATAAAAATTTTTTTTTAATTAATGAAAGACTGTAGAGTATTTATTTTAAAGTTTATTTTTTTAGTAATCTCTACACCCTGTCTGGGGCTCAAACTCATGAGCCTGAGCTCAAGAGTCACGTGCTCCACTGACTGAGCCAGCCAGGTGTCCCTTGAGCATTTGTTTTGGTTAAAGAAAAAAAACCCCAAGCCCCAAGATTTTATAAATAGAGTGGTAATTAGCTACTGTCTTTAATATAAAATAACCCCGAAAAATTAAATCTAAAGAATAGAGATCTCTTTATTATATTATTAGGAAACTCTTGGTTCCTTCATTTTGGTTTATGATTCCTGTTGCCATGAGTTGTATTTTGAACCTTATGATTATTTTTTTGCAGTCAAGTTAGCCATATAGCCTTCTGACTTGTGATTTTCTTTTGTACTGTATTTTTTTTTTTTTTTAGGGGCCTTGGACAAGTGGTTACTGACTATGTTCGAGGGGATGCTTTGCAGAAAGCTGTCAAGGCAGGCGTTTTGGCACTCTCGGCTTTAACCTTTGCTGGGCTTTGTTATTTCAACTATCATGATGTGGGCATCTGCAAAGCTGTTGCCATGCTGTGGAAGCTCTGACCTTTTTGACTTAATACCTTGAGAATTGATTGTACACCTCTTTGCCTCTGCTTTGTCATGCCATTCAACTCACAATAAGGAGGAAATAACAGATAAGTCCATTGGTGAGACAAACCTCTTCTAATCACCTGGTTATTTTTAGAATTTAGTCTTTGAGGAAAAGGTTCGAGAGGAATTCAGGAAATTCGGAGACTGGGTTCCTTGTTCTGCTGAGTTTGTGGGGTTGTCTCCCAGCTTCTCACAGGACTCATAGCATAACTAACCATTATGTATGAGCTTTTGCCTGTTAGCTTACCAAATTCTTAAAGGGAATTCAGCTTTATTACTATCAATACCTGATCAAACTTCTGTATCTGTCCTGGGAATGATGGAGAAAGGGAAAGCCTGTTAATTCATAAGTAAAGACTTTGCAGAAAATTAGTGTTTAATTTTTGAAAATTTCCCTCTCTGTTCATTCGATACCAGTTACTGATGGTTACATGTCCTAGGGAAATGTTAAAATTAGGGAATACTGATATTTTACATTATTAATTGCTAAATTCTGGGAAGAAGAGCCTGGAGAGCTTCTGAGTATAGAGAAGTTCCATGTAGGGAAGAGGTCCCCTCATAGATGTATCAAAGTATTGTAGATTCTAAACCAAGACTTAATCCTCAAATGTGTTTATTTTACTTGTCCTAAAATAATCTGTCTACAAATATAAAATTGTAAGTAATAAATTGTTATTTTCCCACTGTAGGAATCTCTAATGTGAAAATGTATTCTATGAGAATAAAGTTTTTTTTAAAAATAAAATTCTATATAATAAAAATGTATTCTACTCTTTTATGGATTAACTGTCCCTAGTTTTAATTCAGTAGAACTTGGTGTCTGTTGCATATACACCAATAAAGTAGGACTGTTTAAATTTCTTCCTAGGGCTTAGCAGTTAGGTAAATTATAATACAAAAAAGACTTACATGTAATCGGCGAAAATATACTGAGTATGAGTAGTTTGGTATGAGAAGAGTATAAAGATTAAATACAGTTGACCCTTGAGCAACACAGTTGCTCTGGTCCTCTTATAAATGTGGATTTTTTTTAATCAATATAGTACTATAAATGTATTTTTTCTTTGTGATTTTCTTAATTTTTTTTCTAGCTTATTTTCTTTAAGAATATAGTATATAAATCATAAAACAAAAAATACATGTTAATTAACTGTTTATGTTATCATTAGGGCTTTTCATCACTAGTAAGCTATTAGTAGTTCAGTTTTTGGGAAGTCACAGATTTTTGACTGTGTGAGTTGTCAGCGCCCCTAACCCCCACATTGTTTAAGGGTCAACTGTAGTAGGAATTAGAATGAGGTCCAGATTATGATGTTCTGTAAATGCCAGCCTTTGGAATTTAAATTACATTTTGTATGCAGTTAGTTTGGTCTGAGGGGTGAGTGTAAGGCATGATGGTTTGTTTCTCCTAGCAACGTAGAGGAGCTGGGACTTGGCGTGTTTCCCTCACTGAAGACCTTACTGGGCAGCTGAGGCAAACTGTTGAAGGGGAGCTGGCTAGGAGGGTAAGTGCGTTCATGAATGTCTGTACCAGGGGCTAGAGATAAGCTCCCCTTAATGTGCTTGTGGCCTTGTAGGAGTTTCAGATGTACATTAAATGTTCAGGAAGAGGTGATTAATTCCCTTTTGGGGTGGTTAACGTTTCAAAAGGGAGTGATGACTGAATAGCAGTGGTTCACCAAGGAGTGGTCGTGGGCAAGTCTGCCTTGGGAGGGAGAAATATAATAACATACATAATAAAATTACTAATAAAATAGTAATAAAACTGACATTGTTTAGAATTGCTGTCTCATGACCAAGATTAAAAGCAGACTGACCTTTAGTCAGTTTTATTATTGGCTTAAAATTCTCTATAGACAATGATCCCCCTTGGCGTCTTTTTTCTCTTCCCCCCTCCCCAGCCCCCAGGACACCACTGCTGTAAAGTGGAGTTTTCCATGTAGTTGAAATGGGGAGGGCAGGGACTGGGTACTATGGGGATCCTGTAGCTATCGCCAGCACCATCGGACCACAGTTGGTTCTGGAGAGGTGTCTAATGCTAATAAGCTTCGTTAGATGGTGACCGAGAAGTTAGAGTGGAGGCTGGTTGGGTACTGCCTGCTCCAGGTCCCAGTTGGTTTTGTTATTAGAGTGGTGCTGAGCTGTCACTGTGGGATGTCACTGGATTGCTGTGAGCTGCTGAGGCAGCAGGGGAAATGAGGCAGGGGCTAACAGCAATAGGTTTCTGAGGCTAAGCAAGACATGATCGGAACTGAGCTTTAGAGAGGATTTAGGTGACATGAGGAATGTTGATAAATAAGAGGCAGAAGGAGCCTGAAGTCTAGTGACAGCAGAAAGTAGGACTCAATTTTAAAGGTGGTGTAGAAATGAAAAAACATTCCTTCCTCTAACGGATACTAAGTACCTCATGTAATTGGCACTGTGACTCGTACTGTGGGTAAAGAGACAAGTCCTCTGCCCTTAAAAGGAATTCATAGTCCCATTGGGACAACAGCTAAGTTATATACTGTATATCTCAGTACACTGGTAAGTGCAGTCATAGTTGAGCACATCAAACAGTGATTAACAAAAGGGGCAGTTAGAATTTGCTTGCAAGTTTCCTGGAGGAGTCTTGACCTGGTATCTGAAAGATGAAGGAACTGACAGGTGGCCAAGGAAGTGGAAGATGGCACATCATTTGGTATGATTGCAGCACAGGGGGACTGAATGTGAAGGACCTTCTATGCCATGATAAATAACTGAAACTGTCTTAATGGCAGTGGGGAGTCACTGAAGTTTGTTAATTACGCAAATGACATGGGCATGTTTATTTTAAATAGGTTTGCTGGCAGTTGTGTGACGTATGCATTTGAGGGAGGTAAACATGGAAACGTTAGATTATTTCAGCAATGCAGAAAAGATGACGAAAGGCAGTAGTAGCCAGAATGAAAAAGAAAACAAATTTAAGAGATATTTAGAAGTTAGAATCAATAAGACCTATACTGGGGCGTGAAAGATCAAGAGAGAAGGGAGTGTAAGTTCAATTTCTTTGTTGTAAATAGGTGAATGGGAAGTGGTCAATTTTTGGAGGAAAATTAGATACGACAGTGGAGGGATGGGTCACTACCAAAGCTTTGAATTTATAAGATACCCAGGAAGAGACAGTTTTTGGCAATATGACAGACTAAATTTTAGAAATTATTTTGCTACGATGCATCAAAGAATGTTAAACCCAAAGCACCTTTTAAAACATGAGTCCTCTTGTTCCAGGAAATGCTCTCAAGCCAGAGCAAAATTTGCATGCATAAGGAGCTAATCAATTTGCCCTGAGATCATTTACTCATCTCAGGTGACCTAGAGCTCTCGATTTAAGAAGGCAACGTAGATGCAAGGAGCAAAGCTCTGGGCTCAAATTGGAGTTTGTTTGGAAACTCCCTAAAACTGGGAACCATGAAGAGTTTTATCCTCGAAGGAGGGTGAATTAGAAAAATAATTTTTACCTCCAAAAGCAGAGAGAGGAGAAACTTGTCTGACTTGCCTTGGTTCTGATTGGAGAAAAGAACATCTTTGTGAGTATGTGGCTAAGGGCCAGTCCTTATGCCAGTCTGTGGCCTGAGTTCATATTATCTGCATGTTTATAAAAAGACTACATGCTGCTAATTTAATATTGACCTGGGTTGGTTGTACCGCAGGTCCCTGGTAGGAAGTAAACAAATATTCCCTGGAGGAAGGTTTCTCCAATACAAGCCTCAGAAATTCCCACAAAGTTCCAATGAATGTGAACTTCCAGCAAAAAATCATAATACATACAGGAAACACCCTGAACAAGACTTGTCAGGACAGATCAAACAGAAACCTCCCCACGAAGAATTCAGATCTTGGCAGAATTTTCAGACACAGAATATAAACAAAATGAGATGGAAGTTTAAGTACAAATCAGTTGTCAGATCAGGGGTGAGAATCTTTGGAGAAGGTGACCCTACATCTGGTGTTCTCGATCTATAGCGTCTTGGGCAGTAGATGTCTATTTAGGAAAGTTGTCTGTTCTCCAGAGTCCTTATAGCTGGATGTCAGGGTCCATCCCCAGTGCATCTGGATATCCCTACACGACACTGGGTAGCGTGTATCCATGGCTGTGGGCCTGGAGCTTGAGAGCTCTATGTGAGGTTAAAAGTACCTGAAATAGTCACTTCCAGTGTGGTTCCAAGGCTGACTTTTATTGGTATCTTTTCTAATAAATCTAGTGTCCTAGTTGTATATCATGCTGGTAGTGGGGGAGGGGGGGACACAAAAATGTCCGATGATAGGCCTTTCAGAAAAATAGCTTTTATGTTGGGCATACAGACTGTGTGTATGAGATTCATTTTTTTTTTAATGTAACAGTTACAACATACCGTGGGTGGAATCTGTTAGAAGATGAGTCAAGCCTAGCCTCATGGGGTCTTTCTATAACAACTTCATATGAGAGTTTATGGAGATTTTTACAAATGTAAATTGTGGGGGATGGGCTAGCCCGGTGATGGGTATTAAGGAGGGCACGTATTGTATGGAGCACTGGGTGTTATAAGCGGACAATGAATCATGGACTCTGCATCAAAAACTAATGATGTGCTTGCTGTATGGTGACTAACATAACAAACAAACAAAAAAAGTAAATTGAGTGTCATTAGGCCTTGGCATAAAACATAAAGTTTCATTCTAAGCACAAAAGTTCAAGACTGTTATTTAAAAGTACTTAAAGGGTTGGGGCACCAGGGTGGCTCAGTTGCTTAAGCATCTGCCTTTAGCTCAGGTCATGATCTCAGGGTTCTGGAATCAAGCCCCACGGCAGGCACCCTGCTCAGCGGGGAGTCTGCTTCTCCCTCTCCCTCTTCTCTTCCCCCCCCCACTGGTGCTCGCTCGCTCTCTCTCTCTCTCTCTTGCTCTCTTTGCTCTCTCTCAAATAAATAAATAAAATCTTAAAAAAAAAATAAAAGTACTTTAAGGGTTCTAATTTGGGCAGTTGAATTAAATGGATGGTGGGTATTATGGAGGGCACTTGTGATGAATCACTAAATTCCACTCCTGAAACCAATTTTACCGTATATGTTAATTAACTAGAATTTAAAATAATACTTGAAAAAAATCCATTTATAAATATTCAAATGGTCTTCATATGCTTTCTAGATTATAATTAAAATGAGTAAAATTTTATCCCTTATTGAGCCTCCTAGGTAAAATTTCTTTGACTAATATTTTTGTAAAGTTTGAACGGATTTTGTCTCTGTAATTTGGGTTATTATTATTATTTTCTTCAGTGCAAATAATAGCAGCCTGAAAGTAGTTTTGGAATTACTAAGCAATACGAAACAGCCTTGACAAAACAAATGTCTTTCCCCTTATCCACCCTCCCATCTGCAGTGAGGGCACTGTTATATTTTAAATAGCCCTTCTTACATAGAAATTAGATTGAACAATTGCCTTTAAAATATGCTGGTAATGCTGGAAAGGGCTCTTTGTGTGATAGTAAGCTTTATGGTGTTAACTTTAGTGTGGACTTTTTTTTTTTTTAAGATTTTATTTATTTATTTGACACAGAGAGGGAGATCACAAGTAGGCTGAGAGGCAGGCAGAGAGAGAGGAGGAAGCAGGCTCCTTGCCGAGCAGGGAGCCGGATGCCGGCCTTGATCCAGGGACCTTAGATCATGAACTGAGCTGAAGGCAGAGGCTTTAACCCACTGAGCTACCCAGACGCCGTAGTTTGGACTTTAATAATGGAAACTTTCTTTGGGTGTTGTCAGTAGGAAAGTAATTTCAGTTTTTGTTTGAATTGCCTGAGGAGATTAGAAAACTTTTTTTTTAAAGTAGCCTCCATGCCTAATGTGGGGTTTGATTGAACTCACAACTCTGAGTTCAAGAGCTGATGCTCTACCAACTGACCAGCCAGCTGCCCCAGAACACTCTTGGTCGCACAGTCAGTGCTGAAATCTCAAGCAGTACTAAATGCTTATCCATAGACAGTATGGACTTTAATTCTTAATTCTTTAACAAGAATGGGATGGTGATTGCAAAATATTCCAAAACAGAGTATTTCAGAAGTTACAACTTGTTTAGTACAAAGTATTCTTTTTAAGTTATGAGTCATCATCAAGTGGTAATTTATCAGGGTTGCGCAGCATAACATCAGTCACATCAGGATGGGGTGGTACTTAGAGCTTAAGAGCTGTTGAACAGTACTAAAATTATTCTTCATCAGGGAGGGAAAGTAAGGCAGCTAGATTTAGATTGGAGCGGCATTTAATAATTATAAAGGAAGCAGACACTGAAGTCATATTTTAGAAGGTAATTAACTTATATGATTCTTACTTTTGAGTAAGCATCACCAAAGCACATCCTGTCTTTGATTTACAGTAAGAACAGCTTAGCATAGTTAGGAAGGCCCAAAGTTAGAGATGATTGTAATAAAGATTATTAAAATAAGAAAGGCCTGTTGAACATGTGTATCCCTTGGGCAGAGCTCTGGGGTGTTTTAAGTTCAGTTCATACTGAGTTTGAGCTAATCAAGATATGAGGAATACCAAACATGCCTAATTGGTTTTAGTATTTCTCCTTTCATGAAGTAGGAAAATTATAGCCACCTGGGATACTCCCAAGAACATTTAGGTATAAAAGGCCTCCCCCCCCTTTTTTTTTAAGATTTATTTATTTACTTTAGAGAGAGTGAGAGCGACAGTACTCACGAGCACAAGCAGGGGAGGGGCAGAGGAAGAGAGAGAGAGAGGGAGGGAGAATCTTAAGCAGGCTCCACACCCAGCACTGAGCCCAAAGCAGAGCTGGATCCCACCACCCTGAGATCATGACCTGAGCCTAAACCAAGAGTCGGATGGTTAACTGAGCCACCCAGGCACCCCTAAAAGGCCTCTTAACAATTCTATTATTCTGAATGTAAGCCTTGTGTTTAAGAAATGAAAATTGTCAGAGAAAATTGATTATTACATATAGGCATAATCATAGATATCTAAATACAAGGAAACATCTTGCTTTAGAGTGATGACTTATGTATATACAACAGCAAACTTTTTTAGAAGTAAGGTAAGGGGGCGCCTGGGTGGCTTAAGCGGTTAAGCGTCTGCCTTCTGCTGAGGTCATGTTCCCAGGAGCCTGCTTCTCCCTCTCCTTCTACCCTGGCTTGTGCTCTCTCTCTGTCAAATAAATAAATAAAATCTTAAAAAAAAAAGAGGGGTGCCTGGGTGGCTCAGTCAGTTGGGTGTCTACCTTCAGCTTGGGTCGTGATCCCAGTGTCCTGCAATAGAGTCCCGTGTCAGGCTCCCCGCTCAGCGGGGTGTCTGCTTCTTCCCCCCTCCACGCCTGTGCTCACTCACTCTCTCACTCTCTCTCAGATAAATAAAATCTTTTAAAAAAAAGAATAGAAGTGAGATAAGACTGATTCAAGAGAGTGACAGAGGCACAAAAACTAGATTTAAAGATCCATCTTATTCTTTAGTACTAAAATGTCTTCATATGTATATGGTTACACATATGCAAATACATAAATGGGTAATAGATTTAAAATTTTTACCTTTAACTTTAAAATGTAATTTACCCTAGCATATTGGGCAAATACATGTATCTAACTGAATTTTCTACCTTTCTGCCTGTTTCTACAAAACATATCCCCTTGCTTCTTTCTGTCTCCTAACACGGGGGCCTCCCCTTGCGGCCCTATGTGGCATGGCAAGCCTGTTTTTTTGTTTTGTTTTGTTTTGTTTTTTCTTTTTTAAATGTTCAGTTAGCCACTGTATAGTACATCATTAGTCCCCTGCCTGGAATGGCCTTCCCATCTCCTCTGTCAGCTCTCCCTCATCCTCTTGTCTCGTCTGCCGGCCTCCAGAACCATGTGTGCGCATAGCGGCCACCAGTGTCTTTTCATCTTTTTCTTTTTGCCTTTTCCTAATTTATTTAACTGACTAGAGAATTTTATAGTCCCATTTTGATTTCATTCAGTTATACAGCTTTCTTATATTCATTCTCAGAAAATACCTGCTTCTCATTTAAATAACTCTTCTCCTTCTGGAAAAAGAAATAGGCACTTTTACAGATTGGACTTCAGTATCAGCATTATAGCTGTGGAACCGCTTTCTGGGCGACCCCTCAGAAGGATGCGAAAGCAAAAGAAAGAACTGGCCCCATAAGTTGAATTCACACTTATTACAATTTAGAAATGCTTTCCTCCCCTGGCTGCATTGTGACACTTCTAAGGGCTGGGATCAGGTCTCAGGTGCCTTCATATCCCCAGCCCTGAACTGAACACACTGCCTCACACATGCAGTGGTCAGGGAAACATTGTGGAATGAACGAGGGACTGGTGGCTTCCGTAGCCTCTGTCCTTTGCGTCAGCAGGTAAGTGCACCTGTGAAAAGGAGGTGTGGCTGGGGAAGGATCCACAGATGCTCCACAAAACTGAGGTTAGAAATAAATATTTTTGGCAGTACCAGCTGCTTCTGACACAAAAACTAGACATTAAAAGAAAACAAAGCAGCTAGACATCATGGCCAAAGAATGCAGAAAAATGGGATGGTGTGTGCCCAGCTCTTAATTTATAAAAATGACTGAGTGAAAATACAGAGAGGCCAGTGCCCTTGAAAGAATTTCATTAGAAGTGAATCATGGAACACTACATCAAAAACTAATGATGTACTATATAGTGGCTAACTGAACAAAAAAAAAAAAAAAAAAAAAAAAAAAAAAGTTACAGGCCTGCCATACCACGTAGGGCCACACGGGGGAGGCCCCGGTGTTAGTCAGGAGGCAGAAGGAGCAAGGGAAGGCATAGGCCATGGTCTTTATTCTGCTTTTTTTTTTTTTTTGACATTGAAATACATTTTATTAATAAAGAATGTTGAGAGAAGCATACCAATTTATTCTGCTTTCTAAGGAAGGGCAAGACCCAAAAAAGTCAGAAAGGGCACACAGTTGAGGATCGAATAGTATGAGGAAATCAGGTGGGCTTTAAGGCATAGGGCCACCCCCGCTTGTCTGGTATCTGGCCCTCAGGTTGATTGAGGGCAGGGGAAATCCTGGCTTTGTGTGTGAGAGCTAGACACAGGACTTGGTTGGGGGCATGGGCTTGGGATTGGTTGTTTTCTGTAGGAAAGGGGGGCCCATCAGAAAGTTGTTCACTGACTTAGGAACTAGCTAGTCCTGAACAGCAGACTCCCCAGCTAGCAAACCACCCAAAAGATGCCAAAACATCATAAAACAAAAAATTTAAAAAACAGTGCATAAGGCTCAAGAGCTTAAAAGAAATGCTGTGGCAAAGAAGTATATGGATGAGAAATTTTAACCTGTACACGTTCACATGGTAACACCTCAGGTATTGGGTAAAATCTGTATGTGAACTTGGAAAGCATTGTCCTCTTCACTGCATTTTAGTCTTCTTCATGGGTATGTCTCCATGTGTTTTAGGGTTCTGTTATTTCTCTTCATAAGTTTTATCATTTTTGTCTGAGTCACTTTTATTACCTAAATTAGATTATTCCACTATGCTCCTTCTTACTGTTATAAATGGGAGTTGTCAAAATTATGCTTTCTTACATAACTCATTTATTGAAGTGAAATTAGTATTTTTGCAGATATATGTCATGTTTTGCACTTTTGCAGAATTTGTGACCTCTAATAAATTTAAAATGAAACAAAACAAAACAAAAAAGGGGATGCCTGAGTGGCACAATCAGTTAAGCGTCTGCCTTTGGTTCAGGTCATAATCACGGGGTCCTGGGATTGAGTCCTGCATCAGGCTCCCTGCTCGGTGGGGAGCCTGCTTCTCCCTCATCCTGCCGCTCCCCCTGCTTTTGCCCCCTCTCTCTCTCTCTCTCTCCCTCTGACAAATAAGTGGATAAAATCTTAAAAAAATAATAAAACATATGCAAGTACCCATCACCCATCTTCCACAATTATCAAAATTTTGCTCATATTTTTTCTTCTGTTTTTCTACTTCTATATCGTCACATCTTCTTCAGTTCCACTTAAAATGCCCATCAATTTCTTATAATTTTTTTCTGTAGCTAGAAAAGATGTGTTTGAAGCTTCTGAGTCTCAGGAATACGTTTTCCTTTCTCTTACTGTATTGTTTCCTTTGTTTTGTTTTGTTTTAGTAGTCTCCATGCTGACTTTTTTCCCTCTGTTCTCAACTTTGAACAGTGGTATCTATTTAGATTTAGATTTTTTTAGTGCTTGTTACCAGGCGGAGTGAGTGAGGATTTCCTGTGGTTCTGATTTCTGTCCAATGGCACAGTGGTTGAACCCTCCCTTAAAATGTGTTATCTGGTGTCCAGGCCTCATTCCCGGTTCCTCGCAGTTGTGCCTTTGAATACTTCTCTGCTGATGTTGTACCTCCCTTGTGCTGCTGTGGCCTGGGTGTCTGTGGGTCTCAGCTAATCAAAGACATGAGAACTTGTCTTTTTTTTTTTTTTTTTAATGTGACTTTTTTTTTTTTTTTTTTTAANNNNTTTTTTTTTTTTTTTTTTAAGGACTTGTGACTTTTTAGAATATGCTGCCCTGGTAAGATTTTTCCCTGCTTCCTGACCCTAACTTTAAATCACACCAGGGCTATACCAAGGACTAGTTCCCCCAAACTTTCTGCCTAGATTGCTTTCTTGGTTTGTTTGTTTTTTGAGATTCATGTGATGTAAAGGCAAAAAAACAAAGCAAAAAACAAAAATAGTTACAGGTATGATTTTTTTCTTTTTGAGTGGGTGGAGGAGCGACTTTTGGGGGAGAATGGACCAGAAGCAAGAACACTGCTCCCTCTAGTGGGAAGAAAGGGATTTTGTTGCTGAAGGATGTCAGGATTAGTTTATCCAAATCTTTCCTGGCCTATCTCAGTATTTTACCAAACAAAGTTTTGTATGTTTACCAAAACAAAGGTTTTTTTTTGTTGTTGTTATTTTTTCAATACCATAATTTTTTTTTTTTTTAAAGATTTTATTTATTTGACACAGAGAGAGAGATTACAAGTAGGCAGAGAAGCAGGCAGAGAGAGAGGGAGAGGAGGAAGCAGGCTCCCTGCTGAGCAGAGAGCCTGATGCGGGCCTCGATCCCAGGACGCTGAGATCATGACCTGAGCCGAAAGCAGAGGCTTTAACCCACTGAGCCACCCAGGCGCCCAATACCATAATTTTTTTTTTTTAAGAGAGGGAGTGTGAATGCGGGGGGAAGGGGTGGGTGGGGGAGAAGCAGAGAGAGGGAGAGAGAGACTCTCAAGCAGGCTCCATGCCCAGCTCAGAGCCTAACAGGGCTCGATCTCACAACCCCGAGACCATGACCTTCAGCCAAAATCAAGAGCTGGCCGCTTGTCTGAGCCTCTCAGGTGCCCCTAATACCATATACTTAAAAGGAACTCAGGGTGCTGTGAATAAAGAAGTGGTGCTTTCTGTTACCCATCAGTTGTCCTGCTTCAGGTCTGAATATTCTTCCCCCAAAGCAGACGGATGTGACTAATGGCTGCCGCTGAATTAATGGTGCCTCCTGAACCGTGACTCAACTGTGTTGGTGACCAGGGCGTCTTCTCCACATCCCCAAACTATCATTGCCACTGACTCCTCTCCTTCAAGGCTGTGATAACGGAATTAGGGGCTTATTTATCATGGTGTATTTCTTCCTGTGACTTAGTGGCCTGGGGAATTCGATAACTTTATTTTTAGCTTCTTTAAGTAATAAGCTGAGAAAATCTAAGTATTCTTTTGGCCATATCGGGGTCTAACCACTACAGTTTATCTCCCCCTCAGTGTACATTTTAACCCAAATATACTCAACATCTCACCAAACACAATCAATATGATCTCTATTTTTTTCTAAGCTAAGATGATCCTGACAATATTCTCCGGAAAATTTTCATTGGCTGACCCATATTTTTGGTTTTCCTCATCCCACCTCCAAGATAAAAGAAACGCAAACAAAAATTTTCAAACGGGGCCCCTGGGTGGCTCAGTCGTTACGCGTTTGCCTTCGGCTCAGGTCATGATCCCAGGGTCCTGGGGTCAAGTCCCACATCAGGCTCCCTGTGTGGTGGGAAGCCTGCTTCTCCCTCTCCCACTCCCTTTGCTTGTGTTCCCTCTCTTGCTATGTCTCTCTCTGTCAAATAAATAAAATCTTTAAAAAAAATTTTTTTCCAAACAATCTCCTGTGGAGGCATCGCCCAGTATTTTATTAGGTATAGAACCTGAGTTTCTAAGTTGGTGAATGCATGGTACAGAGATAATAAGCTTTAGTTTTTGGGTTCCCCTTCTCTCTCTTCACAATCAGTTCAATTTTATATTTTGGTCACCTAAAATGCTTTAGAACCTCATTTGCTGCACTTTATGTCTCCTAAAATGTTATCTAAACCATTAATTGACATGACATTAATCTAGCTTTTCTTTTCTATTCTTTTCTATTCTTTTCTTTTTTTTTTTTTTTGAGATTTTATTTATTTGATAGAGACACAGCAAGGGAGGGAACACCAGCAAAGATGCGTAGCCGACTGAGCCACCCAGGTGCCCTGGTTTTGTTTTTTTTTTGTTTTTTTTTTTAAAGATTTTATTTATTTATTTTACAGAGGGAGAGAGATCACAAGTAGGCTGAGAGGCAGGCAGAGAGAGAGGAGGAAGCAGGCTCCCTGCTGAGCTGAGAGCCCGATGTGGGCCTCGATCCCAGGACCCTGAGATCATGACCTGAGCTGGAGGCAGAGGCTTTAACCCACTGAGCCACCCAGGCACCCCTGGTTTGGTTTTTTAATAGATTTTTTTTTTAACTTGGAAGTGAATATATTGATGAGTAGACCCTGGAATTTTGACAGTTTTATTGTGTCTCTGTGTCTGCACATGAATAAATTGACATTTTGGTTTATAAATTAGTGTCTGAAGAGCACAGCCAGAACCTAATCTCTACTGGTAACTGGACAAATGGAAGGATCTGGTCCTTAAACTTGAAGGCCGTTTCCACGACCCGTGATAATCCCACCCAGGCTCAGACAAACAGAGCAGCCCAGTCCTCTCAGTCAGCTCTCCCCTCTTCACTTTGGAACTGTGGTCAGTAATGCCAGAGAAGGAAAGGATTCCTGTAAAAGATGAAACTTGTCTCTGCTTTGCTGGCATTCATGTTGTAACTCACACATAAGGAATTAAGCTTTTCCCCTGTTGCTTTGTAACTTTGGCATCCTTCAAAGTGGAAATGGATTCTGATGGCGTAAGTTGTTTCCTGGGTGATAAACATCTTAAATAGAGAAGTGAGTCAGCAGAGCCCATGAAACTTATGAACCAAGATGGGTCACAGGGGCAGTGGAGCTGCTTAATCCGAATAAAACTTTCTCTTCAGGTCATTTCCCATGAAACCGAGTGGAAATCCCCACACCCCTTGCTCAACTTCGCACCTGCAATTTGAAGCGAACAGTCCTCTGGCATGTTCACGTGGTTGCTGCCAGTCGAAGAATAACAGTACTTAGCATTTTAGTTTAACTTTCCTTTATATCCTTTAAGAAAGTATCAGTTGTTATGAATCTTGTAATATCCCACAAGGGAAGATGATTAAGAAAAGGACCCAGAACCCTACAACAACTAAATGCTGTTTGAATTCTAATTTGGGGTATTTTGGAATGGAGCAGTCTTGAGTTCTCAAGAAAGCAAGGGTGGGAGACAGTGTGTCACTAGGACTAGTTACTCATCTGATCACCTGTCTCAGGCTTTCAAAGTGTTTATAAAAGTTACCCCATTTCTTTTCCTCCTTGCCGAGGAAAAGTAAACTTGAATTTCAAACCTGAATTTTTGTACTGTACTTCTCCAGTTCTAAGCCAGTTAATTCTGAGTGCAGCCGGATGCCTGGTAAGGCCTCACTTTAGGTTCATGCTGCTTCTAGGGCGCCTGGGTGGCTCAGTGGGTTAAAGCTTCTGCCTTCAGCTCAGGTCATGATCTCAGGGTTCTGGGATCGAGGCCCACATCGGGCTCCCTGCTCGGCAGGGAGCCTGCTTCCTCCTCTCTCTCTCTGCCTGCCTCTCTGCCTACTTGTGATCTGATCTCTCTCTCTCTCTCTCTCTCTGTGTCAAATAAATAAATAAATAAAATCTTAAAAAAAAAAAAAGATCATGCTGCTTCTTGACTTGTAAGTGGAGGCTGTGAATGACCTGCAGCAGAAATTACTGGAAGAAACCACTGGACTGGCCTTTTGTGACTACAGAATTGTGACTCATTTTTCCATTTTCCAAGGAAAACAGTGTAACCATATTCCTCACCTCCCACCCCCCTTTCCAGTTTCATAATGTGCATGGTTCTGAGCAGCCGGTAGAAAATCTGAGGACCTCAGGAACCTCTTCCTTTAAAAGTCCAATCTCTCTCTCCCAACAGTTGTGATTAGGGAGTCTAGCAGGAGGGAAAGTGGATGGCCCGGTCCAAGGCCTGGTGGCAGGGGAGGCCGGGAGTTCCAGTTCTCTGCTTTAGAAAACCACAATGGCTGGAGAGGAAACCAGTGAGTTGGCCTCTGTGCTAGTAAAGTGAGCAGGAGAAGGGCACTTGTTTCAGTTTGTGAGGTGCCTAGTGCTGGAACCCGGCCTCACTCAGTTCGTTCCTTTCCTTCCACCCTCCCTCCTTTCTTTCTTTCTTTCTTGGTTTTTTTAAATAAAAAATTTTTTAGAGATTTTATTTATTTATTTGAGAGAGAGAGCATGAGCAAGAGAGCACAAGCAGGGGGAGCAGCAGAGGGAGAAAGAGAAGCAGGCTCTCCGCTGAGCAAGGCGCCCGATGCGGGGCTCAATCCCAAGCCCTGGGATCATGACCTGAGCCGAAGGCAGCTGCTTAACCAACTGTGCTACCCAGATGCCCCTTTTATTAAGATTTTATTTATTTGAGAGAGAGAGAGAGAGCAGGGGTGGGTAGAGGGAGGGGACAGGATCAAGCAGATTCTGCCCTCAGGGCAGAGCCTGACGGGGGCGCTGGATCCCAGACTCTGAGATCATGACCCTAGCCGAAACAGAGAGTCAGAGACACACTCAACCGACTGAGTCACCCTGGTGCCCCCTTATTTGGTCTTACTGGGGCAGACTTGCCTTCTGGGAGGGAGGTGCATCAAAGGAGCTGTCATCTTCAGAACTGCTGACTGAACTTCACAGTCGGGCATGACCTTGTCATTTCTCCAGGAGCCCTCTCATTCAGACTGTAGCAGCAAATTGAAAGTCCCTCAGACTTTCCTCAGGGCACCTGTGACGCGAGCTCCCATGGTGACCCTTCCAGGAACCATGAACAAGGTGGGGATGGAGGCATCCTTCAGCCGCAAATGCCAAGGGGGCTGGAGTCTCTCTCTCTGGACGCACAAAGGGTTCCTGTACACTTAAACAGAACAGAGGGCCTCGAGGGGACTGAACTGGACTTGTCCTTTGGGGGGTGGGCATTACATATTTGGGGGAGTGCACCGTTCACACCTCCAACTGTGCAGTTGAATACTGCAGCTAACCTGAGTCATGATTTACACATGTAAGGGCAAAGACACATTTAGAATCAGAGGCTTAGCTCTGCCTGTTAAAAATAGGGGAAGAGACATTGTCCACCCTCCCTTTTCTTAGAGCATCTACTTTAGAAAACTTGTAAATTCTTTCTTTGTCTCTTAGAAGCATGTGCAAATCGTTTTAAAAGTAAGTTAACCTTGGGCGCCTGGGTGGCTCAGTAGGTTAAAGCCTCTGCTTTCGGCTCAGGTCATGATCTCAGGGTCCTGGGATCGAGGCCCGCATCGGGCTCTCTGCTCAGCAGGGAACCTGCTTCCCCCCCCCTCTGCCTGCCTCTCTGCCTCCTTGTGATCTCTCTCCTGCTGTGAAATAAATAAATAAAATCTCTAAAAAAAAAAAAAAGTAAGTTAACCTTTAGCCAGCTTTATGACCCAGGTATGTCTTCCTGAAGGACCCGGGGCCCCCTTTGGAAAAGTGCCCCTATCTCCCAATGTCTTTGGACCAGGAGGAGCCTAGCTTCAGCTACCTGTTGCAAAACTACTTCCTGTCATAAAAATGGAAGTGTATTTTTTCTTTGTATAAAACCAATTAACTGACACAGATGGTCACCCCAATTATCTGGTGAATTTCACATGAACTGTGTGTAATAAAATGTGCCATCACATCTTACTTGAGGACTACTTATTCTTTCTCTGGAGAATGTGTGTGTGATGGGTTGTACCTGCTTGGCAATAGAAGGGTATGGAATTTCTTTCCATTTTTGCAATCTCTTAGTGGCTTGCTTGGAATGGGCATCCCATTCTGGTTTAATGCTTATTCAGTATAAAATTGTTTTCTTTCTCTTCCTTTGTGCAGAGATTTTCTGGATTGGGGGATTTTGTTCTTAATTATATTTTCCCAGCACACGCTAATGCTACAACTCAAGAGAACAACAGATGTGAAAAAAGAAAGGTTTGTATAGGATTGACTCCCTCAGAAAGACCTGATTTCTACTTTATTCCCTCAGACTTTACAAGAAAGCTGCCTTATCTTTTTCCTTTTGTCTCTTCCTCTTTCCCTGAGTTTCTCGGACCTTCTATTGCCTGTTTCCTTTTCATGCTCTTAAAAGATAACTTTCAAAATAAGGTAAAGTCAAGACTTTTATACAGATAGTAAGATAATCACCCATTTAAGATTTTATTCTACTCATCAATGAGAGTACCTGGGAATCTCCAAGGGAGAAATTATAGCTGTTTCAAAAGAGAATCCAAAGAACAGGCCATTTTTAGATCAAGAATATTGAGGTAAATGTGCAGCTGGTGGCAAAATTGGTTTTTCCAGAAGGGAGAAGGGAAATCTATTTCTTTTCCACTGGATAGGACAGAACTGGTGCGTCTATAGATTCTAATTATTGGGTGTTGCTATCAGTTATGTACAAGTTATTACAGAATGTTAAAATAGCTCCCTTGAAATTGGAATCAGATAACCGGAGGAATCTCTTTAAGACAGTGCAGTTTGAGGGGCGCCTGGGTGGCTCAGTTGGTTAAGCGTCTGTCTTTGGCTCAGGTCATGATCCCAGGGTCCTTGGATCAAGTCCCGCATAGGGCTCCTTGCTCAGCGGGGAGCCCGCTTCTCCCTCTGCCTGCTGCTCCCCCATCTTGTGCTCTCTCTCTCTCTCTCAAATAAATAAATAAAATCTTAAAAAAAAGAAACAACCAAGACAGTGCAGTTTGATATGGAAGCAGCAGAAGTGTCCATCGGTGGATGAGTGGATAAAGAAAAAGTGGTATTTATATACAATTACTCAGCCATAAAAAAGAATGAAATCTTGCTATTTGCCACAACATGGATGGACCTTGTGGGCATTACGCTGAGTAAAATAAATCAGACAGAGAAAGGCAGATACCATATGATCTCACTTATGCGTGGAATCTAAAAAACAAAAACCAACCAAACTGATAAGTACAGAGAATAGATTGGTGGTTGCCACAGGGTCAGAAGGTGCGTGTGGGAGGCTGAAATGAGTGAAGAGAGTCAAAAGATACAAATTTCTAGTTATAAAATAAGTAAGTCCTGGGGATGTACAGCATGACCACTTTCGTTATTAATTCTATTTTGCATATTTGAAAGTTGCTCAGAGAGTAGATCTTAAAAGTTCATATCACAAGCAAAAAAATTCTGTAACTATGTATGGTGACAAATGTTAATTAGACGTATTGTGGCAACTGTTTCACAGTATATTGTTATATATCAAATCATTATGTTGCACACCAGGAAATAATAGAATGTTATATATCAGTAAAAAGACAATGCAGTTTTTCACGGAACACAGATTTTTTCCCTCCAGTCTTATTCTTCTTACTGTAAACAAAACAAAGCACATGTGATGACACTTTTGAGAAGTGGACAGTATGTAGTAATTGTTTCCCCTTTTTCCTTACCAAAACAAGTCTCTTACCTTAAGTCTGATTAAAAATCACCAATTCCAGGAAGAGTTCCCTGTTTAGCCGTAGCTGGCTGGCTCCCCTGTTATTACTGTTACCATTAGGAAGCATTGTTTGTGTTTACTGTGCTGTTGCTATGTCTGACACTGATTGTCAGAACAAATAATTTTAATTCTGAAAGCTATAACTTGAATGAGTAACTGCAATTACAGGATATATGATATGACATGTAGTAATATATAATATCACATTACAGGATCACTAGTAAGTTAGGATAGCTTGTAAAAGTAAAGAAAAATTAAGCAACTGCTTTTTGTCAATTGCAAGATGCCAGATAACCTGTCTAATTTAAAAACTCAAATAAACCGATTTTAAAAGCTGAACTTACAGAATTGATGGGTGATTTTGGTATAGTATAGACCAAGTATACAGTGTTTTTTTGTTTGCTTTTAACATTTTTCATATATATATATATGTATACACACATAAAATTTTTAAATTATTTTTTTCCTTTTAAAAAAGATGTATTTATTTGAGAGAGCATGAGCAGGGGGAGTGGCAGAGGCAGAGGAAGAAGCAGGCTCCCCCCAGAGCAGGGAGCCCAATATGGGCTCCATCGCAGGACCCTGGGATCATGACCTGAGTTGAAGGCAGACACTTAACTGACTGAGCCACCCTTGTGCCCCTATTTTTTTTTCTCTTATAGTCAGGTTTCTTCCTTCCTTCCTTCCTTCCTTTTTTCCTTTCTTTCTTTCTTTCTTCCCTTGTCTTTTTCTTTCTTTCTTTTTTTTCTTTCTTTCTTTCTTTCTTTCTTCCCTTGTCTTCCTCTTTTCTTTCTTTCTTTCTTTCTTTCTTTCTTTCTTTCTTTCTTTCTTTCTTTCTTTCTTTCTTCCCTTGTCTTCCTCTTTCTTTCTTTCTTTCTTTCTTTCTTTCTTTCTTTCTTTCTTTCTTCCCTTGTCTTCCTCTTTCTTTCTTTCTTTCTTTCTTTCTTTCTTTCTTTCTTTCTTTCTTCCCTTGTCTTCCTCTTTCTTTCTTTCTTTCTTTCTTTCTTTCTTTCTTTCTTTCTTTCTTCCCTTGTCTTCCTCTTTCTTTCTTTCTTTCTTTCTTTCTTTCTTTCTTTCTTTCTTTCTTTCAGATTTTATTGATTTATTTGACACAGAAAGAGAGCACAAGCAGGGGGAGCAGGCAGGCGGAGGCAGAGGAGAAGCAGGCTCCCCACTGAGCAGGGAGCCCGATGCAGGACTTAATCCCCAGACCCTGGGATCATGACCTGAGCTGAAGGGGGCCGCTTAAGCGACCGAGCCACCCAGGCTCTCTGATAGTCAAGTTTCTTAAAAGTGGTTATTGTGTCTTGTTCATCTTTATATGCCAAGCACCTAGTACAATGCCTGCCACATTGTTGGTGCCTAATGACTAATGCTCTGATTCTTAATTTCTTGAGGGCACGGATTGTGCTTGCCATCTCTCTCTGTCGAGTGCAGTGGATAGTGGCTTGCGTGCCTCTACTAAGGGCTCAGTTAGTTTCTTTATCTTGAACTTCATTTTGCTCTTCTCTTTGGAGCTCAGAGGTATTTGGTAAGTAGTGTAGTGGTTTATGGGGAAACCTTATGGCATCGTGGAAAGAGCACTGGATCGAACAAGGGGCAGGGGCAAAATATTTCACTTCCTGATCTTCCACCTTTTATTTCCTCTGCACCTCAGTTTACTCTTCTGTGCAATGGGATAACAGCCTCTACCTTTTTTTTTTTAACTTGGAGTATTATGATTATAGACAGGATTTATTCTCTATGTTGAATTCTATAGAAGCAATGAAAGGATCTGGAAAAATATGGGCTTCCATTTAATTTTCGGTCTGATAATTTTTAAGTGACAAGTATGTATGTTGGTTGTATATGCTATTATGAATACATATACAGTAGGCTTATCTTCCGGTTGCTTTAAGAGTTTCAGACACACTTCCTTTGTAGTCATTATTTCAAACATGACATTTCGATAATCAGCATCAGGCCTGTCTGGAGGCCTTTTTTTTTTTTTTNTAAAGATTTTATTTATTTATTTGACACAGAGAGAGAGATTACAAGTAGGCAGAGAGGCAGGCAGAGAGACAGGGAGAGGAGGAAGCAGGCTCCCCGCTGAGCAGAGAGCCCGATGCGGGCCTCGATCCCAGGACGCTGAGATCATGACCTGAGCCGAAAGCAGAGGGTTTAACCCACTGTGCCACCCAGGCGCCCTGGAGGCCTTTTTGAAGATGTCTGTCTTTATGTGATTCTGCACATGGAAAACCTATTGTAGGTGTAGTGGGACAAGTCTTTGTAAAGAAAGCAGATGGCCAATGAACTGTCCCCTTCAGGGACTCAGTTTGCTTGAGAGGTAAGGTTAGCCAGGCCAGCTGTGTGTGAGCACAGTGATGTCAGACCAAAACCCGGGGGTCCTCCTGGATTCCTCCTTACTCACCCTCATGTCCTATCTACTGGCAATTCCTGCCACCTCCTCTTCAAAAACACACATGAATCTGAGAGTTCTGTCCCCCTCAGCCCTATCCTCAACCACTGTCATTATCCTTCAGGGGCTAATGCATCGCCTCCCAGCTACCTACCTGCTTCCATCTTTACCCATGAACTCCCTTCGCCTTCCAGTGGCCAGAATGATCTTTTAGAGTCCTAAATCAGCTTGCATCATCTCCCTGCTGAAAGCCTTCCACTAGCACTTGGATAAAATCCACACTCCTTACCCTCGTCCACATGGCCTCTGACCAAGCCCCGATCACCTCTCCACCCCCTCCATGGCCATTCTCCTGCTGCCAACTCTCCTCCAACCACAAGAGCCTCTTTCTCTGCCTCACGCACTCCAAGCTCATTCCTTTTCTCCGGACCTTTGCACCAGCTCTTTTCTTTGCCTGCAGTGTACGTCTTTCCTCATAATTTTGGCACGGGAACCTCTGTGTTGGCCTTCAGTTGCTATTTTACTGCTACTTCTTCATAGAGGTACTTAATTCTCCACAGAGCATTTTCCACTATCTGATATTTTGATCTTTAATAATAAATGTGTCTAGTCTCATTTCCCCTCTGCTAGAATGTTAGCTCCTTCTGCACAGATTCCGAAAAGAATCTGTTTGTCTTATTTGCCGAATCGTAGTGCCTTTGGAAGAGCTTGGCTCACAGTGAGCACTCAATAATATTTGTCGGATGCATGAGAGGTACTCAAATAATTCCTGTTACATTGGTTTGTCTTCCTCTACCTGTGGGTAAAACTCACGTGTGAGCTGCAGGGATACAACGCATGGCTTCCAACCTTGATGAGCTGGCTGGAAAGCGGTGAGATGAAGAGGTGAGGTAGCAGACCAAAGACTGACAGACTATGAAGATTCGAAGGGACCAGGAAACTAGGCTCTTATCTTCATGAAGCCACTGACTGACAAAGCTTGTGACTTGGGCAAGCAGCCCAGACTTAATCACTGCTAAGATGAGTAGGGAGACTCTGCCTTACCCGACAATAGTTCAGGTTGTCATTGCTTCCTTCAGCAATTTTGAGCACCTGCTTTGGAAGGAATCTCTGCATTAGGAACCCAGTTCATGGATGTCTGTGTGGTCAAATAAATAATGTCTGGCACATAATAGCCATTCAATAGGGAAGGATTCCATTACCACCGGCCTGGGTATAACTGTTCCTATGAGGGTGCAGAAGAGACAGGCATAGTCCCAGAATCTTTATTTTACTTTTTTCATTTACTCCTTTATATTCATATGTCGAGCACTTGCTATGTTCTGAGTTTTGCACTAGGTGCTTGGCATATATCAGTGAATAATACAGACACGGGTCCCTGCTTTCGTGGAGCCAACATTCTGTGGGACAATCTCATAATAACAATAGCATAGTGTATAAGTTAGTTGTATAGTATATTAAAAGGTGATGGTCCTATAGATGACAAGTAATGCAGCATAAGGGGGATCGATGGTGCCTGGAGGTGAGATAGGGTAGGTTATGGTATTAAATAGAATAGTTAGGGTAGGCCTCATTGAAAAAAAGAGATTTCACCAAAGCCTTAAGTGGGTAGGGAATCAGTCACTGGACGTTTGTGGGGAGAGAGGTCCAGGCAAATAAAGGAACTAGATCCTAAGGTGGAAGCCTGCTTGTTTGAGGAGCAGAATGGCCAGTGTAGCTGGAGCAGGTAAATGTGGAGGAGAGAAGGAGGAGACAAAATCAGAGAGATAAGGGGGGACCAGGTGGCATGGGTCTTGTAAGTCATTACAAGGACGTTGACTTTCATTTTGATGGGATGGGAAGCCTGGGCAGAATTTTGAGCATAGCTGTCTCATGATTTGACTTATGTTTTCAGAAGGACCACTGCAGCTGTTAGATCGAGAGTAGATTCCGGGGAAGCCAAGGGCAAGGAGCCCAGGGGCCATGCAGTAGGTTGGTTGTTGCAGTGACCCGGCTGAGAGATGATGTGGGTCAGGTCAGTGTGGTAACCGTGGAGATGCTGAGAAGGGATTGGATTTGCAACATATTTTAAGAAGTTAACCTGATTTTCTTGATGCTTTAGATGTGGGGTTGAGAGAAAAAGAGGACTCAGGGATACTTAAAGGTTTTTGGCTTGAACAACTAAAACGACAGAATTGCCATCAACTAAGATGGGAATTAGCAGGCTTTTGGGGAGAATTCAACCGTAAAAAGATCTGAACTATGGATACATGCGAAAACTGGGTTGAATCATAAATGCATTCTGCTGAATGGAAAAACACAGTTCAGAAAATTTATATGGTGTCTGATTCCATTCGTATTATATTTTGGAGAAGGTAAAACTATATGGAAGATGAACAAGTCAGTATTTTCCAGGGGATGGAGGTTGAAGGGTAGGTTTGACTGCAGAGGGGCCGTATGAGGCAATGTTGTTGTGATGAACTGTTTTACATTTTAATTGTGGTAGCAGTTTCATCAATCTGTATTTGTTAAAATTCATAAACTGCACACCAAAGCAAAGTTAATTGTACAGTATGTCAATTTAAAAACTAACAAATATGGGGCGCCTGTTAGTCATTAAGCGTCTGCCTTCGGCTCGGTTTATGGTCCCAGCGCCCTGGGATCGAGCCCCGTATCGGGCTCCCTCTGCAGCTCCCCCGTGCTTGTGTTCCCTCTCTCACTGTCTCTCTCTGTCATAAATAAATAAAATCTTAAAAAAAAAACTAACAAATACTAAAATACTTAAAATATGTAGTGGTTTCAGAAAATTAATATTTATTTGTATATATTGGTGGATTTTTTTGGCTTTTAAAAGTTACTGTTTTTGTCTCATCTAAATAAATATTCACTTTGCACTTGATTTTTGTTCATAATGTTGTATTTATTTTATTTTACTTTATTTTAAAGATTTTATTTGTTTTTCAGAGAGAGAGAGAGAGCACAAGCAGGGGAGTGGCAGGCATAGGCTCCTTGCTGAGCAAGGAGCCCGATGCAGGACTCGATCCCAGGACCTTGGGATCATGACNCACAAGCAGGGGAGTGGCAGGCATAGGCTCCTTGCTGAGCAGGGAGCCCGATGCAGGACTCGATCCCAGGACCTTGGGATCATGACCCGAGCCAAAGGCAGGCGCTTAACCAACTGAGCCACCCAACCATCCCTGTTGTATTTTTTTTAAAGAGGCTGTTCAACTGAATAGGCCTCAGGCCCCCACAAAATCAGAACCTACCCCTGTGGTGCTGGACCAGACATCAGACTAGACAACGCTATACAGTAAGAGGTTCATTCTTGGCCTATATTTCTCTTTTGCTAGTGACTGCACCCTGATCAGTCAGGGGTTATGTGCAAGCTCACTGTTAAATCTGTGAGTGCAGAAGGTGGATTTAGAGGCCACTCTTAGACACGAGGACCCTGTAGGCAGAGCTCCAACGGGACAAGGGCAATGAGAACGTTGGCAGGAAGGCAGGGTTTAGTGGTGACAGAACAGCAGAGATGCCTGCGGGCACCATAGAAGTTCTGTTTCTAGGAGGAGTCTTCCTTGGCCCTGCCACAGAAGGTGCCTCTCAAGGGCTTCGACCACACATCGTGGTCCAGAGAACGTTCAGGTCCATGGGGCAAATATGAATGGAGGAAGCTGATAGGGACGGTTTCCATTTTAGACAAGGGTGAGATGTCTGATAGGCATCCGAATAGAAATGGTGAATAGAGAGCTGAACATATGAGTCTGTAGTTCAGGAGAGAGGTCTGGGCTTGAAACGTAAATTTGGAAGTTAACATTTATATGATATTGATTTATGACCCAGACCTTGCTCTGACCAGAACGCACTGTCCTGTGATGATTCCCCCCTTTCCTTTCTGGTTTGTCCTGTTATCCTTTGGCCTTCACTTTCCACCGCACCAACAATTCAACCGAGAAAAGGAAGAGGACCCAGAAGAGAGACAGTTGGTTTGGAGGTACAGGTTGAGCACACTACTCTCTCCTACAACCAGTCCCCACTCTCCCTCCCCAACTTGGAAAGGAGGCCTAGGGCAGTGGAGGAGGTAGAGAAGAGGGGAATTAATGAGAGCTTTCTTGTTGAGTAGATCATGGAAACCTGATTTCCCATCAGGCTGGGTTTTACGGAGGGGTACAAGTTGGCACCCCCAACCCCAACATGCATACGGATGTCTTTATGAGATATGAAATAGAGGAGATCTGTGCCTCCTCCTCTTCTGGGTAGAGCCCTAGGAGTCAGAAAGACAGTAAAAAAGAAGTGGTTGTGTGGTATATCTAGTAGTTTAAGACCTGAACAACCTCTCAAGGTTTCTGAGGCCAGTGGGTCCAGGAAAGCTGGAATATTTTCTTTTATTTTTTTATTTTTTTTTATTTTTTTATTTTTATTTTTTATTATTATTTTTAAAGATTTTATTTATTTATTTCACAGAGGGAGAGAGATCACAAGGAGGCAGAGAGGCAGGCAGAGAGAGAGAGGGGGAAGCAGGCTCCCTGCTGAGCTGGGAGCCCGATGCGGGCCTCGATCCCAGGACCCTGAGATCATGACCTGAGCCGAAAGCCGAGGCTTTAACCCACTGAGCCACCCAGGCGCCCAAGCTGGAATATTTTCAATGCACCCAGGAGTGTCACCAAAGTAGCCTGGGTTCATTGGAATGCTTTTGTATGGAAGTAGTAACAAATCCAGTTCAAACTGATTTGAATAATAAATAGATTTTATTGGTTCAGTAATAAAGCTTAGAGGTAGGAGTGACTTAATCAGGCGCTGGCTTCCTTGCTGTTCTCTCAGTGGGTGTTGGCTCTTCTCAGGCTGGCTTCCCACCAAAGAGCAAAACGTGTTTATCAGCATCAGGCCTCACATCTGCCTGTGCCGAAAGGGAACTTCTCTTTTGCCAATCATGAAAAAATAGTCCTGGGCTTCCGTCTGGACCAACCTCAGTCATGTGCTTACCCTTGAAAAGAACCATTGTGGCTCTAAGGAGTTGCCGTCAAGGCAAGGAGGAGGAGATGATGCCAGAGTCAATCAGGGTCGAGCAGGGGAACTTGTTGGGAGAGGTGGTGGTTTATGTCAACCCTACAGCAGTCGCCTGTCTGCTACATAACGGAAAGGGATCGTGTGGATCCTGGAGGGACAGCCAATAAACTCAGCCACGTAGTTGGAGAAAGCCATACTGCTCAAAGGGTTTTGCGGACAGGAGTGAGGGCCTGCTGTCCAGCAACTTTGTGGACCGAGAGGGGATGATGGACATCTTGGCAGATGCCAGAATCCGTCGATAATGATCAAGGGCTAGATTCCGTACCCATCCCGTCGCTCACACCTTTGTATTATTTACCCTATGGAACATAGATATGACTGTGGAGAAAAAGGGGCATCTAGCGATTACTAAAATTAAGTTCCCGCTGCTTCCCAAGTGAGAACATGGGAGAGGAATTAAAAGAGACAAAATAAGGTTGCATTTCTTACCCAGCAGAGTTTACAAACTAAGACTCATACCTGCTGCATCAGTAAGCACTCTGACCTTCAGAGATAACCTCCAGCAAATCCAGGTTCACATGCTAGGAGGAAAGAGTTCTTCCTCACATATGTCTTTTAAAATTCTTGCCTTTCAAAGCTTAACTTAAATTGCACTTTTTCTGTGAAGGCTTCTGCCAACCAGCCAACCAGAAGTCCTCTTCTCCCTCTTGGTTTTCTTTCTATCCTCCATGTTGCAGGGCATCTGTGGAAGGCCCAAGGCTCTGCCTGATGTGTGCCTCTGGTCTTAAAAGTCACTGTATTCAGAATATGGTATTTGAGAACTTTCTGGAAATGTCTCCACCTGTTGTTTCAGTTTTTGCCCAATGGCTTAACAAAAAATTAATTAATGATTCTAAAAAATATTTTGAAGACCATCTTGGAGTCTAAGAGCCAGAAGAAGAAAGTGCTTCCTTTGTAGGTCAGTCGGAGAGCTCTGTAGGGATGGGTGGAGTCTCATGGCATCCTGCCTCAAATTTGATCATTTCCTCTACCTTTGACTGTTTTTACTTTCTAGTTTCCTGCACTGAGCTCTGTGAGACATCCTTAATTTAGGTCCTAGACAAAAGATAGCGTTCACTCATGGGAGAGCCCATCCATGAGCAAACACATTACCAGTTGGGGGGGAAAAATCAAAGACTGAGTTTTGAACATGCCTTCAGATGTGAATAGAGATTTTGTTTTGTGATATGGGTTTTGTGGGTCCAGAAACAATCATAAGTTCATTGACGAAAATTCCAAACTGTGAGTTCCTATTTTCTGTTGACCAGGTTAAATTGGATTTCTTTTGTGCAACAAGCTCAAGGGTTTAAAATTTGGAAAACAAACAAGCAAAATAAAGCAGGCTTTTATGACCTGCTGTTTTCTCATTCAATTATAAAGCCCATGTGTTGAGAAAAGAGAGGGGGAAAGCAACATATGTCTAAGAGCCAGAAAGAATGGTGGGAAAAGCAGCGATGTTTTTATTCCTTTAGAATGAGCAATAAAGTTTACACACTGCAGGGGGAAGAAAAATGGCCCAAAGCAGGCTGGGTTTGTGGGGGAAAAAAGGCCCAGTTTCTCTCTGACAGATGTGTGTGTGCCCACGTGTGAGCTCAGGCGGAAGTGGGTGGAGGTCACAAGGAAAAGTCTGCGCCTGTATCACATTTTTGTTTGTTTGTTTGTTTATTTTTAAAGGTTTTATTTATTTATTTGACACAGAGAGATCAGATCACAAGTAGGCTGAGAGGCAGGCAGAGAGAGAGAGAGGAGGAAGCAGGCTCCCCACTGAGCAGAGAGCCCGATGCGGGCCTCGATCCCAGGACCCTGAGATCATGACCTGAGCCGAAGGCAGAGGCTTTAACCCACTGAGCCACCCAGGCGCCCTATTTATTTATTTTTTATTCTTTGCCCCAGGGGTACAGGTCTGTGAATCATCAGGCTTACACCTTTCATAGCATTCACCATAGCACACACTCTTCCCAATGTCCATAGCCCATCCACCCTATCCCTACCCTCCCACCCCCCAGTAACCCTCAGTTTGTTTTGTGAGATTAGGAGTCTCTTATGGTTTGTCTCCTTCCCCATCCCATCTTGTTTCATTATTTTTCCCTCCCTACCCCCCACAACCCCCCACCCTGCCCCTCAAGTTCCTCATATCAGAGAGATCATATGATAATTGTCTTTCTCTGATTGACTTATTTCGCTCAGCATAATACCCTCCAGTTCCATCCATGTCGTTGCGAATGGCAAGGTTTTGTTTCTTTTGATAGCTGCATAATATTCCATTGTATATATATACCACATCTTCTTTATCCATTCATCTGTTGATGGACATCTAGGTTCTTTCCATAGTTTGGCTATTGTGGACATTGCTGCTATAAACATTCGGGTGCATGTGCCCCTGAGGATCACTACCTTTGTATCTTTAGGGTAAATACCCAGTAGTGCGATTGCTGGGTCATAGGGTAGCTCCATTTTCAACTTTTTGAGGAATCTCTACACTGTTTTCCAGAGTGGCTCCACCAGCTTGCATTCCCACCAACAGTGTAGGAGGGTTCCCCTTTCTCCGCAACCTCGCCAACATCCGTCGTTTCCTGACTTGTTGATTTTAGCCATTCTGACTGGTGTGAGGTGGTGTCTCACCATGGTTTTGATTTGTATTTCTCTGATGCCGAGTGATGTTGAGCACTTTCTCATGTGTCTGTTGGCCATTTGGATGTCTTCTTTGGAGAAATGTCTGTTCGTGTCTTCTGCCCATTTCTTGACTGGGTTATTTGTTTTATGGGTGTTGAGTTTGAGAAGCTCTTTATACATTTTGGATACTAGCCCTTTATCTGATATGTCATTTGCAAATATCTTCTCTCATTCTGTCAGGTGTCTTTTGGTTTTGTTGACTGTTTCCTTTGCTGTGCAAAAGCTTTTAATCTTGATGAAGTCCCAATAGTTCATTTTTGCCCTTGCTTCCCTTCGCTTTGGTCTGTATCACATTTCTTTATCCTGCTTCTGATTTCAGTGATAATTGCCGCATACAATTCCAGGGTCAAATAATTCCAGGGTCAATTCCAGATACAAAGTGTCTCATTTAATCTGTACAAATGCCCGATGAGGTGGGCATTTCTTTTCATTTCCAGTTTATATGGAAACTGAGCCTCAGAAAGATGTGTCCAAAGCATACATTTTGTGTGTACTTTGGTTATGGGGAAGGTCTTGGGTTATGGGACAAGACTCAAAATAAGCTTGCACATCTCCAAAACCCATTCTCATTTCATCACTTCCTACTACCTTTCTAAATATCCACATTATATTATCAGGGGTCAAAAGATAAACAAGACCAAAGGAGTTTGAACAAAAGGGGACCATTTAGTTCTTCAATTTCTTAAACCTGACAAGGCCAGGAACAACTGGTCGGAGATAGTAAAACAAACTGTTCTCAAATTCATTACTACATACTTTCTTAATCATTATTTTTTTATTTTATTATAACGAAGTTTAAGAATGTCAACTTTATTGAAAGAAGGTTTATACCTAAGATAATGAATGCATGATCAGATTTATTTTTCCAAAAATCATGTCTGTGACAAAGACTGACTTCAGATTCTACCCAATTAAAAATGTGATCAAACAATGTAATTAAGGGGGCACTGGGTGTCTTCGTTGGTTAAGCAACCGACTCTTGATTTTGGCTCAGGTCATGATCTCAGGATCATGAGATGGAGAGATGGAGCTACCCCCGCCCCCATCAGGCTCTGCGCTGGGCGTGGAGACTGCTTCGGATTCTCTCTCTCCCTGGCCCTGTGCCGCCCCCCACCCCCCCAAAAAAAAAGAAAAAAGAAAAAAGAAAAACAACACTATAAGAGGAAAAGGACATAAAATATATTTTAAATATTATGTCCGTTTTATATTTTTGTATTTTTGTATTTTGTATTTTTTTTTAAGATTTTATTTATTTATTTCACAGAGGGAGAGAGATCACAAGTAGGCAGAGAGGCAGGCAGAGAGAGAGAGAGGCAGAAGCAGGCTCCTCGCTGAGCAGGGAGCCCAATGCGGGCCTCGATCCCAGGACGCTGAGATCATGACCTGAGCCGAAAGCAGAGGCTTTAACCCACTGAGCCTTTAACCCAGGCGCCCAGTTTTGTATTTTTTTAAAATACAAAATGTCTATTAAGATCTGGTTAAGATTGGCTCAAACTCCCATTCAATGTATTGAGGAAAATCTAGTGCTGCTCTTGATGTAGTTTTGGAATATAGGTGAGGTTTGGTGGGGTGAGGTCCACAGCCAAGAAAGAATTCTTGAAACATCTTTGGTGCCAAATGGTGGGCTTTTTTTTTTTTTTTTAATTTTTATTTATTTGACAGAGAGAGAGAGAGATCACAAGTAGGCAGAGAGGCAAGCAGAGAGAGAGGAGGAAGCAGGCTCCCTGCTGAGCAGAGAGCCCAATGCGGGCCTCAATCCCAGGACCCTGAGATCATGACCTGAGCCGAAGGCAGAGGCTTCAACCCATTGAGCCACCCAGGTGCCCATGGTGGGTTTTTTTTAAAGCACGGGGACAGAAGCCGTGGGCAGAAGGAGCTGCTGCCCCAGGCTCGTGAGGGGTGGCTGATTATATAGTTGGGAGTTGGGGGAGTTAAGGAAAAGGGAGGTTTTCAAAAGAACTTTCACAGGTTAGAGAGGACCTACAAGATACTGGAGGCCTTGCCATTGTCAAGTTCAGATGGTTTTTCCCTCTAGTAAAGCATTAGGCTGTTGGGAGCTTCCTGGAAGAATGTCGTGTCCCGCTTTTCCCACCCAGGATTGGGGGGGGGGCAGAGGTCGCAGGGTGACAGCTTGTCCTTTGTCCTCAGCAAAGGCAGCTAGCCTTCTGCTCCCTCGTGGCTCTCAAAGTTTCTTCAGATTCTTCAAAGTCAGGGTCCCCCTTTTGTTCTAAGCTCCTGCTTCCTCCAGCAGTGCTTATGTTGGTATCCAAAGTCTGTCACTCTTCTGTTCACACTGATTCAGGTGTGAAATTCAGCAATTCCTCCTAATTTCCACCAAAAAAGGGCTACACAAAGTATTCTGTATTTAGCAGACTCTATTTAAAGGTATATGGAGCTGGAGGCATTTACATTAGAATAATGCAAATAGTGTTAAGTTGTGTCTGTAATTTGTCAATCCTAAAATGTGCAGCTTCTTACATTTTCATTTCTCTGAAATAAGAATGTGCCTTACAACTGAAGGCATGTCATAGTTTAATTGGCACGGTCTTTTCTTTCATAATGGTACATAAAATAATGGTGCCTTTTACAATCAGTGGCATCTTAGATTCAACAAAGAAGGAATTCTATTTCTCTGTTTTTAAAATAAGTCCTCTGATGATTTCTACTATTTGAGCTCTACCTCCTTCCATGGTGCTTCAATCCAGTCTGGTGCCCCAAATCACATTTCTTCATCCCACTTCTGATTTCAGCAATAATTGCAACAGACATTTCCATGCCAGCTCATACGGACACTTTTGCCTTGAGTGTACTGCGGGTCTTTCCACTTTCTGCTGCCGATGAATCTGCCTCACAGCTCCAGAGTGTGGGCGTTTACATCCCCAGGGCAACCTTCAGCTAGTGCCTGTCAGGAGCTGGTGGGGAAATGCCCCTGCTTACCTTCCTCCGTGGGAGTAATTGTGGGGAGGCAATCTGTAAGCTGCCCAGAAGGTTCTGGACAAATCAGGTCCACACGGACAACACACCTTACACTAGATTTTGCACCTTCCTTTCTCAGTCCCGTTCCCTGAGACCCCCTTTCCAATAAATTACCTGCACAGGAGTCCTTGTGGGGGGCTCTGTTTCTTGTTTTGTTTGGTTTGGTGGGGGAGGTAGGACTCAAGCTAGGGGTGTCTTTGTACTCTCCTTCCCAGGGCGCCCTCTTTCCTTATGCAGAGCCATTCAGCTCTTTCCATTCCTATGTCCAGACTCAGCACACATTCTACATTTGCATGTCTGACATTTCAACTGCATGTTTTTGAAAGGGTTGTGGAAAGGTTACCAGATTCTGTCCAGGGCAAGGGGTAGGGGTTTTTGTTTTCTGTTTTTTTGTTGTTGTTGTTTTTTGTTTTAGCTTGCATTCCTATAGAAAGAAAAACTGCAATGATCTGTGCTACAACAACAATGGTTTTCTGAAGGTGGAAGGATGGGTGGTTTAAATTTTTTTCTTTTTGTTCCTTAATATTTTCTAAAATTTCTATACTGAATAAGTCTTAATTTTATAGTAAGGAAAAACAGTATTAAGTTAATATAGAAATTTGATCAGACTGATNTTTGTTGTTGTTGTTGTTTGTTTTAGCTTGCATTCCTATAGAAAGAAAAACTGTAATGATCTGTGCTACAACAACAATGGTTTTCTGAAGGTGGAAGGATGGGTGGTTTAAATTTTTTTCTTTTTGTTCCTTAATATTTTCTAAAATTTCTATACTGAATAAGTCTTAATTTTATAGTAAGGAAAAACAGTATTAAGTTAATATAGAAATTTGATCAGACTGATTTTTTTCCTTAAAAAATAACTTTGTTGAGGTTATAATTTACATGCCATAAATTCACCCACTTTAATTATACAATTTAATGGTTTTTATTTAGATTTAGATTTAGCAAGTTGGATAGGGACCAAAGGCAGGCCACCCCAAAATGTACCACTTTGGCTGCAGATTTTTTTTTTTTCAGTGATTGAAGATTCATTGTTTATGCACCACACGCAGTGCTCCATGCAATACGTGCCCTCCTTAATACCCAACACCAGGCTCACCCATCCCCCTACACCCTTCCCCTCCATAACCCTCAGTTTGTTTCTCAGAGTCCACAGTCTCTCATGGTTCGTCTTTCCCTCCGATTTACCCCAATTCACTTTTCCTTTCCTTCCCCTAGAGTCCTCCATTTTATTCCTTATGTTCCACAAGTAAGTGAAACCATATGATAATTGACTTTCTCTCCTTGACTCATTTCACTCAGCATAATCTCCTCCAGACCCGTCCATGTTGATACAAAAGTTGGGTATTCATCCTTTCTGATGGCTGCGTAATATTCCATTGTATAGATGGACCACATCTTGTTTATCCATTTGTCTGCTGAAGGGCATCTTGGGTCTTTCCACAGTTTGGCGATTGTGGACCTTGCTGCTATGAACATTGGCATACATATGGCCCTTCTTTTCACTACATCTGTATCTTTGGGGTAAATACCCAGTAGTGGCTGCAGATTATTTTATGCCAAAAACAGTCAAGGCCCAAAAGACTCAAGAAGAAATTTTGACTTTCCTCCAATTGTCTGAAAAGAATTTAGATAGAGGACCTGCTCCAGCAAGGGACCTGTTGCCATGGATAACTACAGTATAATGTGAACTAGGGGTGGTACACAGGGAGGAATTTCGCAGTCTGTTAAAATTCCTCCCTATGTCCCATTGTTTCTGAGTGGCCCATCAAACATTTTTTTACCAAATATTTACTTTTTTCATCTTCCTGTGAATTGCTTTCCTTCTCTTTGAAGTCCCAGACCCCCACACCATTCTCCTTAGTTCCAGATGACATAGATACCTCATTTTTAATGACTGTCTTTGGAATATTATGTCTGTGTGGATTCTTCATACATATGCAAGGAAATTTGATTTTCTCCTGTTAATGTCTCATGTCAGTTTATTCACCTATTTATTTTTAAAGATTTTATGTATTTATTTGTCAGAGGGAGACAGAGAGAGCACAAGCAGGAGGAGCAGCAGGCAGAGGGAGAAGCAGGAACCTTCCTGAGCAAGGACCCTGGCTGGGGTCATGACCCTAGCCAAGGCAGACACTTAACTGACTGAGCCCCCCAGGTATCCCACTGTCTCAGGTCAGTTTAATTATTTTTTTTAAGATTTTATTTATTTATTTGAGAGAGTCAGAGAGAGCATGAGAGAGGAGAAGGTCAGAGGGAGAAGCAGACTCCCCAAGGAGCTGGGAGCCTGATGTGGGACTCGATCCCAGGACTCCGGGATCATGACCTGAGCCGAAGGCAGTTGCTTAACCAACTGAGCCACCCAGGTGCCCTCAGGTCAGTTTAATTCTTAGACCAGCTAGAAGAATATTGCATTGAGGTTTCCTCCCCACCGTGTACAACTATCAATATATCCAGTTTTAGAACATTTTCTTCTAATAAGATCCTTCATATCTGTTGACAGTTAAACCCCATTTCCTAAGGCAAACATTAACCCTAAGGCAAACATTAATTTATTTCTCTGTCATTATGGATTTGCCTTTTCTGGAAATTTCATGAAATATCATATAATCTTTTGTGTTTGGCTTCTTTTATTTAGCATAGTGTTTTTAAAGTTCATTCATGTTGTAGCATGTGTCTGTATTTTACTTTTTTTTATTAGTGTTGGTATTCCACTGTGGATATACCACATTTTGTTTATTCCTTCACCAGTTGATAAGAGATCTAGGCTTCTCCTAGTTTTGATGATTATGAATAACGGTGCTACTAATATTAATGTACATATCTTTCTGTGAACATGTTTTATTTCTCTGGAGTACATATGTAGGAATGGAATTTCTGGGTTAATGAAAAATCTATATTTAACTTTTAAAGAAACTGTAAAACTGTTTTTCAAAGTGGCTATACCACTTCATATTCCCACTACCAGTGTATGAAAATTTCTGTTTCTTCACATCCTTGCTGACACTTGACACTTTCTGACCGTAGCCATCCTAGTAGACGGGAAGTGGTTTCTCATTGTGGTTTTAATGTGCATTTCCCTAATGACTAATGATATTAAGCGTCTTTTCATGTACTTATGAGCTTTTGTACATCTTTGGAGAAATATCTATTCAAATATTTTGCCCATTTAAAAATTGGATTGTTTTCTCATTAAGTTGTAAAAGTTCTTTGTATATTCTGGATGTAAGTTTTTGCCACATGTGTGATTTACAAATATTTTTTACCATCCATTCTGTGGCTTATCTTTTCATTTTCTTAATGTCTTTTGAGTGAAAGTTTTTATTTTTATTTTAAATTTTGAAATAATTTAAGGTTCACAGGAAGTTGCAAAGGAAGTGAAGAGCAGTCCCATTATCCTTCAACCAGTTTCACTCCCAAATTTTGAATTTTGACTAAGTCCAATTTACTGGTTTTTGGGGTTGTTTTTTTTTTTAAAACCTCTAGGTTAAAAACTTTTAGGATTGTGTCTAAAAAATCTTTGTATAACCCAAGGTCTTTTTTTTTTTTTTAAGATTTTATTTATTTATTTGACAGAGAGAGAGGTCACTAGCAGGCACAGCAGCAGAGAGAGAGGAGGAAGCAGGCTCCCCACCGAGCAGGGTGCCTGATGCGGGCCTACATCCCAGGACCCTGAGATCATGACCTGAGCTGAAGGCAGAGGCTTTAACCCACTGAGCCACCCAGGCGCCCTGTATAACCCAAGGTCTTGACATAAACCCAAGGTTTATAGCTTTAGCTTTCTTCAATTTTTTCCTTCTTTCTTTCTTTGCTCCTGGGATAGTCCCGCCTTGGGCTCCCTGCTCAGCAGGGAGTCTGCTTCTCCCTCTTCCTCTGCCCCTCCCCATGCATGTGCTCTCTCTCTCAAATAAATAAATAAATAAATACAATCTCAAAAAACAAAAGTAATCTCTGTGTCCAACGTGGGGCTTAATTTAGGACCCTGAGGTCAAGAGTTGCATGTTCTAATCAACTGAGCCAGCCAGGCCCCCCAGCTCTAGCTCTTACACTGATGTCTCTGATCCATTTTGAATTAATCCATTTGAATTAATTTGAATTAATTAATCCATTTTGAATTAATTAACCCATTTTGTATATAGTGTGAGGTAAGGGTCTACATTCATCATTTTGCACGTTGATATCCAGTTGTCCCAGCACCATTTGTTGAAGACTCTTTTTCTGTTAAACTGCCTTTATCAAAAATCAGTTGGTCATAAATATAAGGCTTTATTTCTGAATTCTCAAATCTGTTCTGTTGATCTATGTTTACCCTTATGTTAGTATCAAACTGTCCTGATAACTGGAGCTTATATTAAGTTTAGGAAATGAAAACTCTCCAACTTTGTTCTCTTTCAAAATTTTTTGGCTATTCTGTCTTTTGGATTTCCATATACATTTTAGATATAGATTGCCAATTTCTGCAAAAAAGCCCACTGGAATTTTGATGGAAATTGAGTTGAATCTATAGATCAACATCAGGGGAGCTGCCATCTTAATAATACTGAGTGTTCCAATCATTGAACATGGACTGTTTCTCCATTTATTTAAATGATATTTAATTTCCCTCAGCATTGTTTTGACGTTTTCAGGGTACAAGTCTTGCACTTCTTTTGCTAAATTTATTCACAAGTATTTTGTTCTTCTGAGTGGAATTGTTTTATTTTTATTTTCAGATTGTTCATTCTCATATGTAGAAATATAATTTATTTTCCTCTATTAATCTTGTATTCTGCAACCTTGCCCAACTTGCTGATTAATTTTTTTTTAAAGATTTCACTCATTTATTTGACAGAGAGAAAGAGATCACAAGTAGAGAGGCAGGCAAAGGGAGAGGGGGAAGCAGGCTCCGTGCTGAGCAGAGAGCCCGATGCGGGCCTCAATCCCAGGACCCTGAGATCATGACCTGAGCCAAAGGCAGAGGCTTAACCCACTGAGCCCTCCAGGTACCCTGCTGACTAATTTTATTAGGGGTTTGTGTGCATTTGTGTCTATTCCTTAGGATCTTCCACATACAGAATCATGTTATGTGCAAATAAGGACAGTTTTACTTCTTCCTTTTCTTTCTTTTTCTTGTGATTGTACAGGCTAGAACCTCCAGTAGGATGTTGAATAGAAGTTTCAAGAGCTGACATTCTTGCATTGTTTTTTCACCATTAAGTATGATGTTAACACTAAGTCAAAAAGAGATATGCCCCCCTATGTTTGTTGTAGTATTCTTTACAACATCCCAAACACGGAAGCAACCCAAGTGCCCAGTGATACATGAATGGATAAAGAAGATGTAGTGTATATGTTTGTAATGGAATATTCCTCATCCGTAAAAAGAATGAAGTCTTGTCATTTGCAGCATGGATGGATCTAGAGGGTATAATGCTAAGTGAAATAAGTCAGTCAAAGACAAATACCACACGGTTTCACTCATATGTGGAATTTAAGAAACAAAACAAATGAACACAGAAAAAAGAGACAAAAAAAGTCCAGACTCTTAAATACGGAGAATAAACTGGTGGTTACCAAAGGGAGGTGGGTGGGGGATGGGTGAAACAGGCAATGGGGATAAAGAATACACTTATCTTGAAGAGCACTGAGTAATATATGGAATTGTTGAATCACTATATTGTATACCTGAAACTAATATAACACTGTATGTTAGTTATATAGAAATGTAAAAAAAAGTATGATGTCAGCTGTAGATTTTTCATAGATATCCTTTTTTAAAAAAATATATTTATTTATTTATTTGAGAGAGAGAGATAGTGAGACAAAGCATGACCAAAACGGAGAGGGAGAAGCTGGCTCCCTGCTGAGCAGGGAGCCCAAGGTGGGGCTCTATCCCAGATTCCTGGGATCATGACCTGAGCTGAAGGAGACACTTAACTGACTGAACCACCCAGGCGTCCCTCATAGGTGTCCTTTTTCACATTGAAGAAGTTATCTTCTCTTTCAAGTTCATTGAGAATTTTTATTATGAATTGGATTTTGTCAAATGCTTTTTCTGCATCTATCGAGACGATTGTGTGGTTTTTATCCTTTATTCTATTTTAAAAAATATTTTATTTATTCATTTGACAGAATGAGAGAGAGAGGGAGAGAGCACAAGCAGGGGGAGCAGCAGAAGGAGAGGGAGAAGCAGGTTCCTCACAGAGCAGGGAGCCGATGTGGGGCTCAATCCCTGGACCCAGGACCTGATCATGCCCTGAGCTGAAGGCAGACACTTAACTGACTGAGCCACCAGGTGCCCCTCCTTTATTCTGTTAATATGGTGTATTACATTAGTTCATTTTATATTATATGATCTTTACATTCCTGCATTTAATGCTGCTAGATCAGAGTGTATAATCCTTTGTATGTGTTGCTGGGTTCAAGATCAATCTGACTTTGGGAGAAATGGAGAAATTACTTAAGTGAAATGGTCTGTACAAAATCTTGTTGGTTTTAAAGATATTCTTAAAAAATTAGAAAGTTCAGCTGTTGGGGCATCTGGGTGGCTCAGTCGTTGAGTGTCTGCCTTTGGCTCAGGTCATGATCCCAGGGTCCGGGGATCGAGCCCCACATCGGGCTCCCTGCTTGGCAAGAAGCCTGCTTCTCCCTCTCCTGCTCCCCCTACTTGTGTTCCCTCTCTCGCTGTGTCTCTCTCTTTCAAATAAATAAAATCTTTAAAAAAAAAAAAAGAAAAGAAAAGAAAAAGGAAGTTCAGCTGTCAGCATCTATTTATCATTAGGACCAGTATCCCAAAAGTTTGAAAGCACTCCTATTGAGTATAATCTATGTTGGAACTAAGAATGGAGAATGTGTTTTGAAACTCTGCATTCTTTTAATGTTATACAAATATTTTATTAACCTGGATAAGGAGGAGTCAATTCAATTTTGTGAAACCTTTTTATTCATTTTTTTAAAGATTTTATTTATTTGAGAGAGAGAGAGGGAGGGAGAGAGTGTGCAAGCGGGGGAGGGGCAGAGGCGGAAGGGAGAGAAAAAAATCTCAAGCAGACCCCATGCTAGGGTGGAGCCATATGCAAGCTTGGCTCCATCCCACAGTCGTGAGATCATGACCTGAGCCAAAGTCAAGAGCCGGGTGCTCACCCAACTGAGCTACACAGGTGCCCCTTCTTACTCATTTCTTAGTGGTATC
Organism: Ailurus styani; assembly: GCA_002007465.1. Classification (NCBI taxonomy): domain Eukaryota; kingdom Metazoa; phylum Chordata; class Mammalia; order Carnivora; family Ailuridae; genus Ailurus; species Ailurus styani. The sequence continues at coordinate 1,923,714 of LNAC01000069.1, forward strand.
TCTTGAGACCATTATTCATTTTATTTCATTACTACAATTATAGGCTCGAAGTCTTACAACCTTTCTGAAAGACAAAAACTCAGAAAATTCAAACTGTGCAATTTTAATATCTAGCATTTGTTTTCAACAGTGAACATAATGGATTTATCCCCACTTTCATCCTTTTCTTTCAAAATGAGTTTGAAAAGCTCTTTCTCTTTTTTACAAGCTAGAAAGTATCCTTTGTACAGTGAAGACTCAAATTGTATCTTATCGTCATGTCCTGGAACACTTCTCTGAAAGAATATGATGTCATTTCCTTCATCATTGATACTGTCCGGAGGACACATTTCCTATAGAGAAAAAAAATATTATTTAATTTTTTAAGGACGTGAACAGTTTGAATATGTGTGGTTTATTTTGAAGTACATTACTGAGAGAACTAAAGAAGTGTTTATTCTCAAGAGTCAAGAAACAAACAAACAAACCTTTCAGCATAAGAATACTGATCTCATCTCCTCTTAATTCCTCATCTATCTATTCTTCCTGTTTACTCTGGCTTTTCCCACCATTGAATGCACATTCAGGTTTAGGGCTGTAGTTTCTCCCAATTTACCCATCAGATAGCTTCCTTTTCTCCTCTCCCCTGAGTGGAGTCTGTATCCGGTCAAGACGAAGTACAGTTCCAGCAGAGACCGGCTGTTTGTGCCAAGGTCCATTCCTGTCTTCTTGAACCATTCACAGCTAAAGACGTTCATGACCTCCACCCCTAGGCATAGGCTAGCTCTTGTTTCTGAGCCAAATGTGAGAGAGGCAGAAAGTGGCAGGCATCTCAGCTTCTTCCGTCCTTCAGTGGAGTCTGGGACTGAATTGTACTAGGGCTATGTCCTGGGTTCCAGTATAACCCTGGTTATTGGCTTAGACAGCACTTTTTCTCTGCCAAGCACTCTAGTCCTGCAGTAGTCCTGAATTTCTATCCTGAAATTGGCTGGGCTCTTCCCTGGACCAAATGCTGATTCCTGTGTCCCTCAGTCACAGCAGAGGGTTTTCTCAAGGATAGCTAAATCACTTGAAACTATAATCCTGCTGGTCGCTCAACTGACTGTGCTGCCTGCACTTTTCTTTTTTTTTTTTTTTTTAAGATTTTATTTATTTATTTGACACAGAGAGAGATCAGATCACAAGTAGGCAGAGAGGCAGGCAGAGAGAGAGGGGGAAGCAGGCTCCCTGCTGAGCAGAGAGCCCGATATGGGCCTCGATCCCAGGACCCTGAGATCTTGACCTGAGCCGAAGGCAGAGGCTTTAACCCACTGAGCCACCCAGGCGCCCTGCACTTTTCATATTATTGCATCATACCTACCTTTCAGGATGGACTAGAAAATGTAAGGACCACCCAAGGTTCTTTCCATGTTAATCCCAGAGCCAGTAGACATTTTGAGCTTAATTTTGACCCCCAGGTAGCAAAGATTACCATTATCCTAAAGACTAATGGAGAGACCTCCAGACCCAAAATAGCATTCCAGCATCCTCCCGAGATGCCTGAAAGGATCTGGGTGGGGAGGGGATTTCCAAACTTCTCAGTCAGTTGTGGAATTGATAGTTCTAATTCTTGACCTTCATCCTTTATCAACAAACGAGAGTCCCAAACTGATGACAATATAAAATATCTCACCCCAGCTCATCTGTAGCTTTCTACAATATACCAGAATTTAGGGAGACCTAATTCAGGTGTCCTATTTCAGAACAGAGGCAAGGAAATCTTGGGGCAGTAGCTCTCCTTGGCTTTCGTGTTGACTCTTCACAGCCCTCATAGGAAAGGTGCACAACAAATGGATGTGGAAACAATCCCAGTGACCTTGGGGAACTCTCAACTTGGAAAGTCCTACCTGGTGAAACTTGAGTACTCCAAGGGTCTAAGGTAGTCTTTACATCAGGAGGAGTTGAGTCTGAACCCAGGGAAAGTAAGCTTGACCTAACATCTGTTAGTTTGATCCTCTCCCAAGTGCATTAGTTAAGTCTAAGAAATAAAATATAACACATAAATGGGGCGCCTGGGTGGCTCAGTCGTTTAAGCGTCTGACTCTTGATCTCAGCTTGAGTCTTGATCTCAGGGTTGTGAGTTCAAGTCCCATATTAAAATTTATTTATTTACTTAAATAAATAAATAAGAAAATAACATATATCAGTTGAAAGCTGCAGGACGTAGCCAAGACTTAGGCTAAAAAGCAGGAACAAAATTAAGGATTAAAATATCATCATAATTTACAAAGTAGAAGGCTTACAGAAGGACAGTTAGTTTCATTCTGTGTGGCAGGACTCGTTCTGGAACGTAACAAGCCATTCTTTTTTTTTTTTAAGGTGAAGTTCATTCCTTTTTTTTCTTTTTTTTTTTAAGATTTTATTTTTTATTTGACAGAGAAAGAGAGAGAGACAGTGAAAGAAGGATCACAGCTGGGGGAGTGGGAGAGGGAGAAGCAGGCTTCCCGCTGAGCAGGGAGCCTGATGTGGGGCTTGATCCCAGGACCCTGGGGTCATGACCTGAGCCGAAGGCAGACACTTAATGACTGAGTCACCCAGGCGCCCCAGAAGCCATTCTTTAATATACATGGTAATTTTTTTTTAAAGATTTTATTTATTCATTTGACACAGAGAGAGAGAGATTACAAGGAGGTAGAGAGACAGGCAGAGAGAGAGGAGAGAGGAGGAAGCAGGCTCCCTGCTGAGCAGAGAGCCCGATGTGGGCCTCGATCCCAGGACCCTGGGATCATGACCTGAGCCGAAGGCAGCGGCTTTAACCCACTGAGCCACCCAGGCGCCCTATACATGGTAATTCATGTCTGTCCTTTATATCCTTTCTTTACCTATAGGTTGATTATTCAGAAGACTTGGGTTCTGAAACGAGTCTTGTGCGCTTTCCTCCCTAGAGCAGGCTCAGAAAAACCATGATGTCATTGCAAGAAGTTAGAGTCTAATGATTATTAGTAACTATCCGTTTTAAGGTTTCTCTGCTTCTCGCTACTCTTGTTCTAGATAAAAGTTTGAACTGAGGATACTGGGGTTTTTAAATTTTGCACAAAAATATGACCAAAACAAGTCAGTCTTACCTTAAAGGAAATAGTTTTGTTCTTGCAGGAGAGAGTAGACATTCTCTTACACTTCACAGAGATGGTTACCGCCAGACCTCTAGTGAGACTATCTTTATACATATATATGATAAATACGGTATGGGGTGCGTTACCTGAAACAAACATTAAAAAGTGAGAACACTAGTTAGAAGAAGTTTTGCAAATCAGTATTTATGGAAATTAGCCTAAGGATAATCCTTATAGACCCATTATCATTACTCTGAGATTCAGCCAGTTAAATAGGTGCCCTCACACTCTTTTTTTTTTTTAAAGATTTTTATTTATTCATTTGACACAGAGAGAGAGAGAGAGATCACAAGCAGGCAGACAGGCAGGCAGAGAGAGAGGAGAAAGCAGGCTCCCTGCTGAGCAGAGAGCCTGATGTGGGCCTCGATCCCAGGACCCTGGGATCATGACCTGAGCCGAAGGCAGCGGCTTTAACCCACTGAGCCACCCAGGCGCCCTTTT
>LNAC01000069.1:1927418-1962324 GCA_002007465.1 Ailurus styani
GATCCCAGGACGCTGAGATCATGACCTGAGTCGAAAGCAGAGGCTTTAACCCACTGAGCCACCCAGGCGCCCATGCCCTCACACTCTTTAAAACACATTCACAATATGTGTTACAACACAAATGCTGCAACTTTTGGAGTGTTTTATAGATACTCTGAGTTCATTAAAAGATTGTTTTTAATTTTGTTTTTAAGATTTTATTTACTTATTTGACAAGAGAGAGAGCGATCACAAGTAGGCTGAGAGGCAGGCAGAGAGAGAGGAGGAAGCAGGCTCCCCACTGAGCAGGGAGCCCGATGTGGGCCTTGATCCCAGGACCCTGAGATCATGACCTGAGCCAAAGGCAGAGGCTTTAACCCACCGAGCCACCCAGGCGCCCCTGTTTTTAACTTTCAAATGCTAGATAGAACATTAAAAAATCTGTTAAGGTAAAAATTTAGTTTTTTTTAAAAGTGCACCTTCACTGTTTAAACTCTGCCTCAACTCTGATATTTGGAATTCAGACCTTGGAAGTCCCAATTAACCGATTCACTTTGTAAGGGACTCTAAATTTCTGGTGTAAGACAGACTTACTTGAAATGTTTGTGTATTTATTTTTAATTTTGAGCTTTGAAAATGCCATCAGCAATTTCAGCTTTAAGCAGCAGGGACTAAGGATCCATGTAGGGATCCCATATAGTTAATGCAGCTACAGTGAAGGGATTGGTGACCCACATGTAGGCTCACAGCATGACCCCTAGCACTATCTTTATTGCATCAGTTTTTCACTCCAGCCAAAAAAATGTGGACTACCCTATCAAGTTTCTTATGAGTGAAATTATTACTACTCCTAGGACTTTTCATCTGAGGATTAGGCCTATCATAGAAAAACAGAGGTAGTTAAATGGAATGGGAAGAAGTAGCTTGTCACTTTTATGGTACAAATATGTATTAAAAAATAATACCTGTACAGTCAGAATCAGGCATATCCTCAAACACGGGTTGATTGCCTTGGTTAACGAAGAGAACTTGGTCGTTCAAATTTCGTATGATAGAGAGTTTAGGTTCAAGCTTGCCAAAGTAATCTGATTCCAGGTTGTCTACAATGCACATTAAGTTTCATTTAAAAATATTTATTTTTCCCTCTAAATTTACAAATAAGCATACTATATGTTTCAGTTTTCTATTAAGCTCCTAATCGTAATCCTCTGGTACAGAAGCAGCTAGGGCGACGTTGCACGGTGCTTTTAAACCCATTTCCGAGAGCATACCCCGCTTTTGTTATTACCCAGAACTACTCTTCCTCTACAGTCTTACAGTCAGATATCCTATTTTCTAACCACTATTTCCCATCCTTTTAGCTTTTTTAAGCTTTCCTCTACTTCAGAGCCCCCCGGCCTCTTGTATTTTCTCCCTGTCTACCTCTTCCTGTCTTCCCTTTCTTCTCTATGCAGCCTGGACCTCACGGCTCATCATTTTATCTGTGCTTTTGCCAGTATCTTAAATCCGGAATTTATTTGTCCTCCTACTACAAAACCCCAAACCTGGTTACCGAGTCTGCCAGTGAACAATTCTGTACAGGTACGCATTGGCGTTGTCACAAATTCACCAATGGTCCGTACTTCCTTTCTGTTACAGTTCAGTACTCTTCTGTAGTCCAGAGCTGCAATTCCAAACCTTCTCCTGTGTCCTAAGGATGTCCACACTGTCACCTCTGCTTTCCCTTTCAGCAGATGATTTTCTGCCACTCCACTTACAAGTGTAACCATGGCACCCCCAGTTATTTCTTCTACCCCTCTTGTCCCAAGGGAACATGTGGAACAAGTGCCCCTCCTGGTGTCCATGGCTAATCCCATCTGTGATTCATATGTATCTTCTACTGAAAACTTGATTGACCAATCATCCCCTCTCTTTTATCAACCCAGCCATTTGACTTCCTGGATATTATTCTAAAGAAACAATCAGGCAAATGTGTAAATACTTCACTGCACAAATGCTTATAGGAGCATTGTTAAAATAGCAACAAACTGGAAATAATTTAAATGCCGTCAATTAGGGATTGATCAAAAACATTTTGATAGGCCCTTACTATGGAAGATCACGAATTGAATATAACTATAATTATTCATTGCTATGGAAAGTTGTGCATGTGTATTTAAACTAGAAAAAGCAGCTTAGGTATAGTATAACATATACTGAAAGATATATAGGAATATTGCATTAAAATGATAGCAATGATTATTTCTGGGTTATTTTCATGTTTTTATTTTTCCTATTGTTTTTTGCTTTATTACCTAAAATTATTTATAATAAACATATTATTTTTATAATAAGAAAAACATAAAGCTCTTTTCACTTTGAGATTTAAAATTTCTCTATCAACCATATTCTACTCTGTAGCTGGCCTTGTTTCTCTCTTCCAATAGTCATGCTTCTGGCAAGAATTGTCTATCACTTTCTTGCCATTCACTCTTCCACTGATTGCAGTCTGCCTCCATTTCTTTCTCTTTTTTCTAAAGATTTTATTTATTTATTTGAGAGAGAGTGAGAGAGAGCATGAGCTGGGGGAGAGGCAGATGGAAAGGGAGAGGTAGACTCCTGGCTGAGCAGGAAGCCCAGTGCGGGGCTCCATCCCAGGACCCCGGGATCATGACCTGAGCCGAAGTCTGACACTTAACCCACCGAGCCACCAATTTCTCCCCTCTGCCTCCATCTCTCCATCAAATTGCTTTCACGGAGGTCACCAAATTCCCTGTTGGTAAATGTCATAGAAACTTTCCGGCCCTTGGTTTTCAAGGCTGCAAAATCCAACAGGGTGCCTATGACCTCCAGCTTGAAAGGCTCTCCTGGGATTCTGTGGCATCCTCTTGGTTTTCTCCTTCCTCTTTGGTTACTCTGCTCTGTTCTTTATTAGCTTCTTTGTCTACTGCATCCTTTAAATGTAGGTATTTCAGCATTTAGTCCTTGGCTTTTACTTTTTCCCTCTACACATTGCCTCTGACTTGTCTTTTTATTCCTGTAGCTTCAGATGCCATTTCTATGCATAAGCCTCCTACATCTGTATAACCAGCCCGGATTTTCATCCTGAGCTCCAAACTATATGTCCAAGAGTCTACTGGACATTTCCACTAGGATGTCCCACAGATAAGATCCAAAACTAAATTTATGTCTTCCTCTTTGCTCCACATACCTCTTTACCTTGCTCTTCCTTTTGTGTTTCCTATTTAACAGAATGGTACAAATTGCCTACGTGAAAAAATGTAGTGATCATTTCTTCTGTTTTTCTCTCCATCTCCTTCTAAATCTAGCCCCAATCATGTCCTGTTGATTATTCCAAGTATTTCTAAAATCCCTCCACAGCTCTTCATTGGCACCCACTGTGCTACCTTAATTCATGTCACTGTCATTTCTTACAGGGACTGCATCAATAGCCTCTTAATTGGCATTTCCCTTTTTGGTCCACACATCAATTCTTTTTTTTTTTTTTTAAGTTTTATTTTTATTTATTTGATAGAGAGAGAGATTACAAGTAGGCAGAGAGGCAGGCAGAGAGAGAGAAGGAAGCAGGCTCCCCGCTGAGCAGAGAGCCCGATGCGGGCCTCGATCCCAGGACCCTGAGATCATGACCTGAGCCGAAGGCAGAGGCTTTAACCCACTGAGCCACCCAGGTGCCCCCACACATCAATTCTTTATACTGAAGCCAGAAGCAATTATAATTCACTTTTAATTAAAGTTAAAATTCAGAGAGACGATCATGTTATCTCTGAATTTTATGAGACACATAGCCACCCAGAATAAAGATCATATTTTCAGATTTCCTTGAAGTTGGTCTAGCCACATGACTAGATTCTAATGGATGGAATGAGTGCAATTGATATGTACGACTTCCAAGTAGAGCCTTTAAAAGAAATGGGGCTGTCTTCCTCCTACTTTGAACCCTTTCTTGCTAGCTGGGATATGGACCCAAGAAGTGCAGTAATGCTTTTCAAGTATGTGAGTGAGTTCAACAGCTTAGGGATGCTGGAATAACGAGAGAGAGAAGAAACTTGAGATCCCAACATCATCAGGCAGTATCTAGCTGTACTAATCCTGAACTACCTACTTGGCCTTGTGTTTGACAGAAGCATTTTCTATCTTATTCAGTTACTATATTTTTGGATCTCTTTGTTATGGCAAACTACTCTGTATTCCAGATCATATAAATTGTGCTTAATGAGTCCCCATTATCCCAAAAATAAGATCCAGCTTCCCTATCTTGGAGTAAGAGAACCTTCTTTATCTGTACCCTATTTATCATTCTTCTCACACTATTCTCCTACTCCCATTCTGAGTTACTTTTAATTCCCCATAGGTGCCATGCTTTCTTTCATATCTTGGCCTTTGGATGTGGTCTTCTCCCTGCCTAGAATACTTTCTCTTGGCTAGCGCCTATTCAACTCTTCAAATCTGTCCCACCTTCACGGTGACCTCCCAGAATCTACTGAACTGAGTTAGATGCCCCTTCTTTGTGCTCCCAAAGCATCCTGTGCCTTTGTAACAGTTGACATACCATATTCCAATTGCCTTCCTGTTGTGCCTGCTTCTTCCTATAGGAGCCATGTTTTGTTCACCATTGTATCCTACTGCTTAACCTAGCGCCTGGGATACAGATGCCAATATGTATTGAATTAAATAAATGGAGAGTAGGGCAGTCTTTAAGAAACACAAGGAGTAATATGTCAATTATATCTCAGTAAAGCTGGGGGAATAAAAGAATATGAAAAAATAGCATTTTTTCCCCAAAAAAGTTTCTATTTTCTATTTTTAGTCCAGTAAGGATTGCCTTAAGAAGGGGAAATGTGATATTTTTAAGGAAAAGTATGAGAAACTAACAGGCTTTAATAATCTGGGAGTCTGTTAGAGGATCACAGGCCAGACATGGGTATGATCCTACCTGGATGCCAGGACAAGGAGTGGGTGCATCCACATCATAATAAGACTCAGTGATTCAGCCTCAGAGCTCTGCTTGCTCTACCCTTCCCCATCTCCTCTATTTCCAGAATTCTCTGCCACCTGGGAGCCTCCCAGGCTTCTTCCCAAAGCATTTCTGAGAGAGAGGGTTGAAGAAGGAGGATTCTCTTGATTCTGGACAATTCTCGTGCTTCAGTCCCTTTTTCCTCCAGAGAATCCATAACTTCCTGCTAACCTCAGGATCTGTATAACAGGTGAAGCCTACCTTTTAGATTCTAAGAGCTAGAGAATTTCCTAAGGTGTAGGGAGGAGCATATTTTGCTAGAAGTTCTTATTTTTATCCCTTATGGTCATCTTTATTCCAAGGCTATGCTGTGGAGTCCTCATTCCTTTGTGGAAAGATGCGCTTCTCAAATATACTGATACCAATTTCTCTCAGCTGAGAGTGGTGATATGAATGTGTCTGAGAGATGCTTACTTAAAGTAGTTACTTATTTTACAAAGAGAAATAAATGTATACTTTACCGTCATTTTCAGCTAAAGGGGAAAAAAAAAGAAACAAAATATGTTAAATTCTATATTTCAATTCAGAATATCTTTTCCCCTACCATTTCATTACTCTCCTGTCACTCCCCAATGTTTAACCACTATCTTACCAGTGATGGCCTTTGTGGGCCTCCACCAGAAATAGTCTATAATCATCCCAAAGGTGCCGTAAAATGAAGCTCATTAGACTTAGTGTGTTCTTAGGTAAATTAGATATAAAACCTATATCTGGGGTTTATAAATTCAAATTTTCAGTTAAAAGAAAATAAAGAATTTATTCATTTATTTGACAGATAGAGAGAGAGCACAAGCAGGCAGAGTGGCAGGCAAGGGAGAGGGAGAAGCGGGCTCTCCGCTGAGCCCAATGTGGGGCTCGATCCCAGGACACCAGGATCACGACCTGAGCCGAATGTAGCCGCTTAATGAACTAAGCACCCAGGCACCCCCAGTTAAAGGAAATCTTATAAAATGATAGATTTACTCTTAAATTTATTGTTTAAGAGGAAAGTCACCTAGGGACTTTGTATGAAGCTTTCAAATGAAGCCAGCCTTTCTAGTGAAGCCAAACTGCCCATCGAAGATTAATCACTAGAGTCTGTTTTTTATTTTTCAACTGTATTTACATAAAATGGTATAACTCACTCACAGAATTCTAGATGTAAGGTATTACTTATATGATTTGCCAGTTTGTTTTGGGAAATTATATTCCCTGAATGTATCCAATTTTGTGGGATTTTCGTGATATGCACCTGAAGCCACCTTATGAGTTGGCTTTTGTTAACTAAAGAGCCAGGACATGTGGTGGGACGAGGTGCTAGGATGTTGGACATATTATGGTCAATTTCTAGAGGCCCAATATATTTTTTTTGCAGAGAATAGTGTCATTAGTATTACAATGGAATCTGGTGACCGGAAAAAGGCACTTAATAGTTCACCTCACAACATCTTTTCCAGCTGCATTTATCTGAACCCTTATTTGGCCTATTGCTTTAGGCTTACCTATAAAGTAAAGTGTATTGTCAATAAATTTCATTTCCACAAAGTTGATGCAATTGTCTTCTACTGGGTTTGCAGCCATCTTTATTCCTAATGAAAGCAAATCATCATCTGTGAAAAGGTAGTGGTTGTTCGATTTACATGAAAAGAATCTTTACTACTTATTGCCTTGTACTAGTCCAAATTCAGAAGTCAGTACATCACCCAGTATGCTGATGAACACTTTGGACATCGAATACATGCTCAGGTCTCGAGCTTATGAATACACATGTTTAGATGTTTTCTTGCAAAACACCAAGATATTTTGGGGTCTAGAAAGCATCTTAGAAAACAATTATAAAAGGTGGATAAGTGGTCCACTACCAAACTGAAATATTGTCCTAGCATCTTGGGGGAAATATATTATCAATATCAATATAAAAATGCCTGTCATTTAACTATGGATTGGCTCTATCTCTGTCTTTCAACCTATGAGTTCATGCGCATGGGAGACCGAAGGTTTGTGACTTCATTGTTAAAGTGCTAACGGTGAGACAATGATAAAAATGGTGTTTCCTCCTGGCACCGAGGGCAGGGTGGTGGGGGTCGTGGTGGGAGGAGGGTGAAGGGCTTGGCATCTGGTGGCCCTCTTTCTCCCTATGCAGCAGTAGCTTTAGATCCGGAGTTTGGGTTTTGCTATGCTTTTTACACAAGTAATACATAAATATGCAGTGTTTCTGAAAAAACAACAACAAATAATTTAGGATTTGAAAATGTTAAAACCCCTTTTTGCTCTCCTCTGCCCCGCCCTACTCCACCCCACTCAATGTAGTGTGTGTCCTTCCAGACCTTTGCCTATGAAGCAGGGATTCTCTATCTGGGAAATTTCTGAATGTGGATGTGAAAAAAATTACATATTCTCACAAATTTCTAACTGAAATTTAGCAGTTCCTTCCATTATGGTGTAGGAAACAAATGTATTATTAACAGTACTTGTAATGTCACTAATAGAAATACATATTTCCTATTGTGTTACCTTAAGATCTTGAAATAGGATTTAAACTCCTAAATATTTTGAAATATACAGAAGTTATTGGTCGTACCAGTAGATTTTGTGATTTATGTGTTAAGAAGCACATATCAGAATTTGTTAATTTTTTGATAACCCCATTTTNCAAATTTCTAACTGAAATTTAGCAGTTCCTTCCATTATGGTGTAGGAAACAAATGTATTATTAACAGTACTTGTAATGTCACTAATAGAAATACATATTTCCTATTGTGTTACCTTAAGATCTTGAAATAGGATTTAAACTCCTAAATATTTTGAAATATACAGAAGTTATTGGTCGTACCAGTAGATTTTGTGATTTATGTGTTAAGAAGCACATATCAGAATTTGTTAATTTTTTGATAACCCCATTTTGACATAATAGATTTCCTTTATAATCTTAAGTATTTAATGTTATGCATGTAAAAACATTTTGAGAAGGGGTCCATAAACTTCACCAGATTGTCCATGAGTTTCCATGACACAGAAATGATTAAGAGGCTCTACTTCAGAGTTTAGCAGTACTTTGGGTTCCTGAGGATAGTTATGGTCGGGGCTCTAATGCAGGTGTGTGGGTCACAGTTGTCATTGGTATATATAGGGGTATTTAAGTTGAAGCTCCTAGGTAGTGAACTGACTCGAATATTTTTCTGGTATAGCCTGCTGAGGCCAGATATATATGGTAGAGGAAGCAGGAAATCAAAACTCAGTTAAAAAACTTAATCCAAATTAAGTTAACCCAAGACACTTGTCAGTTGATGGCTATTTAACAGTTTAATCTATGTTCAGTTCCTTATACACATACAAATATGGATAGTTATCAAATTTATACAGATATATAATATACAAGCATATGAAATAATGGCTAGGTGGTCTTCTCTACAAACTTTAATACTATGTAATGCACTCATATTTTTGGAAAATAATTTACCTGAAAAGTACTAAGTAGTACATGCAGGAATTGGATGAAATCACTTATGTTTAGTCAGTGAGTGAATGAATTTAGAGGACACTGTTACCTTAAAAATAATAATGTTACACAATATTTGAAATCATTCATCAGTTAATTATTGAGCATGGACTGTGTGTCAGTAATGGAGCTAGAAAGCTGACAAAACATAATACCTACCCTCCAATTATTCAGAGTCTGGTGAAAGAAAAATACATAAACAATTACAAAATAGGATAATGAATGCCCCTGTCTGCCTGGCAGTGTTGAGGAAGACTTCTTAGAGGATGTGATAATGGTGTTGGCTTGTAAGAGAAACAGGCGTTTTCAAGCCCAGGGGAAGAAAACAATGTGAGCAAAGTCAGGAAGCAGGGAATTCTGAGAGAACACGGCTTGTTTGGAGCCTTTTACTGAAGTTAATGCAAATGCAGCCCCATTTTACAAGAAGAAAAGCATTTCCGATGATCTCACAACGTTCAAGATTAACTTTTCCTTGGGAATAAATAGAAAAGTGTGTAAAGAGATATCCTTGGAGTACATAAATCTACAAAATCTACAAAAACCAAGGTGTATTCTTGCTTTCCTTCTTCGTTTCAATTTTCTCAGCATTATAAATATTGCTTTCCGTAGTGCTCTCTCCACACATTCTATCATGATGGTACTTTGGCCCTTTTACCACTGTTTTCTTGCACCTGACTGTTTTTCCAGCTTATTTGTCTGGAGGGCACAAGCACGAACAGTACACCTCAGTACTTTGATAGCATTACTATCAGATACAAAAATATTTAAAATTATGAGAGAAGTGAACATTTATTTATTTTTTAAAGATTTTATTTATTTATTTCAGACAGAGAGAGAAAGAGAGAGCACGAGCAGGGAGAGGGGCAGAGAGAGAAGCAGTCTCCCAGCTGAGCAGGGAGTCCAATGCAGGGCTCGATCCCAGGACCCCGGGACCATGACCCAAACTGAAGGCAGACACTTAACCAATGCAGCCACCCAGGCGCCCCAAGAATAGTAAACATTTAAAAAACAGTATCACAATAACCAGTATGTCTCAAGAACTTCTGAGATATTTAAAGAATAGCCTAGCTTACATAATACTGACATGGAAGTAGCTAATTCTGTCAGGTATAAGAGACACTTAAATGTGTCAAGAGTGTTAATGGTTCACAGCTCATTTAACCTACCAGCTTTGAAATCGTGTCATTTTAGATAAACTAATTTGGAGGACTTGCCATATTTTCATTTTGCCTGTAAAGTAAGAGTATTACTTTTATATTGTATGAGTTGATTATGCCTACTTCAATTCACATAAAATGCAGCTTGCAATGTAGTTCAATTTGACAAAATCTCCCAAAGGAGAGTCAGATTATAAAGGCCTTGCTTAAGTAGGCTAAAGAGTTTGAACTGTTTTTTTTTTAAAGATTTTATTTATTTATTTGATACAGAGAGAGAGAGATCACAAGTAGGCAGAGGCAGGCAGAGAGAGAGGAGGAAGCAGGCTCCCTGCTGAGGACCCTGAGAAGGCAGAGGCTTTAACCCACTGAGCCACCAGGTGCCCTGAGTCTGAACTGTTGTTCTGAAAAAATGCCGACTTTAAGTAGGAGAAAGACATGGCCAAATTTATGTTTTAAAAAGCTCTCCCTGGCAGCAGTGTAGAGGATGGATTCTATGGGCAAGACTGGACAGAGGCCAGAAAACAACCTCAGAAATAATTTTAACGGTTAAGGTACCAGTTGATGAAGCTGTAAACGAAGGTAGTGGCTATGGGATGGAAGGAGATTTACCAGCAGGATTTTTTAGCTGATTGGTTGTAGGTCAAATGGAAGAAGAAAAACTGCGGGTGACTTCAAAGTTGCTGGCTTGGACAGTGTGTTGAGTGGTTACCTCATTATAACTAAGAAAAAAGAGAGTGATAGGCTTGAGAAGAAAATGCATTCAGTTTGCAAATCTTGGAGAGAAGTGTCACAGAAGGCAAGGGAGAAAGAAGTTTTAAAGAAGAACTGCTTGAGATCAGAAGCTGTGGAGCCTACAGGCTCCAACTTGTTCATTGAGTCTGGCTGTTAAAGAGTTAAGGAGAGGAAGAGTTTGGGGAATGTGGAGGGAGCAGAGGCACACTGACAAAGATCTAGGGCAGAATGGGGTGGGGCAGGATGGGGTGGGAGGTTAGACAGCAAATACAACATATTCTTTTAGGAAGTCTGGCTATAAAGGGTAGAGAGAGGGTGGTGGCTAGTTGGGGGGAGCAGTGTATATAACTTGCAAATTTCAGTTTCTGACTCCAGACCCACAGTCCAACTGCAGGATATACTAATGAATTACTTTCCAAAACATGCCCAAGTAAATCTGTCCCAAATGGAAACCTGGGAATCCTCCATTTCTTTGTCTAAACTGTCTCATAAATACTGTAGATTATAACTCAGAAATGTCTTTAGAATTTGGTATCTTCTCTCCGTCTCCACCAGCACTGTTTTTTAAAAATTAATTAATTAATTAATTAGTTTTACTGACTAATCCAGTTCTTTTTAAAATTTAAAATAAATTATTTAACATATAGTGTATTATTAGTTTCAGAGGTAGAGTTTAGTGACTCATCAGTTGCATTTAACGCCTCAGTACTCATTACATCATGTGCCATCCTTAAAGCCCATCACCCAGTTACCCCCTACCCCTCCCCCTCCCCTCCAGCAGCCCTCAGTTTGTTTCCTAGAGTTGAGTCTCTTATGGTTTTTCTCCCTCTCTGATTTTGCCTTATTTTATTTTTCCTTCCTTCCTCTGTGATTCTGTTTTGTTTCTTAAATTTCACATATGAATGAAATCATATGATAATTGTCTTTCTTTGATTGATTTATTTCACTTAGCATAATACCCTCTAGTTCCACCTGTCATTGCACATGGTAAGATATCATTTTTTTTTTTGGATGGCTGAGTAATATTCTATTGTATATATGAACCACATCTTCTTTAACCATTCATCTGTCAATGGCCATCTCAGCCCTTTCCACAGTTTGGCTATTGTGGACATTGCTGCTATCAACATTGGGGTGCAGGTGCCCCCTTTAGATCACCACATTTGTGTCTTTGGGATAAATGCCCAGTATTGCAATTGCTGGGTCCTAGGGTAGCTCTATTTTTAACTTGAGGAACCTCCATACTGTTCTCCAGAATGACTGTACCAGCTTGCATTCCCACCAGCTGTAAAAGAGAGGTTCCCCTTTTTCTTCATCCTCGCCAACATCTGTTGTTTCCTGACTTGTTAATTTTAGCCATTCTGACCGTCCACCAGCACTATTTTAAATCCAGCCCTCATCACTTCCTGCTGTATCTTCTATTTTAATACTCCTTGACTTGGTTTTCTTGCTTCGAGACTCTCCTGGGCTACATACTGTTGTCAGTGTCCTTTCTCCTGCCAGGCCGTAACTTCCCTGCTTTTGTTGCTTGCCAAACCCTTCATTCTTCATCTTTTAAGTCCCCATTCAACATTTTCTCTAGAGAAGCCTCCCTGACTCCTCTATTTCTATCTAATCATTCTCTCCTCAGTGCCCTCCTCTACCTACCCCTGTTTATGCTTCTCAAATAGCTCTTACTATGCTGAATAAGATTATTTTGATTATAAATAGATCTGCCCAGCTTCCTTTTGAGTTTCTTTATGGTGCATTGTCCTTTTTATCTTGGATCTTCAATACCCGGAGAGAAGTTTATATACAGCAGGAGCTCAATAAATGTTAAATGAATAAATGTTTCCTATGATTAACTGTGCTGCCATGACAACAGTATGTAAAGGGACTGGTAGAAATTTTTCTGTCTTAAAACCTTCACTCCATCTGAAAGTCAGTGAGAAGGAGAAGGAAAATGAGGAAGATCTGAAATATTTTATTTTTTAAAAGATCTTATTTATTTATTTGAGAGAGAGAAAAAGAGGGTGAGAGAGAGAGAGCATGGGGAGAGGGGCAGAGGGGGTGGGAGAGGGAAAGGGAGAGAATCCCAAGCAGACCCCAAGCTGAGCGAGGAACCCTATGCGGGGCTGGATCTCACAACCCTGAGATCATGACCTGAGCCAAAAGGAAGAGTCAGATGCTTAACCCACCGAGCCACCCAGGCGCCCCTGAAACATATTTTAAAAAATAGAGTAACTTCTCCAATATTCTCCCTCTTTCTTTCTTTCTTTCTTTCTTTCTTTCTTTTTTTTTTTTATCTCTAGTGCTTTCTTTTTTATTTCATGTGGGTGTTTATTTTCTTACCACTCTTTCAGTTCGATCTCACTACATCTACGATTACAACTGTTGTGCCCCTTTTCATTCCTCCCCTCAATTTTTCTTTCATTTTGTCACCCATGTTCCTTTGCTTTCTTAACTCTAGTCTATGAAAATTATAGTTCCCATTAGATAAGGATGCTTTGAATATTTCATCTAAAATCCTCAGGTTATTAGAGTTTTTCTTCTTTTAAAGTTACAAACCACCTCAGAACCATCCTCCTGGGAAATATGTAGTGGCGATTGGTTCTTTGAAACAAAAACGGTTTTAGTTATACAAGATTTGGAAACTAGCCAAAGGCTAGTGAATGATAGAAAATCATGATGGAAATTAGGTCACACGCTTTGCAATCCTGCCTGGAGCAAGTCACTTAATTTTGAGGGTCTCAGTTTCCTCATTTCAACAAAGAGGAAGTTGAATGGTTAATTTTTCAAGTTTTAACTAGCTCCAGCATTCTGTAATTCTGGATTTTAGGTAAGGTTGCAAGGAGAGAACCATTTATATGTGCCAAATGTCCTTGTAACCACTTCCTCGTAATTCTAACACGACATGTATTGATTGAATATTTATTATACAACCAGCATTGTTAAGCCATAGGAGTTTAAAAACACACAATTACATTGAAAGTAAAAGTGTCCTGAATTTGAAAAGCAATCATGTTTATCCTTGCTGTGGAATTACGATTCTGTGGCGTAGGCATGAGATGAAATGAGGAAGAATATTACCTAATTCCCTAAAGTCAGGTATGTAGTCATCCTTTTTTTTTAAGGCTTTACATATTTATTTTGAGAGAGAGAGAGAGAGCGTGCGAGCATGAGCGGGGTGAGCGCAGAGGGAGAGCTGAGCAAGGAGCCGGATGTAGTGCTGGCTCGATCGCAGGACTTGGGCATCCTGACCTGAGCTGAAGGCAGACACTTAACCAACGGAACCACCTAGGCACTCCCATAGTCATCTTGGTAGCAGTAAGATCAAAACCTAACTATTCAGTTCTAGAAATCATTTTGTTCTTGAAAATATTGTCATTTCAAAAAAAAAAAAAGAGAGGGAGAAAATGTTGCCCTTTATGAATATACACATGTGCGTGTGGCAGAGGTGGGATGGAAGAAGACCGAGGCAAAAAATTGACGTAGTTAATCATAAAAGGTGTATATGTAATCAACGGCTAAATACAGACTCAAAGGAGACAGCCAAAATGGAACTGATGTAGTTGGAATGGTCTTGTGTGAAAAGGAGAATTGAATTCAACCTTAAAGAATCCTTAAGATTTGATGGATGGAAAAGGAGATGGAAGAACATTTATGTGACCATTAAAACAATGTTGTGGTGGAGGGTAGACTGAATGGAGTCATTTTTTGGACTGTAGTGGAGCAATCCTGCTGTCCTGCAGTGAACTCAAGGTAGGGTGGGGTTAGAGAGGGCTTTGGAAGTCACTAGAAGAATGTGAATTTATCTATTCATCTATTTATTTAAAGTTTATTTACTTTTCTTAGAAATCTCTACACCCAATGTGGGGCTCAAACTCAGGACCCCCAGATCAAGAGTTGCAAGTTTTTTCTGACTGAGCCAGCCAGGCACCCCTGCAGAATGTGAATTTAATCTCATAGGCAATAGGAACGCAGATTACTGAGCAGGCAAGTGCATTATGAAAAAGATAGAGACAGGCTATGACACTACTGTAAGAATTTATGTAGGAATTCACATAAGAATTCATAATATCCCTGTAGGGACATTATAAACAAGCCAGGTTAAAAAAGATATTGTGGAGAAAGAGTTAATAGAACTTGAAAGAGCTTGATATAGGTAAAAAGAAAAGAGGAGTTTAAGGGGGTCCTAATTTTTGTTATTCATACTTCAAAATAGAGATATTTACTCAACCTTTTCCTGCTTATGACATAAAATTCTCCTGGGGAATGCTATAATTTTGTACAACTGTAGCCCGGCTTAGGGTGTTGATGCAGATTCCATCAAGATTAGCAATCTTCGGCAAAATTTTTGGTTTGCTTTTAGAATCATGGATTCAGAGTGGAGACGCCCTTTGAAGAGGAGCTTGTTTATTTTATCGTTTTATTTTTATTTTATTTTATGATTTTATTTATTTATTTGAGAGAGCGAGAGAGCAAAGGGAAGGGGCAAAGGGAGATGGAAAAGCAGACTCCCAGTTGAGCACGGAGCCCCCACACTGGGCAGGGAGCCCGATGTGGGACTGGATCCTAGAACCCTGAGATCATGTCCTGAGCGGAAGGACTTACTGAGCCACCCAGGCGCCCCTACTTTATTGTTTAAAGCAGTGATTCTCAAGGGGCTCATGAGGTCAAAGCTATTTTCACAATAATTCCAAGATATAATTTGTCTTTGTCATCCTCATGCTCTCAGGTGTACAGTACAGTCTATCAGAGGCTACATTCTGTGTGATATCGTACAGATTGAATGCAGAAGCAGACAGAAATGCAGCTAAGCCAGATAATAAAGAGATTCGTAAAGATGAAAAACAATGTCACTCTTCAGAGTAGATTTTTAAAAATATATAGTTACCTATAATTAAAAATTCTATTTATGCTAATCCACGATGTGCTTACTGTCATTTTAAAATAAATGAAAAGGTCGCTATTTTTAAATTTTCTCAGTTTTAATTTCTAATACAGTAAATGACAGCAATACAGTAAATAACGTAGAGAAACAAAACTTTTTAGGGTCTTCAGTAATTTTTAGGAGTGGAAAGAGGTCACAAGACCAAAGAGTTTGAGAACATTTGCTCAAAAGTGATACAGTCCAGTGTTGGTTAAAAGAGAAAAAGTTTCCACTCTGACTTTGCTATGTTCCCTACATTTGTTACTGCCTCTCCATCATAGTTGTGTCAGAAGACTGAAATTGCTCTCAAACGATTTTTCTAAGCTTACCTACTTCGGAACCATGCCTCATTTCCAAATAAAGAGGAATGATATTTCTTACCTGTGCTTGATAGTTTCCTACGAGAGGAAGGGATCTGGAAAGTTTGAGGTCCCTTTCTTTTCCTGAGCCTGTGTAGATGGGAAAACGTGGCAGTCCCTTCAGCCGCTGAAGCCGGCAGCTAGGAATGCAGAACTCTGCATTGGAAAACAGAGCGAGCTGGTTGTCAGTTCTAATAGCCATTAGGGGAGGAGACCAAGCGATTGGGAGAAAAGAGGAAGAAAGTGGAGGGAGGAGACTGTTCTGGCATGCCTTGGACCCGCCTTCAAATGTGGGCTTTCCCAGGGCACCAGAACTTGAAGTAATGTCAGAGAATTTGAGTACTTCTTTTAATGTAAAATCACTTTTTTAATGCAGTAATTTCTTCTGTAAAAGTTGGAGTTCTGGCCCTCCCACAGCTTGTGCCTCTTTCAGAAGTACTGTACTTCCAAGCTCCCCCCCCCTTTTTTTAAATGATTTTGTTTATTTGAGAGAGAGAGAGGGAGAGAGAGAGCATGCGAGAGCGCATACGAGCACAAGCAGGGGGAGCTCCAGAGGAAGAGGGAGGGGCACGCTCCCCATCAAGCAGGGAGCCTGAAGCGGGGCTCCGTCCCAGGACCTTGGGATCATGATCTGAGCTGAAAGCAGATGCTTAACCGACTGAGCCACCCAGGTGCCCCCAAGCTCCCCCACCTTTTTAGCTTTGTGTGGGTGGTGTTTTCTGTTTTGTTTTGTTTTTTAAGAATTACTTATTTGAGAGAGAGAGAGAGCATGGGGGGGATAGAGGGAGAGAATCTCAAGCAGACTCCCCACTGAGTGGGGATCCCAATGGGGGGGTGGGGGGCGCAATTTCATGACCCATGAGATCATGAGTACAGCTGAAACCAAAAGTCAGATGCTTAAGGGACTGAGCCACCCAGGTGCCCTCCAAGCCCTTTTAAAAAAGCACCTACTTGGTCAATTAGAAGCATCTTTTCTCACATTAATCTCTCTGTTTTGAGACTTTCTATTCACAAGAGCACAAAACTTCTTCCTTATCTTGCAGTGCTGAATAATCAGCCCTATTAGAATAGCCACCATAATGTAATAATAGCACCTAAAATGTAACTTTAAAAAAGCAGAGTAAAATATTACAACCTTGAAAATAGTTAGTAGAAAAAAAGTTCCTTGGACAGTTTTTTCTTGAACATGTGCTGAATTGTATTACCTTGCTAGCAAGGGAATTAGCAAAGTGACTTTGTTTTTGTTTTTGTTTTTGCCAGTATAGAGCCTGTATAGAAACAGAGGGGTTCTAGAATTAGGAAGCAAAATGCTTCCATAACTGGCTAGTTGGGTTTTTTGTTTTGTTTTTTAACAAAATAGAGTTTTCATTTTATAAGATCATAAATACATCATGTCCACAGCAGTGATTACAAAGGAAGCCTGTGGTGGGATGGTCGGAGGTGCTTGGTGGGGAGACTATCAGAAGAAGAAAAATCACGCATTTATGAAGTATATGATAAGAATACACACATGATTGAAATTGAACTAACAGATATCCAACTGTAGTGTATGAAAGCATGAAACGGAGTCAAACAGTGATCAGAACCAGAGTACCAGACAAATTAGTTTTAAATGTCCCATTGCCGATGATTTTTCTCCAACTGTAAAGATGTAGAAAGTACAATTTACCCATTTCTTAGTTTGGGGATAAAACTTTTTTTTTTTTTTTGGTACAGAGCAACCCAGATGTCTTCATGTCCTACCTACTTCATAGGATTATTTGTGAAGATTAAATGAGTTGAGATAGCCCTTTGAATATTTTAAAGCACTAGACAACTATAACTCTCCACACACTCTCATTTATTCTTACTCATTTAGTTTATGCAATGGAGATAACATTTTAAAAATAAAATAAAATGTACTCAGTGTTCTCTTATTCTGGTGTAAACATTTATGTATTAGGTGGAATCATTTTTCCTGGAAATATTTTAGGAACTGGATAACTATCTCTTTAATAAGCATACAATGTGAATAGAAGAGGAATCGATCAGCATTTCCCAGACTTTTGGATTTAATGGACTATAAAGAATAATGACAATAATGAGAATAATGCAGAAGAGATAAACACTGAGTGGGCAACTTTATATTTTGCTAAGTAAGGCCATTAAATATCTTTAAAATCTTTATATTTTTATTTAATGAAAGACCACTTTAACACCAAAAAAAAAAAAATCAGGAAGTACATAGTATCAGAGTAAAGGACAATTATTTAAGCAGATGCTATGGCTTTATGAAAAAGTCATTATTTTTCCCCATTTTACCACACATGGTAAAAATTTCAACACAGATTGCTATCAGTCCTCAAACAGTGATTGAGATCCTATTAAGAGTATCAGTAATAATTCTCTAATTATCTAGTTTAGTTTTATTAAGTGATTTATATTTCACAACATTAGCAAATCAAGTTAAACAAACTGAGTACCTATTTTCTGGGAACTTACTTAAAACGAATGGCTTTTTCTCAAGCAGCCAATAAATAAACATATACACAGAAGTCTTTATGACAACTAACATCGAGATAAACCAAAGTGAAAAAACCCTGTTAACTGTAGTTTGCTAAGGTGCAAGAGTGTGTACCTGGAATTTATGGGCAATGTTATTGACCTTTGTTTTATGAGGTGATATTTTTTTCCTTCCATATCAACTAACTGGGCATAACCTTAGAATGTCTTTCAAATTGCAGGTCAAAGTCGTCACATGAAAGCACTGCAAAGTATGTGGGCCATGTATGTTAGAAAGTATTTTTTAAAAGCTGCCAATTAAGATGACTAAACCTATTGACATCAGGAAAGGAATCTTCCAGAAGGGTGTGATTCTGAAAGTGTGGTTGCACCAGCGAAAAAAGAGGCGAAGGAATGGAGGGTCTGGGTCTGGAAGTTTCACTTGCGAGCCAGGGAAACTCTGGCTTCCTTCAAACTTCCTTCGAACACGCCATCTGGAATAGGATGTAAGTTTTATTTGAGAAGTAGTGTCGGGTGTCCCGTTTTGAGTTCGTTCACTGACATTGCAAGCGGGTGGGACACACCCCACCCAGCCTCGCTTAGGCAATTCTTTCTTCCTGAGACTAGTCTCAGATTTTTCCCATCTTCTCCACACACTTGGACGCAAGGAGAGAGTTTTGTGTCAGGGATAACAAGTCCGGAGGAACAGCGGCGGACGAAAGGAAGAAAGCCAGCCCACCCTGAAATGCCGGAGCACTCCCGGCCCGGCTCCAGGAGCCTGCGCAGCGGGTCACGTGATTCGCGTGAGTCACGCGCTGACTGCTGGGAGCCCGCGGAGACTGCGCACTCGCGCGCGGGAACCCGGGTCTCTCCATTCCCGCGCTTTCGCTGAGAAGGAAGGTCACGACGCCATGTAGTAGACTGGGCTTGGGGTGGGGCTGGAGGGATGCGTGCACTTGAGAGTGTGAAACCGGTCAGTGAGAGGATGGGCGCTTCCTCTCAGGGACATTAATGGGTCTGAAATACAAGTAGGGAGGAAAAGACAGTGGGGAGGGAAGTGAGAAAAAAGGTAGGTGAAATGGCCCCAGGGGCCCACTAGGCGTTGAGAAGAAAGAGAAGACTAGGAGAAAAAGGTTGCGTAAGGTGCAGGGTCATTGCTTGGTAAAGTCTGGGTCACCAGAGCGTTGGATTGCATGGTCGAGGTTAGAGTCTGTGAATGGGGTGTGTCACCGGAGGAGCCCCAGCCTCTTGAGCGAGGCTGGGTTCAGCGGGAGGCCCTATTTTATGACAGAAAAAACGAGTTTATTTTTGCAGAATCAGAATTACCTAACTGTACAAGTTTTTATTTGCTATACATGCACATTCTGCTCTGAGAGAGGAGAGAAGAGGTGTAGAAGGAAAAGGGAAGAGAAAAGGGGAAGGGAGAAGAGAACAGCTCTCACATTGGCTGGCTTCTCTTTTCGAACTTCCCATGGCAAAGTGAGCCCTCCTGTGTGTGTATAGTGTTTTCTGCATGCTGCTCTTACAGCACTTACATGCTGGAAACGTACTGACAGCAATGTAGGAGCACCATAGGGAATTTATTTATTATTATTTGTTGTTGCTATCTCTCTGCCTTATTTATATGAATATGATATATGACCAATCAAACAGATTCATTACAATTATCCAGGTCATCATAGTTTCTCAAAAAAAAAAAAAACACACAAAAAAACCAAAGTAAATTGATAGTAGAGTATAGACAGGGCTCCTCATCTTTTAAGATGTAGGGGCTGTCCCCTTGTAGGTTTCTACATTTTTTCTTTGTTTAAACATAATCTTTCAGATTCCTAGGGAAATGATTTTCAGAGTTTATGGGAGAGTAATTTAAGAGTAAAATTCGATGCTATGTTAAGGTAAGATAGGGGAGTGGAAACTCAGACATGAAATCTTGGTTCTAGTCTGGCTCAGTTTTACTTCTTTGAATTTGGTCGACGATTTCTGCCTGTTTTCACATCTGTGAGAAGTGACATTGAATTAGATAAACTGTAAGATATATTTCAACATTAATATTTTTTGAAGGTAGAAGAATCTTAAATTCTGAAATAGGCAGAAGTGCCAAAGAGACTAGTTTGGCTGAGGGAGTAGATGAAAATCATAGAAACAGTAGGTGATATAGGACTTTGGGTGCCATACCATGGAAATTGAACTCATTCTGGAGCAATGAATAGTGGGAAGATTTTTGAGTTAAGGGAATATGGTAATCAATTTTGAAAGATTGTCCAAACAGCAGTTGATAGGATGGAATAAGGCAGGGAGAAAGTGAGTAGTTAGATAAGTGACAGATACTGAGAGCCTCATGAGAGCCTAAATTAATTTGGTGAGACTGGAAAGAAAGGGAAAGACTCAAAAAAGTTGTAGCATGGAGTTTGTACTTACATTTGGCGTTCTTCTTAACCTCACAGCTCTTGCCTCCAGAATATGACAAGTCACATTGTAAAACCTGATACTAGAAATTGCAAGAGACCAAGAGAACTGGAGGTAATCCATATGCTCCTGGACACTTAATCTTTGGTTTTTTTCTCAAATTTTTTTCTACTCAAGAAAATTGTGTTGAGGAATGGAATTTAATGTTTTTATATTCTGAGAAGTGGGATTGTCCCAGCAGAAACTATGTTGACTCCAGCTGCTTTTTCACTAAATAGTATAGGCCTTCAAGGAACTATTGGGAGATGAAATTTCTATGTTGTAATTCATGATGGAGAAACAGAAATGGGTTCATGCCGATACAATACATAGGATTTTAAGTAATTGTTTTGCTCTAATAAGTAGGATACCTAGGTACTATAGTTGCTGATATTTTTAATTAAGACTGCTGATTTCTGCCTTTCTTTACTACTCCATATGTTTGCATTTAGGATATTATTTGCTTTCTTAAAGATTATGTTATCTTGCAAAATTTTGCAAGCATTTGGCTATTGTCTAAATGAAAGTATTACTATATTGCTATGGAAATATCTACCGGTTCAAGGTACAGATAACTTTTTCATCAAGGAATTAATATCATATTCAAAGTCTAATGTAAAACCGAAGCAAAATTTAGTATGTTCAACAAGGTGCTTGTTAGGCCTAAAAGTTTTCTTTTCTTTCTTTCTTTTTCTTTTTTCAAGGATTTTATTTATTTATTTGACAGAGACAGACACAGCGAGAGAGGGAACACAGCACGGGGAGTGGGAGAGGGAGAAGCAGGCTTCCTGCCAAGCAGGGAGCCCGATGTGGGGCTTGATCCCAGGACCCTGGGACCATGACTCCAGCTGAAGGCAGACCCTTGACGACTGAGCCACCCAGACGCCCCTAAAAGTTTTCTTGATAATAAAATTTGAAATGACTAATTAGGACATGAGTGCATATAATTTCTAGCATGTTTGCTTTTTTCCTGAAAGATGTTTCATTTGCATATGTCCTAAGGTTCTTGTTGACTATTTATCTATTTTCTTTACTTTCTTCTATTAGCCTCAAATGCCAGATAGTCCACAACTGTCCTCTCTTGGAAAATCAGATTCCGCTTTCTTGGAAAGCTCTGGACTATTTTATAAAGATGAATCCCTGGAGAAAGATTTGAATGGTGATATATAAAATGCATATATTTCTAAATGTTGATTTTATAATACACGAAATTTGTCATAGTTCATAACTTAGTAATTTTTTTGAACAGATATGAGCAAGGAAATTAATCTGATGTTGTCTACATATGCAAAGATCTTAAGGCAAGTACTTATAGCATATCCTCTTTTTTTTTTAATTTTTAAAATTATTTGCCCCAGGGGTACAGGTCAGTGAATCATCAGGCTTAGACCTTTCACAGTAGCATATCCTCTCGAGTCTTTCTCTTAGAAATAATTTTTTTCTGGAAACTCTATAATGAGAAGTTTAGTTTATTTGGCTGCAAACCTATCCAGTAATTGTAATTTCAGAATTTTTTATTCTACCTTAGTTTTTTTTATAATAAACTAGTTGCTTATTTTCAAAAAGTAACCCCAACTTTGCCACAAAACATCCTTTGTTTTGTAATTATCAGAATTAAAGACTACGCTGGATGTATTTTGATCTCTAATTAGATGATCTAACATTTAACATTTTATGAAAAAACTTATTTGAGAAAAATGCCACTTGTTGAAGTTAATGCTAACAAGAGTGATATTAAAGATAAATATATTTATGAAATATTTAAATATTATGTCTATATTTGAAGACTGAGTTTAGTATTTTATTGGCCTGAGATTATCATATTTATAAGGTGTTCTTTTTTGTTGTCTTATTTTTTAAGGTGGGTTTTTTTTAACTACTAGACAATCACTGTGTTTGGATAATGGTTTATGTGGTTATTAAAATAATGTATATAGTTTAATATTAGAATTATAATGTATTATAAGATACATAGCCTGCAGTGTTAGGAGACTGAATAGTCAAAAATATTTACATCACTAATTTTACTTTTACTGAAGACTGTTTCTAAATTAATGAAGCTTTTTGATGTGCAAAGCTATTTAAATGAAGTAGCTAACAAATATAACATAGTAACATCACGGTGATAGTGTCACTGGACATTCTAATTATTTAGTTTAACGTAAAACTTTTTTTTCCTCATTAGTGAGAGAGCAGCAGTAGATGCATCTTATATTGACGAGCTAGATGGACTCTTCAAAGAAGCCGATACTATTGAAAACCTTCTAACACAAAAAAGAGAGCTCCTGAGACAGAGGTTTACAGTGATTGCAAACACACTGCACAGATAAAATTGTGTACTTAAAATAAGCTGAGAATTTAAGCTCGTTGTTGTATTAAAAGAATGACATTTTGCTGTGAAAGCTCTCTAGTTGTTAAAGAAAATGTGTGCCTTAAACATAGAAGGGGAGAGTCCTTAAATTTCTTTTCTAGATTTAAAAGGGGCTTTAAACTGGACATTAATATGAAGTATGTAGCTTTTTTTGAGGGTTAAATAGTTGGCATAGTTCATAAAAGTGTGAAGTATTTAAATTGCATATAGATTCTTTTTTTCCTTAAACCTCCTAGCCTTTCTTAAAATCCTAAGACTCAGTGAGTTAATTTGATAATGTTTAACAGTATTGCACTTTTTCTTTTAGAATACTCTGTCTAAATAGAAGATAGCTGTGGAGATAGCTTTAAAATGTTTTTCATGGTCAGTATTATAAAAAAACTAAAACTTCAAGGTAATTTGTCCAGTTTCACAATATGTAATAAAATATAACTAAGGTATTGCTATTTTATGTTACCATTTGATTATTTTCACTATTAGTTATTATATATGACTAATAAAAATTCTTGGGTTTAAAATTATTTTCTTGTGGTAAAAGTGATAAAATAAAAATGAGAAATTACTAACCAGAACCTTACATGAGTTGGCTTTTTTACATATCAACCATATTGATGACGTAGTTAATAAATTATATTTAGAGCCTTAGCAACTGTGTGGTATGGGCCTAAAATGAGTGATCCAGAAGTAAAAAGATTGCCTAAACAACAAGCTAAGCTTGGTGAGTCATTTCAATCCTATTATAATTTCATAAATTGAATTTCAATTAGAGTATCTCTAAAACTGATCTAGCTAAGAAAAAAATCCTCTAAAAAAAAGGTTGGAAGTTACTGCTATAATTTTATTGAAGACTTTTCATATGTTGTATAATTCTATATGATAACTATTATATGTGATAACTATATTAATCAGGTTTTTAAAAATCACAGTACACATTTTTCAATCATATAGATAACTCAATCTATTTTATGTATGTTTTACCAATATATGCAATAAAAAATTTGGAAATATTTACAAATGGCACCACAGGGAATTTGATATTCCTCTAGTGTATAGCATATTTGCCTTGCTGCCTTCTAAATGTTAAAATCTTTGGACAACTAAAACAGCAATCAGATTACTATCTTAAGGCATATATACCACATTACATAAATACTCATACAAGAAAGGATTGAAAATGTTAAAATAAAATATTAACTAAAAATATTGGTTAAGTGGAAAAAATTGATTATGTTTGTAGAGGGATATGCTAATGGTGCAGGGTAGGTTGGAGGTCAATGACATAACTATTAGTATTGGAATTTTAAAATACTAAGTGTAACCAGAGGACTATATTTGAGTTGTTATGACATGTCACCTGGATTTTGAGTTGTTCTGTAAACTTACAGAATTTTTTAGTGTTCCAAATACAAAGATGTCTGTACCGACACATCATAATTAAATGTTCCCGAGTTATCTTTTTTCAGGTAAGCATTTATTACTATTGAGAAAGACAAGGCTAACATTATTTCAGAGTGCATTTCATAATATGCTTGTTATATCTTGATGGTGTCAGAACATGTGCTTCTTTCCTATGCTGGTTCAGAGAATTGGTTTGATTATTTCATTTGGTATGATTAAGACTAGGGAACTGATTTTTTAGTCACAATATGTTTACCGGTCAGAACAGCTACCTCCTAGGATAAAAGTTCTTGAAAGCCTAATTAAGACTGATTTTTATAAAAAATTGATGTCTTTGGTACCATCCACATAAACAAGAATAATGATCTCTGAATAATTAACTGCAGATAGGCTATTGCCCTTTAATTTATACCTCTAATACCCATTTCAATAAAATTTCATAGTTTATAAATTATTTCTCACCATTTACCAATAAAAATAGATATTGAATGTCTTTGTACATCATACTCTGCTAGGCATTATGGGGAATACAGAATAAGGTACTCTTTGTTCTCCCTTCTGACAGTTGTCAGGACTCCTTTCTTGAAATATACTTAACATGTCTTTGCTAGGAAGACATGATAGGTAAACGTTAAAAGTATGTCTGTGCAGTGCTAGTTAACTCCTTTTAGTGGGAGTTACTAGAAGATGTTTGCAAAGGGGTCAGAAAGGTAGTGAAATGGGTTTTTGATAAGGAAAGAGTGAGGATATTTCAGACAGGGGAAAGTTTGTTAAAAAGACAATGAAGAACAAAAATGGTATGTTAGATAAGATTTTTCCTGAGCTGAGAATTCACAAAGGGCAATGGTGCATCATCTGAACTGCTGGAGAGCAGGAACTCAATCTTGTTTCCTTATATTCTTAATTTGTAGCACAGTATTTGATGTATTGGTGCTCAAAAGCATTTGTTAAATTAATAAAAATATACATGATTATACGTTTATTAAGGGCATACCTTCACAGAGCCTTACTCATACTAGATTGTCAGAAACTGTTTTATAAATTAAATGGAAAAGAAAAGGAGGGATGAAATGCTCGAAAGCAGAGGGGCAAAAGATGGAAAGGTAGGTGTGGCCAGATTACAGAGTCCTTTGTTGATAGACTACATTTGGACTTTATTCTGTAAGAAAAGAGATGTGAATCTTTCAGAGGAGAGAGGTGGCATAATGAAACTGAGCCATGGATTAAGGCCCTTAATTGTAATGTGAGAAGAGGTTTGAAAGAAGAAAGTTTATAAAAGGAGATCACTATTGGTGATCCAATTTCAGAATTTCAAACAGCTACTTATCATAGGTGGGCAGTTGGGGTACTTCTTCTGGAAATGCGACCAACCAGGAGAGATTGCAGGCGTCTGGAAGCCCTGCCCCTAGTCTGCCCTCCCTGACTTCCTCCCCCATTCCCTCCTATTCTGTCAGTGAGCCAAGGACAGCCCAGGAAGTAAGTGGGAGGTTTTGGAAATCACAGGATCTGCTGCTACTAAATTCAATACCAGAATGTTTTTTCAGACCTTTCTCCATTTTGTCAGCAACCTTGCTTCCATTGCAGTGGGGTTCCTTTCTGTGGTAGTCCACTGGATCCCAGGTAGGGGATTTGCCCCCTCTTCCTCCTCCCCTTCCTCCTCTTCCTAGCAGCTCAGGCGTCCAATTCTGTGCCTCTTTCCTGAAGAGTCCTGGGGCTTCTGAAGTTTTTTGTTGTAGCAGATACAGGCAGCAACACCACAGACTGGGAGTTAAGGAAGAATGGGTCAAGATTTGTTTACTTGTCAGGGAAGCAGTCTTTTTGTATTTGTATATTTTGTATAACATGGGGGCAGGATTCAGGGTGTAGGGATTCTCTTGGATCTGCAGTAGGAAGAATATTCACTATTTAGACCCTTCTCAATTGAAAATCACTGCTCCATGTCCTAATGTAAATGTTTGGTTCTTCTGTTTGCATTCTGGGGGATTGCCTTAAAACCTCTGGTTTTGTTTTGTAGCTTTCTATTATAGCTACTATTCTTACATGATTTTATTTCTTGAAATTGGCTGATGTTGAGTTATCAGAAATTCTACTAATATGCACTATAAACTTTAAAATTATTTAATTCAATAATTTAGTGCTTGCAGTATGCAAGTCAGTGTTTTAGGTACTGGAGTGGGAGTAAAAACAAGTGACCCTTTTACTCAAGGAATACCAGTAGTAGAGGTTATAAATTGTATTCATCTTTATCCCACAAGAGAAAGATGAGTGCCGTAACAGAGCTGAAATAGATGCTGTGTGAGTTCAGACTAAAGAGAATCAGTTCTTCCTATAGCAAATGGGAACGTTGTGTTCAATAAGCAGTTGATATGGGCTCTGAATCTTTAAGGATGAGTAAGGTAAGTGAATTTCACCTAGAGGAGATGGGAAATAACCTAGGTGAAGAGAAGGGTTGAGGAGAAGAGAATGGGGAGTGGTTTAGTGTGGCTGGAGTAGAAGGCATTAGTGAGGGGGGGCCTAGACAGGTAAGTTGGTGTGGGATTGCACAGTGCCTTCAGTGCCTGGCCAAAGTTTGGACTTTACTTGGTAGACAGTGAGGAGTCATTTGTGAAGGCTTTTGGAGGATTTGTTAAAATCAGATCTGTACTTAGGAAGATTAATTTAGTAGCAGTGCTTCCCAACCTTTTCACATCATAGCACACATAGAAAACGACAATATTTTATCTCACACTGGAGTAAACTGGATGGGATATGGAGCCCCATGATGTGTTTAGAGCTGGAGGCAATTGGCTTGTGGCCTCTAGCCCTCCCAAGGGATAAAGGGATCTAGAGGCCCAACCGTTTGTAGGCTCCCTTAGTAGATAGCTTCCCTATCTGTTTTCTCCTTCCAATTAAGAGACTGTGACAGTATCATCTAAGAGGTTGCGAGGGCCTAAATTAAGATGGTAGAAAGGACATGATTGATAGGTAAGAGAAGTGGAAGCATTGATGTTGAGGAGGACAGGATTGGGCCAGAAGAAAAATTGGGACTGCTCAGGTGGTGTGGACTAGCACAAACCTTTACAAAGGATTTTCCCGAGGCACCCTTGTTAATCTTCTGAGCCCTAGTAATTTGTACTGGCCTCCTATATCATCCCTGTAGCATTCTCTTCCTGGCCCTGTCTAGGTATGGTCAGAATTTAACCATTTATTGAATGTGAGGGGACAGTGAAGAAGAGGAATTCAAGGCCCACAGAGATTTTGAAGCTAGATGATTTAGCAGATGGAAAAAATGGATTTGGAAAGGGGAAAATGAAGAGTTCTCTTTTGACATGTTGAGAGTCACTTGCAAGAAGTACTTGGTGAAATTAAGGGACTAGATGAGACTACCCAGGAGGGTGTGCCGAGATTATAAAGAGTAAAGGTTCAAGGTCAGACTCAGGAGGTGATAAGGGGAGGAGGAGCCAATGAAGGGAGTTCACCTTTGGAAATTATCTACTACCATATTTAGTTATGACGACAAACGTAAGTGGGAAGGATTATCCTCCTTTCATCCCCATTACGCCATTTTATCATTGAAAAACTTGAGGCTCAGAGCGATTAGTAACTTACCCAAGGTTGTCAGCTCATAAGTGAAGCTAGCATAAAGCAACCAAGAGGGAGCAAGGAAGTTAGAAAGTGCAGTGTTTTCAGGAACCAAGAATAAAAAGGGGTTTAAGGAGGTATAGATAACAATATCAAGTACCGTGGAAAGTTTGAAGAGTGTATAAAAAACTGCCAATAACGTGCTATGGAGTACGGAACATAGAGACGTGTAAGTTTTTTTCTAAAATGTCAAGTGTTTTAAATTCATGAATGTCTATTCAGACAGATGTCCAATCAGGTATTCAATTTAATTCTACTTGAGGGAGAGGACTAAAATAACTGACCTCAGGACAAGAGGAGAGTAAGATGAATATGCATAATATAAGTAAAAGTATAAAGATAAATACCTAAGGGTTTTAGAGCATCCTCTTTATACCTCTAATATTGTGGTTCTCAAATTTTCATATGCCTAAGAATACTTGCTTGCTTTATCTCAGAAATTCTGATTAGGTCCAGGGTGGAGTCCATGAATCTGCATTTTAGCAGTAATACCATGTATTTCTGTTCCAAGTGGTCCTCAGACCATACTCTGAGAAATAGTGCTCAAACAAAACACTGATGACAGTATAAATAGTCTGTTTGTATGTTCACTTACATCAGGTTTGAATACTTTTTTTTTAAAAAGATTTTATTTACTTATTTGACACAGAGAGAGAGAGAGAGATCAGATCACAAGTAGGCAGAGAGGCAGGCAGAGAGAGAGGAGGAAGCAGGCTCCCTGCTGACCAGGGAGCCCAATGCAGGGCTCAATCCCAGGACCCTGAGACCATGACCTGAGCCAAAGGCAGAGGCCTTAACCCACTGAGCCACCCAGGCACCCAGGTTTGAATACTTTTTAATCTCTTACTGGTTACTACTTTGAGGAATGAATAAATAATTCGAAGGAAGATAATACTACATATTTTTGGAATAATCATTAAAAACTATGCTGGGGCGCCTGGGTGGCTCAGTGGGTTAAGGCCTCTGCCTTCGGCTCAGGTCATGATTTCAGGGTCCTGGAATCGAGCCCCACATTGGGCTCCCTGCTGAGCAGGGAGCCTGCTTCCTCCTTTCTCTCTGCCTGCTTGTGATCTCTATCTCTGTGTCAAATAAATAAATAAAATCTTAAAAAAAAAACCTATGTAGGGCGCCTGGGTGGCTCAGTGGGTTAAAGCCGCTGCTTTCGGCTCAGGTCATGATCCCAGGGTCCTGGGATCGAGGCCCACATCGGACTCTCTGCTCAGTAGGGAGCCTGCTTCCTCCTCTCTCCTCTCTCTCTGCCTGCCTCTCTGCCTACTTGTAATCTCTCTCTCTGCGTCAAAATGAATAAATAAAATCTTTTAAAAAATAAATAAAATCTTAAAAAAAAACCTATGTAAATAATGATAGCTAACATTTTTGAGTATTTACTATGATGTAAAAACTTTACATAACCTAACTTACTTATTATTTATAACCTTAGAAATAGTAAGAATTATTATTATTCCCCACCTTAGAAAGGAGGAAAAAGAGCACAGAGAGGTTGCTTTGCTTAAGGCTATTTATTTGTAAAATGGCAGGTCAGGATTGGAACCCACATAATCTGGAGCCAGCAGAACCTGGGCCAGTGCTCTTATTAAATTTACACTACACTTCCTCATAAAGGTAGCATTTGAGATAGAATTTGAACAATAGTAGCATTTCCTTAGGGATAGATTAGTCAGTTTTATTTGGGAAAGCAGGAAATAGTTGGGTTTGACTGAATTGTTAATTATAGGAAAGTAGAAGCAATCATGTACTCTAAACTGAATTTTATAAAGATTTGAAAGAAATGAGTTACTAGATATAACATTATAAAATATTTTGCTAAAATAATGCAAATCTCACTTCTCCAGAGGAATGGTGTCTCTCTGTGTTAGTTTTTCTAGTTTAGACTTCTATATTACCGTTAAAATTTTATGAAATAAAATAAAACTGTCTAATTTCATGTCTGATCACCCCTTTGTGTTAGGCAACACTGACTTGTGAACACCAAATAAATATGAAATAAAAGGGATAATTTTCAGCTTCTTATATAATAATGATTTTTTTCTTCTTGTGGCTTTTTGAACTTCAGGTAATTTCAGATCAGGTATCACTGCATAATTTAGTTCATGACACCCTTCTTTTGAAAATGCCATGCATGTTCATGCATATGTCATTAAAATGGAAGAAATTGAATTATAGATCCTACCAAATTCTCATAAGTTGCTGTGAAATCTTTGGCATCCCATTCTGGTTAATGTAATTAGGATAGTGAGGAATAGTGGTCATTTTTTATCATTACAATGAGGTTGTTTTTAGCACATCTGAGGTTAATACGCATATTCAGTCTTTTGAAAAGAGGAGCATTATTCAACCATGAGAAATGATAATAATACAGTCCTGAGTTAATTCTTAGGCAGATTTGTACTGTAAGAATAAAAAAAAAAGGGATTGTCATAGTTCAAAATGGAGAACCAGAGAGGTCACAGTTTGAGAATGAGGAAGGAGAGGAATTTGGAGACTATATTTGGTGTTGTGTTTACTTTTCCCTTACCAGTAGGTAAGAGTATTGTCTATGGAGAAAAAGGCATCTTGTACAATTTTTTTTGTGCTCTTGATTTCCTCTTCACAGTTTTGAAAAAATACATGGAAGGTACTGATCAGAAGAAGGCAACCTTCGGTAAGCGTGAGGGGCTTCCATGTATTGCACCGCTACTATCCACGGTGGAGGAGACACCACAGATGGTCTCTGCTCAAGTCCGAGGACATTTTCCCAAGTGGCTCAGTGGCTGTCTACTTCGAATTGGGCCTGGGAAATTCGAGTTTGGGAAGGATAAGTAAGTTCATCTTGGAGAACAATTTCAGAGAATAATTTTTTAGCATGGCTGGTTCTATGGAATAGGCATTAAATCTGTTTTCTTTCTGAGGCTAACATTGTTATGCAGTCCCTTTGCTTACAGGTGAAAAAAATTATAGTCTACAGAAAAAAAAGAGAAAGAGAGATCTAATTCTGAAAAACAAAAACAAAAACAAAACAAACCCAACTCCTGACTTTTCTGCTTTGCAGAATATTATGAATTTGTCGTCCTCTGAGGGCTTATGCCAAGAGAGAAGTGTGCAGAAGAGCAGGAGCTCTGTTTCACCACAAGTTCCTGAAGGAAGGGGCAGTGTCTTCACCTCATACACCTCCCATATCCATTGCTCCCCAGACACAGTGGTTCTTTCAGTTCCTCAAACTGGACACATTTATTTTTGCTCAGGGTCTTGGCGTTGGCTCTCATCTATCTTCCCAAGTCTGATTCTTGTCATTCAGATATCAGCTCAAGTCTCACATCCTTTGAGCCTTCCCTGATCCCCAAATCTAAAAATGCTGTTATTAATTATAGTACATATTGGGGCACCCGCATGGCTCAGTCAGTTGAGCATCTGACTCTTGGTTTCTTGGTTTCGGCTCAGGTCATCATCTCGGGATTCTGAGATCAAACCCAGTGATGGGCTTGGCACTCAGCTCAGGAGTCTGTTTGTCCCTCTCCCTCTGCTCCTCCCCTCACTTGTGTGCTCTCTCACTCAAATAAATAAATAAATAAAATCTTAAAAAATGGTATTACCTATTTTAATTCACTGCACAACACTATCAAATGCCTAGTATATTTTTTTATTTGTACGTTTATTGACTGTGTTCCTCCACTAGAATATAAGTTCCCTGTAAGCAGGGAATTTTTTTCTTGTTCACCCTAAATCCCCAGTGTACAGGGATAACTTGCTCTTAAATAGCTCTCAATAAATACATGTCAATGAGTGAAAAACACCAATAACTCTTAAGTGTATTATTTCTCTGTACATTTAGTAGGGACATGAAGTGAAGTAAAGAAACCCCTATGGTAAGGAAGGAATCTTCTTTGCTTTAAACATTTTTGAATATTAAAAACTTTTTTTCATTATAGAAGTTTTTACTTATATAAAACTTTCTGAAATATAGAACAGAGGAAGGAAAATGTGGACCACATCCTCTGTTAGCACTTTGGTGTATTTCCTGTTAGTCTTTGCCCCATTTCATAGTTTGATTTTAAATAATTACAATCATATTATATGTAGAATTTTTTTATTTAACTATAATTGACATAATGTTATATTAGTTTCAGGTATACAACATAATGATTTGATATTTGTACGTGTTGTGAAATGGTCACCGCAGTAAGTCTAGGTAACATCTGTCACCACACATATTTACAAAAAATTTTTTCTTATGATGAGGACTTTTAAGATTTATTCTCTTAGTAACTTTCAAATATGCAATATAGTATTATTGACTATAGTCACCATGCTGTATATTACCTTCCCATTGCTTATATTTGTACCTTTTGACGTCTTTCACCCATTTCACCTACCCTTACCTGTTCTCCCCCCACCCCCCATATCTTGCAGCCACCAGTCTGTTCTGTGTATGTATGTATGAGCTTGGGGTTTTTTGGTTTTTGTTTGGTTTTCTTTTGTTTTTGAAGATTTCGTGTATAAATGAGATCATATGCTTTTGGAGTTAGTGTTTCTATTTTCTTCAGATAAATACCCAGATGTAGAATCATTGGATCATGTGGTAATTCTGTTTTTTATTTTTTGAGGAACCTCCAAAACTGTTTTCCACAGTGGGTGTACCAATTTGCATTCCCACCGACAGTGCATGAGGGTTCCCTTTTCTCAACATCCTCACCAACATTTGCTGTTTCTCATTTCTTTGATACTACCCATCTTAACTGTGGGTGCTATCTCATTGTGGTTTTGATTTGCATTTCCATCATGATTAGTGACGTTGAATATCTTTTCATGTGCCTCAGACATCTGGATGTCTTCTTTGGGAAAACGTCTATTTAGATCTTCTGTGCATTTTTCAATTGCATTATTTTTTTTAATTTTTATTTTTTTAAAGATTTTATTTATTCATTTGACACAGAGAGAGAGATTACAAGTAGGCAGAGAGGCAGGCAGAGAGAGAGGAGAGAGGAGGAAGCAGGCTCCCCGCTGAGCAGAGAGCCCGATGTGGGCCTCGATCCCAGGACCCTGGGATCATGACCTGAGCCGAAGNAGACTCTGGGATCATGACCTGAGCCGAAGGCAGCGGCTTTAACCCACTGAGCCACCCAGGCGCCCTATTTTTTATTTTTAAAACATTTTATTTATTTATTTGGCAGAGGGAGAGGGAGATAGCAAGAGAGCATGGCAGGGGGAAATGTCATGCAGAGGGAGAGCAGGCTCCCTGCTCAGCAGGGAGCCCGATGTAGGACTCCTTTCGAGGACCCTAGGATCATGACCTGAGCCAAAGGCAGAAGCTTAACTGACTGAGCCTCCCAGGTTCCCCCGATTGTTTATTTTTTTGCTGTTGAGTTGTGTGTGTTCTTTGTGTTTTGGATATTAACTGATTTTCTTTTTGCCCTGATTTAAAAACTTTCACACCATCTTAAGCCTTTTAATTCATGTTGCTATGAAATCTGAATGACCATTATTTTTAATGGCTGGATGGGAAGGTGGTTTGGAGGCAGAGAAAAAGAAGGTGAGTGAGCTGGCCTATAGATCCCCCTAGCCCTAATTATCTGAGTTGTGGTTTTTTTTCTTACGTATATGGATTTGATGCAAGTTGTAATTTGAAAATAAGGCAAAAAGAAGGGGGAGGAAGAAGAGAAAAATAAAACTTCCCATCCAACCCCAAGAGAGTAACAACCTCTTGCAAAAGCATATGGTCTTTCATCCGCTGCCGAAGTAGCTCTACAAATTTTTAAAACCAAGCAGCAGAGCTACTCAGGGCCTAGGCTTGCACTATAGGCCTCTGTAAAGATAAACATCTTCGTGAGGGAAGTGGTGGTGTGGCCAGTCCTCGTGAGTGTCTACTCTGTACTTCATTTCTTCCGAGCCCGCAGTAGGCATTTACAGCAGGAACGGGGTCTGGCCTTGCCCTTGGGTGTGAGGTACAGGTGCCTTCAGGTCAAAGAGGAGGTTTGGTTTAGTGCTGGGCTCCCCAGATCAGACTTCCCGGGTGGGCGGGGTCCTAAAGCCGGGGCACCCCAGCCTGCGAATGAGAGTAGCCCCACTCAGTCCTGAGTCTCTCTCTGGTCCCTTAACGAGATGCCATTCAGGAGTCTCTGTCTCCTGCAGACACAGTAGCCACATGACAAAGGCCCTTCTTCAATCAAAAATATTTTATCAGTGATTTCTATGATATCTATGATTACATGCTTATTAGTTTTTATCAGTTAAATAAATATAAAAATATTTTATATTTATGTATAAATTAAAATATATATCGTTATTTTGATATATGCATAAGGAAGGATGTGGTAAAGTGCTTCGCAGCATCCCGGTAGGTAGTAAGCACTCAGTAGATGGTAGTTACTGTCTCATTTGCACCTGGCCTATGCCTGTCACCCACAGATACTCTCAAAGGGCGTCTCCCACCCAGCCCCCATCTCTTGTGCTCTAGCACCTGTATTTTGCCAACCGGCTGTAGGACATCTTCACTCTGATGTAAAGAGTAAGGAGTCTGACAGCACAGACTCTTGTTCAAAACTGAACTATTTGCTCTTCACATATTCTCCATCTCCGTGAAAGCAAATCTTCCCCCGAGGTATGAGTTTTTGGATCTTCTCTTTTTGTCACTGCTTTTATCCTATCAGCCACCTGACTTGTTTCTGGAATGTGTCCTTTTCTAGTTACACTGCTTCCGTTCAGGTTCTCGTAATCTCTCACTTGAATCGTTGCCGGGTCTCCTCATTGGTTCCTCTGAATCTGGATCCTCCTCGTTCTGTCCTGTGTTCTGTGTGTCCAGAGTGACCTTTCTGAGATGCAGGTCTCACTGTTGTACCCTCCTGTTGCCGTTGAAGGTCTTTGAGCTGTAAGTCTAAGTGCAGACGGGTCTTGTGCTGACCTACTTCTCCACCGTCGTCGCCGGCCACTGAAGGCTCTGCCCACACAGGAATTTGTCAGCTGCT
>LNAC01000069.1:1963951-2013535 GCA_002007465.1 Ailurus styani
CTTCTCCACCGTCGTCGCCGGCCACTGAAGGCTCTGCCCACACAGGAATTTGTCAGCTGCTTGTTCCTCCAGGATACCATAAGCCTTTCATGCTTGCTCCTTTTCCCCTCCCTCCCTCCCTCCCCGGCTCCCTCCCTCTCTCCTTCATTCTTTTCTTTTTTNATAGTATTTTTTAATGCTTGTCTGTTATCTCAGAGAACAACTTTATGACATAGTTATGTGCCTGTAAGCACAGGTCTTGGCACAAGCTGGTAGAATAGTAAGTGCTCAGGAAAAGTTGGTTGGTTTGAGTAAATAATGCCTGAAATGATAGGGTTTAGAAGGATCTTTTGAGATGGAATCTAACGAGTATCATTAAAGCTATATGTAGAGGAAGAGAAATTTTACAAGCACAAGGATGAAAGTGACGTGTTTTTTTAAGATTTTATTTATTTATTTATTTGTTTGTTTATTTATTTATTTATTTATTTGATAGAGATCACAAATAGGCAAAGAGGGAGGCAGAGAGAGAGGGAAGCAGGCTCTCCAGTGAGTGGAAAGCCCGATGCGGGGCTTGATCCCAGGACCCTGAGATCATGACCTGAGCTGAAGGCAGAGGCTGTAACCCACTGAGCCACCCAGGTGCCCCTGTTTTGTTTTGCTTTTTAAGATTTTATTTATTTGACAGAGAGAGACACAGCGAGAGAGGGAACGCAAGCAGGGGGAGCAGGAGAGGGAGAAGCAGGCCTTCCCCTGAGCAGGGAGCCTGATGTGGGGCTTGAACCCAGGACCCTGGGATCATGACCCAAGCCAAAGGCAGACGCTTAATGACTGAGCCACCCAGGTGCCCCAAAAGTGATGTGGTTTAACAGCAGAACGTGTTAAAAATTACTTAGGAGTTTTAAAAAAAGAATTACTTAGGGGTTTTGGTTGACAACTCAGTGTGAGCCCCCCCCCCAA
The DNA here is from genome assembly GCA_002007465.1 of Ailurus styani. NCBI lineage: Eukaryota > Metazoa > Chordata > Mammalia > Carnivora > Ailuridae > Ailurus > Ailurus styani. The sequence continues at coordinate 1,964,891 of LNAC01000069.1, forward strand.
AAAAAAGAAGAAGGAAAGGAAAGAATATGAAGTTTCTTAAATGAAGAAACTGAGTGTCTGCTGTTACACCTGGAGTATTGTGTTTGCGACTATGTATTGTGGTTTTAGGGGTATTTAGATTAGAATAGCAATAATTATTTTTTAAAGATTTTATTTATTTATTTGACAGAGAGAGAGAGATTACAAGTAGGCAGAGAGGCAGGCAGAGAGAGAGGAGGAAGCAGGCTCCCCGCGAAGCAGGGAGCCCGATGCAGGGCTGGATCCCAGGACCCTGAAATCATGACCTGAGCCGAAGGCAGAGGCTTTAACCCACTGAGCCACCCAGGTGCTCCAAATAGCAATAATTATTGAAATTATTTTCTTTTTAGTGTTTTTTGAAAAAAAAATACGCAAACAGAGAAACCCCTAGCTAACACAACCAAGAAGAAAAAGGGAAGAAGCACAAATGTGCAAATAAGAAATGGCAGGGGGAAAGGAAAGCATCGAAACAGACAAAAATGTGAAGAAGACTATGCAGGCCTCCCAGCAGACACTTTTGAGAATTTTGTGAAGTGCATGGTTTCCTGGGAAAACACAGATTACCACAATTGATAGAGATAACAGCTGTGAATACAACAATTCCCACAGAGGAAAAAGAGATACTTATTAAGTATCCACCTCTCAAAAAAAAAAACATCAGGCCCAGATTTCTTCACAGAGAAATGCTACCAAACCTTCAAATATCAAATAGTCCCAATGCTCTATACATTATTAAAGAGAATTGAAAATGGAGGGAAACTTTCCACTTCTTTTTATGAGACAAGTGTAATATGGACTACGCATGATACAGTACAGAAAACTATCACTTATTCATATTATTTATAAATATCCATGAAAAAATATAAAATATATAGTGCTAATATAAGACAAATAAATATTTTATTAACAAATAGAATCCAATACTACATAAAAATATAATTCACTATGATAAGTCAAAGTAAGTGCATTATTTGGAAATCCATTAATATCATATGCCATATTAATAGGGTTTAGAATAAATAACCATAGGATTATCTCCATAAATACTGACAAAACTTTTGTCAGAATTCAACATCTATTCTTCATAAATATATTCAAGAAAACAGGACTTGATGGATACTTTCTTAACATGATTTTATATATATATACACACACACATATATATATACACATGTAAGTATGTATATGTAAAATATAAATATATGTATATATAACCTATGTGTATATAAAATATGTGTGTACATGTATATATTCACATGTGTGTATTTATATAGATGTATGCATATACATACATATAATATATTTTAATCTTAGTCTTAAAACCAGTAATATTAAATTGGGAAAGACTTAAATTGGGAAAATACAAGTATTTTCTTTAAGACAGGAACAAGGACAAAATAGCCACTCTTCCACTGTTTTTCAACCAGATGTAATCAATACAGTTAGACTAAAGAAATTTATTAGAGGCACAAGGATTAGTAGAGTAAAACTATCTCTGTTTGCAGATGACGTCTTAGTAAACCTGGAAAACCGTACAGAATCAATGACAAGACTAACTCATACCGTAAAAGATAAGGTGATAAGGTGTAAAATTAACCTACCAAAATCCACAGACTTCATATACACCAACAATAACCAGTTAGGGAACATAATGGTGGAGAAAATCCTTAACACTAGCAACAAAGAAGATTAAATATTTAGGAACGTAGCAAGAAATGTGCAAACTTTAAAACACTTCTGAAAGACACAGTTAAACCAATGAAAAACCATCCTGTGTTCTTGAATAGGATTAATTCAACAACATAAAGATGTCAGTACTCCCCAAGTTAATTTTAAAATTTAATACAATCTTAATAAGAATTCTAACAAGTTTTTAAAGGAAGTTAGACAAATCAATATAAAGTTTATATGGAAAAATAAATAGGCAAGAATAGACAAGAAAACACCAAAAAAAAAGATTTTTTCAATAAAGAGACTAGCCCTTCCAGACATTAAAATATACTAGGAGGTTCCTGGGTGGCACAGTCCAGTTAAGCATCTGACTCTTGATTTTGGCTCAGGTCATGATCTCAGGGTAATGAGATCAAGCCTTGCATCGGGCTTCATGCTCAGCATGGACCCTGCTTGAGATCTCGCTCTCTCTCTGCCCCTCCTGTTCATGCTCTCTCTCTTTCTCTCTCTCAAATCAATACATAAATCATAAAAAGAATACTATAAAGCATCAATGACTAACACATTATTCAGTGCATGAATAAATAAACAAGTGAAATAGAATAGATAGCTGTGAAATAAACCCAAGAATGAATGGAAATTAGGTCAGTAATAAATATGGCATCTCAAATCACTGGGTAAAGAGTCTTTTATTGTTTTGTTTTATTTACTTTATTTCCTGCCTTTTTTTTTTTTATTGTGGTAAAAAACATAACATAGGTGCACCTCGGTGGCTCAGTCTGTTAAATATCTGACTTTGGCTCAGGTCATGATCTCAGGGCCCTGGTACCGAGCCCTGCTTTGGGCTCTGTGCTCAATGCAGTCTGCTTCTTTCTCTCCCTCTGCCCCTCACACCACTCATGCTGTCCCTCTCTCTCTCTCTCTCTCTCTCTCTCTCTCTCTCAAATAAATAAATGAAATCTCTTTAAAAAACCATATAACATAAAATTTACCATCTTAGCCATATTTAGGGGTAAAGATTAGTGTTGTTTATTCACAACACTATCTGAAACAGATCTTCAGAACTTTTTCTTCCCACAAAACTGAAACTATACCTTGTGTGTGTGTGTGTGTGTGTGTGAGAGAGAGAGAGAGAGAGAGAGAGAGAAAGAGAGAGAGAAAGAGACTGGATTATTTCATTTATAACGATGTCTTCAAAATTATTCTATGTTGTAACATGTGACAGAATTTCCTTCCTTTTTAATGGACACTGGGTTGCTTCTTTTTTGGTTATTGTTAATAATGTTGCAATAAACACGGGTGTACGAATATCTCTGATTCCCTGCTTTCAGGACCATTGCCTTAAGGTAGTGCTGTTAGCCTTGCTTATCTGTGCTGAAGTCCATCAGGCACGTGAATGAAAAGACTGTATGAAGTGAAACCCTTTAAAAAGCAAAGCCACCAATTTTTCCTTGTAGTTTTTTGATATTCCATCATTTAAGTAGATTAGTTCTACTGTAATCATATGTACAAAAATTATTATCCTGTAAGGACAGTCATCTTGTTTACTTTAGCGTAATTCTGATAAATTGAAAATATAAGATATGAGGATAACCATTTCTAAAAGCGTAGGAACCCATTTTAACTGAGAAAATGTCAAATATTCCATATCCTTGCATGTGATTCTCTTGGCCATAGGGTAAAAATCAGAATTATCTTAGGAATCACCAATTTGGAGTTTTTTTTTTAACTTTCTAAGTGTGAGTTTTTTGACAGGGTAGGGGTCAGGAGAATGTAGGTTGCTTTTTTCCATTGTACTCCAGGATATACTCAAAAGGTATCATCCCTTAATTTCAAGTTTTCTGAATAACCAAATTGTGCTGGGAACCCATTCCAATTTCTTATCTCTATATTTTTGAATGGCTCTCATTTTTACTCATTTTACCCAAAATGGAGGCTCTCATTTTTACCCTGTGTTTTTTTTTTTTAAGATTTTATTTATTTATTTGACAGAGAGAGACATAGCGAGAGAGGGAACTCAAGCAGGGGGAGTGGGAGAGGGAGAAAGCAGGCTTCCCGCCGAGCAGGGAGTCCGATGTGGGCCTCGATCCCAGGACTCTGGGATCATGATCTGAGCCGAAGGCAGACACTTAACGACAGAGCCACCCAGGTGTCCCTACCCTTTGTTTTTCTTGCTGATTTGTTTTTCTGTTTTTGCTCCTGTTTGAAGGTACAGTCACTGGTTTGATGGAATGGCTTTGCTTCACCAGTTCACGATGGAGAAGGGCATGGTGACCTACAGAAGCAAGTTCCTGCAGAGTGATACATATAAGGCCAATAGTGTTCATGATCGAATTATGATCTCAGAATTTGGCACATTGGCTCTCCCTGATCCATGCAAGAATGTTTTTGAACGTTTCATGTCAAAGTTTGAGCTGCCCGGTAAGCAGCCTTTATTATATCCAGGATTCGTGAGTGATAGTTATGATTATTTAATTATGATAGTGTCAATCTCTATATATATTTTGAAATAGATTTTTTTTGGTATGAGAGTTTGTTTAAACTGTGTTGCTCTGATTGTGTGCTACATACAGTACCTTGTGGTGTTTAACTCTGGGCTTTGATTTCAGCAATAACTGACAATACCAATGTCAACTATGTGCGGTACAAGGGTGACTACTATGTTAGCACTGAGACCAACTTTATGAATAAAGTGGACATTAAAACTCTGGAGAAAACAGAAAAGGTAAAATAAAGGCTAAAAATGAATAAAATGGACCCTAAAATTTCTTTTCTTTCAGAATACTTTTTAGAGTGGTATATATTGGAAGAAGAAATTGGAGGGACTCCTGGGTGGCTCAGGCAGTTGAGTGGCTGGCTCTTGATTTCTACTCAGGTCCTGATCTCAGTGTCCTGGGATCGAGCCCCATGTCTCTCTCAGTGCTTAGTAGGGAGCTGGCTTCAGGATTCTCTCTCTCGCTGCCCCCCCACTCTCTAAAATAAATAAAATCTTAAAAAAAGATACAATTCCAGACTTCTTCCTTAGTCCTAATATCTGAAGGCTATGGTAAAGGAGAAATAGAATAGTACAGATTTACTTTGGCCATTTCATGTTCTTTCTAACTACAGGTAGAATTGGACTAGAGATTGTCTAGACCCATGCTGCATTCACTTAACATATTAATTAAAAGTAAATAAAATTGTGGACCAGAATTTTAATTTTAATTATTATTTTTTGTACTTTCCTATGATCTTGGGGAAAAAAATTCCTTATTGGATAATCATTTTTGTCCATTTGTTGTTGGCAGTGGAGTTTTTTTGTTTGTTTATTATTTAGTCTCAGTTTCTTTAGTAGGAAAAATAATTTTGATTTCTCAGAGGTGATATTAGGGCTTATACTATAGTTTTCCTATTCTATTTTTAAAATATCTGGCACATTCCTACTGTCTATGGGTCTAAGTAGAGATCTGCCTATGTAACATTTAAAAGTCCCTGATGGTCTTAAATTTACAGGTAGACTGGAGCAAATTTATTGCTGTGAATGGAGCAACTGCACATCCTCATTATGACCCAGATGGAACAGCATACAACATGGGGAACTCCTATGGGCCACATGGTAAAGTTGGAACGGAGGCCTTTTTAAAAATAATTAGGAGTTAACTATCTTCCCAGGGTTTCATTGTTTGAAAGGTTCAGAAAAAAATCTCCAAACTGGTATAACTGAGCTTAAAGTATATAATTTACTGTGTTCTGTGGTTCTTCTGCATATAGGCTTAGCCACTGATTTGCTATTTGACATTTTCAGCATGACTTACGTTTTTATGTTCTATTGTGCTTTTTTGTCTTACAGGCGTTGTAGGGATTTCTCAAACTTGAATTTCTTAAAAGAATCTTATTGTAATTAGAAAACAATGTAGAATGTTGCAGCAAAGAGATATGGGGAAGGTACATTTTTTATCACATGGGAAGGAATTTATTTTTATCATGGGAGTAACACAATATGAAGTAGGTTAAGGTTATAGTGTGGTTTATATCACATCTCTTTCCTGGTCATCCACATAATTTTCCAACTGCCTACCAGTCTTCCCCAGAAAGTTCTAATAGCTAATAATGATAGCTAACATTTATTGAGCGTGAATATCCAGTATATGCTGGTGTTAACCATTTTTCCATATATTTTCTCATTTAATCCTTATAGCAGCTTTCTGAGAAAGGTACTATTATCACCCCCATTTTACAGACGATGCCAGTGAACCTTGAGAAAGTTTAGGATACTTGCTTAGGCAAGCTTCTAAGTGTGTAAGACCAGTCTTGAGCCTGAATCACACCCAAAGTCACTCTGATAGACCATCTTCATAATTATTCATTACTGAGTACAAAAGACTCTCAGAGCATAGAAATTCATGTTTCTATAAACTGAGTACATGTCTCTCTGTTTGAAAACAAATGGGTCAGGTGCCTGGGTGGCTCAGTTGGTTGAGCAACTGCCTTCGGCTCAGAGGTCATGATTCCGGAGTCCTAGGATCGAATCCTACATCAAGCTCCCTGCTCAGTGGGGAGTCTGCTTCTTTCTCTCTCTGAACCTCCCTCCTCCCATACTCTCTCAAATAAATAAATAAATAAATAAATAAATAAATAAAATCTTTTAAAAAAAAGGAAATGGGTAGTTGTTTGATATTTCTATCTATCTTAGCTGTCAATCTATCATCTATAACCTGTGAAACCTCTGTAGAGTTTAACTTTTGTGTAGGTTAATATATAGTTTTGGTGAGAGAGTAATAGGGTTTTTGCAGGCTGTTGGTCTCTACCTCTCCATATTTACACATGTGATGTATATTAAAATAAGTACTGCAGGTTTGTTTTTTTACTGACTCAAGGCACCCCAAAACTTCATCACCCAGGGAATCTAGGATAGGGATGTATCCTTCAAAGCTGTTATAGAACACAGCAAACACCCTTTTAGGTAAAATGTTTCTGCAGAAGGGTTAACTGACTCAGCAGTTTTTTTGTCCATCCATTTTTTTTGATCATTAAAAAAAAAGATTCCGGGACGCCTGGGTGGCTCAGTGGGTTAAAGCCTCTGCTTTCGGCTCAGGTCATGATCTCAGGGTCCTGGGATCGAGGCCCACATCGGGCTCTCTGCTCAGCAGGGAGCCTGCTTCCTCCTCTCTCTCTGCCTGCCTCTCTGCTTACTTGTGATCTCTCTCTCTCTCTCTCTCTCTCTCTAAAAATAAAAAAAAAAGATTCCGTTTTTAAAAAATGGTGTCTATATACTTTTTTTGGTCTGTTTTTTTTTCCCTTAGCAACATAGTAAAATATTGTAATAAATTATTTCTTGTGTCAAGAAACATTTTTGCAGAACCAGGCTGCATAGAATTCTCCTAAGCAGATGTACCTATCTTTTTAAAAACTATTTTCTTGTTAATATGGTTGACAAAAAATACATTTCTTAGTAAATTGACTCTATTAATCAAGTAGATAACTTTGTAACTAGTTCATAATGTGATAAAAACTGTTTAACCATTCTGAATTGCATATTCTAAAATAAGTAGTCATTAGATCAGTGGTTCTTAGCCTTTAGTGTGCCTAAGAATGTTCTGGAATACTTCTAGCAATATAGATGACTGGGCTTCATCTTCAGAGATTTTGGTTCAATAGACCTGAAATGGGACTAAGAATCTGCATTTTAACCACCCCCCTTACTCCTGATCTTGGCGCATTTGAGCAAGGTCTCCAGGTGATTTTGACGTAAGTGATTCCTGGATCTTTGAGAAACCCTGCCCCCAGTTATTAGAGGCTGTCTTGTTACTTTTCCTCAATTTGCTATTATACAAAGTCCTGAAGAGTCTCCCAGAGTTAGACTCACGGTATTGGGGAGGTCATTCTTCTGGGCTTCCCGCTGCTGGGTATTTCCTGGGTATGTGTTTGCCTTGCTCAGGGCTTCACAACTTGTGGTTAGAACAGTTCATTAACTAAGAGTGGTTAAATTCAGTGAACTGAGTCTGGTTACTTAATCCAGCTTCTGAGATGGGAATTTCTTCTCTTTATCTTCTCCTAACCTCAACTAAAACTGAATTTTCTTTCCCTTTCCCTCTCCTCCTCCTTCTTTTTGCTTGATGATTTGGTCCAGTAAGGAGTTTTTGAATTGAAACTCAAATGTACATGTACCTGCAGGAAACTTGACTACCTAAGTTGTACTTGGGGGAAATGTAGAGATTCTCATAATAAAGTGCTTGCCAGTAATTTCTATCTTTAAGAAGTGAAAAGCTTTTAATTGTTCTAGCCTTTCCATATATATATATATTTTTTAAGATTTTATTTATTTATTTGACAGAGAGAGACACAGCAAGAGAAGGAATACAAGCAGAGGGAGTAGAGAGGGAGAAGCAGGCTTCCCACAGAGCGGGGAGCCTGATGTGGGGCTCGATCCTAGGACCCTGGGATCATGACCTGAGTTGAAGGCAGACACTTAATGACTGAGCCACCCAGGCGCCTCCATATATTTTTAAAAGACTTTAAAAATGAACAAAAATCCTCTAAACATTAATCAATCCAGCTAGCTTTTTTTTTTTAAGATTTTATTTATTTATTATTTGACAGAGTGAGAGAGATGAGACTGATCACAAGTAGGCAGAGAGGCAGGCAGAGAGAGGAGGAAGCAGGCTCCCTGCTGAGTAGAGAGCTTGATGTGGGACTCGATCCCAGGACCCTGAGATCATGACCTGAGCCAAAGGCAGAGGGTTTAACCCGCTGAGCCACCCAGGCGCCCCCAGCTAGCTTTTAGTACTAATAAAATATATGTAATCAGTTAGATGGTAATGTGATACTCTTGAACTGTAGAGCTTGTCTTTTATTGCTTTTATAACTCATCACTGTTTATATATCATGGGTGCTCAGAACACATCTATATCCCCAACTCAGACTTCTCCAGTATTTTATATCCAATTGCTTACTCCGTGTTTTTACCAGGATGTGTAATAGGCATTACAAAATTAATTTATCTAAAAACCAAACTCCTGAAATTTTTCCCTAGAATTTTTCTGCTTAAAATATTCCCCATCTCGGTTATGGACATTGGGGAGGGTTTGTGCTTTGGTGAATGCTGTGAAAGATGTAAGCCTGATGATTCACAGACCTGTACCCCTTGGGCAAAGAATAAAAATAAAATTGAAAAAAAAATTGAAAAAAAAAATTCCCCATCTCAGTTGATCCTTCTTCCTTCCAGTCGCTCAGGATAATTTTGGAATCATCCTTCCCACCCGTCTCTCTCACATCCATATCCATTTGTTCAAAAAGCAATCGCAGCATTGCCTTCAAAATAAATAAAAGATCCAGCCACTTCATATGACCTCTACTGCCGGCACTCTGGTTTGAGCCCACCATCCTCTCTCCTGTGAATTATTGTAATAGCTTCTTAATGGGTCTCCATGCTTCTGTCCCATGTCAGCTCATTCTCAGCATTATCATTATCAGTTATCCTTTTAACCCACCCACCTCGTCTCCTTAGATTCTTCTCCTTGTTTACTATAACAGGGCCACAGTGGCCTCCTTACCATTATTTGAACATTTCAGACTTACTCTTGGCTGAGAATCTTTGCATTTACTCTTCTCTCTGCCTGGAATGTGATTCTCCAGCTGTCCTCAAGGCTCTCTTCCTCACCTCCTTCCAGTCTTCCTCACATGTCACCTTCTCTGTGAAGCCTTCTCAGATCACCATACTGAAAATTGCAAAAAGTGACCTCTGTCTATATGCACTTACTCCTGATCCCGGTTCCCTATTTTATTTTTCTTTGTAGAACTTATCATTATCTCATACTTTATATTTTTACTTATGAATGCTTTATTTGAGCTTTATCAGAGAAGAGCCTTTTGTATATTTGCACACTGCTCTATACAAGTGTCTGGAAGATAAACTCAGGACACTCAGAAGAGTGCCTGGAATATAGCTGACACTCAATAAGTAATTGCTGAACAAATGAATAAAGAACTGTATGGTAATCTTGTTCCAAAAGAAGCTCAGTGATTGCAAAATTATTGCAATCATTTGCATTGTAATTGCATGTAATATTGTAAATTATTGGTCCAGTTTTTCAGGACCAGCATTGGCAATTTTAATACCAGAAATATAATTTGAGATGATCTCAATATTTGTTTATTCACTGAATTACTTAGAAAACATATGTTGTTAATTAATCTGTCAATAGCTATTTGTACTGTGCCTATTGAATGCTAAGTCCTTGCTTGGTACTGAGGATGCAGAGATGAATCAATTTCTGCCCTTGAAGAACTCACCCATATACTGGAAAGGAGATAAACAAGCACAAAATTATAGTTTAGTAAGATAAGTGCTGTGACTGTATAGGATTTAATCAGGGCATAGAAGAGGGGCACTAAATACCTTTAGGGTGGTGAAGACTCAGGGAGTGCTACCTGAGGAGTGGTTACCTGAGCTGATTCTTGACGAAAGAGTAACATGAATGATTACATGAATGGAGGTGATTGCATGAATGCATTGATAACAAAGGATGAGATAGGACTCAGAGAGACCCCAAGGATCCAGAGGACTGGAGAGAAGAAGTGGGTGTGGGGGCAAATGGAGACTGTAGTTGTAGGGATTGGGGAATGGGGAGGGGACAAATAGAATTTGTCCAGAATGTTCCTGGCTGGTACCTAATCTTTTCCTATAGAGAACGAGTTCATCTTCAGGGAGTGAGAGGGTAAGCTTTTGGGAGCATTAAAATGCAATAAACTTAGTTCCTAATCATGAAAAAAATGTAATAAACTGTTGGTTGATTTCTTTGCATGTATTGCTTTAAAACCTTACCTAATGTGACTTTCATAAAGTTAATAGTTTTTTTACCCAAATCTTTGTTTGAAATAACCTTTTATGAAATATGGATGTCAGGCATATATTGTATAAATCTCTTAACTGCTTTTGTGTAGTCCATGAGCGCGAGGGTTATCTTTTATTCTAGAATGTATGTAAAACAAGACAGGACTTTGTTTTCCAGGTTCTTGCTATAATGTTATTCGGGTTCCTCCAGAGAAGGTGGATCTTGGGGAGACCATCCATGGAGCCCAGGTGATATGTTCTATTGCCTCTGCAGAGAGGATGAAACCTTCTTACTATCATAGCTTTGGTAAGCCCAGAGATAAGGTAAATTGCAATGGGATCTGCCTTAATGTAGCAGAGGAACTAGTTTGGGCAAATACTGTGTTGATATATCTTATCCAAGTATGCTGATAATGAGACCAAGGCTGCATTTTAATGCCAGTTAAGCTTATTCTGTTTAGTCACATACTTCTTATCCTGCCCAAATGACTGCTTAAAAAGGCATATTTGTTTTAGTACTAGCAATTACTTAAAAATTGACAACATCCAAAGTAAACCATAATGTAAATTATGGACTTTGAGTGCTTCTGATGTGTCCTTGTAGGTTCATCAGGTGTAGCAAATGTACCAACTACTCTAGCGAGGGCTGTCAATAATGGGGAGGCTATGCATGTGTGGGGACAGAGGGTATATGACAAGTCTCTGTACCTTCCCTTTAATTTTGTTACAAAACTAAAACTGCTCTAAAAAAGTAAAGTCTTAATAAAAAAAATCATTTGTACAAAATTTGACCGAATTCAAAATTTTAGGTAACTTTAAGCCACAGGTAATAATCATATATGAAAAGGTCTTGATTATATTTCTTGGGAGAAATTTATATTGTTTGATTGCTTCAGCTCTTTCTCAGAATATTTGTTTTCTACGTTCTAAACTTTTATAGCCAATCTGCTCCTGAATCTTTACCTTCAGTATAAATAGCAAATGAATTACAGAATATACATCTCCATCCAACGTGTCCAAATGACACTTTAATAATATTATGCTTCTTTATTTTGTTCCAAAACATTTTGAAAAGAAAAATAAGAAAAATAAAAAGCAAGCTGAGGGCATTCAACCCAAGCTGGTCTAAGCAGTTCCCTTTTTTTATGTAGGAACAGGAAATATGTACAGCAAAGCTGGGAAATAGTGAAGGATTTTTTCTGGCTGGCTTTTGCTTAGGTCAGCAGTACTATGTATGTCCAGGCAGTCACATAAGTCCTAATAAATGTGACAGTTGGTCACATTTCAGAGAACTCTTATTTGCCAAATAACATTTTATTATTTGCTGGAACCTTTTAGGAATGACAAGGAACTATATAATCTTCATTGAACAGCCTCTAAAGATNCCATAACTGTCACATTTCAGAGAACTCTTATTTGCCAAATAACATTTTATTATCTGCTGGAACCTTTTAGGAATGACAAGGAACTATATAATCTTCATTGAACAGCCTCTAAAGATGAATCTGTGGAAAATTATCACTTCTAGAATTCGGGGAAAGGCCTTTTCAGATGGACTAAGCTGGGAACCCCAGTACAATACACGGTTTCATGTGGTGGATAAGAACACTGGACAGGTGGAGTATTTTGAGTATATTCATCATAAAAGTGATTGGACATAAAGACACTTTTCCTGTGGTTGATTTTTACCTTCCCTGGGCATTGCTTGCATAAGACTCTCTTTATCAAGGATATTACCTTCTTCCATAGAGGAGGTAGGGCTAGCTCACTTATTAGTTAATACAGTTGGGTTTTGCATATTAGAAAATTTTAAGAAATGGTTTTACACTTTTAATTATCTGACTTAACTAAAATGGCATTTAGGAAACTTTCTTAGCATCTTAGCATGGATTTTTCCATATCATAGTATTTGCTAAGGAGAATGTTGTTCATGCAAAGGTCTTGTAACTTTTGCATTGTTACTTTAATTGCTTGCTTCTGTGACTTCTTCATATGTAAATGTGATAATCCTGCCAAAGTCCAAGACGCCTTGGTTAAATACCTTTCTTTACTCCTGATTAGTAGTTCTATTATATTTGTCTTCTTTTAGTTTCTTTAAAGAGATAATATCCTAAATTTACTGTACCCTAATTTCATTACAACAACAATCCTATTTTTGGTAATGAGTGCATTTTTCAAAGAGTTCATCATAAGCTAATTAGTAACAGGATTTTTCTATTTAATCATATAAGATAGAATCCAGGATTTATTTATTCCTCAAAACATTGGGCCATACTTCATCAGGTCTTTTCAGTTCATTGTAACCATTGATTGGTGTGTATGACATAGCCCCACTTCATTGTTTAATATGAGATGTGATGGCTAAACAAGGATGCTTAAGTTGAAATGCTTGTTTCTACATTCCTGATTCTACTTTTTACACTTACTAGGTCTGTCATTTAAAGGGAAGGGAAACTTTTTAATTTAAACTTTGTGGATCTGTCCCCTAAATAAATAAATAAATAAATGAAAAAAACCAAATATATCTTTTTCATTGTTTGTATTTTCCCCTGCAGCTTCTTCCAGGAATGTACTACAGTAAACCTTTTGTTACTTTTCATCAAATCAATGCCTTTGAGGACCAGGGCTGTGTTGTAATTGATTTGTGCTGTCAAGATGATGGAAGAAGCCTGGAAGTTTACCAACTACAGAATCTCAGGAAAGCTGGGGAAGGACTTGATCAGGTAAACATCTCTGATTTTTCAGGTTCTGGTTGGCTTTGGAATTAGCTGTTTCTCTTGCTTCTTTGGCAGATAAGGGAGGAGAATGGTTTTGAAGCATTGAAGACACAGCTTTGCCACTTACTTATTTAATACTTAAAAATAATTTGAAGTACTTACTTAATACCTAGTGAATAAAAAGTTTAGTAAAGAAAACCAAGAGGTGTGTTTTGGAGCACTTGTGATTAGTTCCTTATTACACATTCTTAAGTTTCTTGGAAAGGATAGCAAAAAGGACTATAATATCTTAATTCGCTGATAAAAGAAAGTGTTTCAGTTCATCTAGCTGAAGGGATTGACATTTTCCTGATACTGAATCCAAGGTAAAATTTTTCCTTTGGATTATGTAATGTAAAATGTCTTGAGCTGTAGTTTTATTTATATTTATTAAAAGAAAAAAAAATTTTTTAAAGTAGGCTCCGTGCCCAGTGTGGAGCTAATAATGCAGGGCTTGAACTCATGACCTTGAGATCAAGACCTAAGCTGAGATCAAGAGTTGGATGCTTAACTGACTGAGCCATCCAGGTGACCTTATAGTTTTATTTTTAAGTATTTTTAAAAAAATTAATTTTAAAGTTACTTATACTTATAGAGCTGACCTGTATGATAGGTCTTGATATCCGCAGTGTAAGTTTGTTGGCTTGCTTCTTTTTTAAGATTACCTGGGTTTGGGGCACGTGGGTGGCTCAGTCCATTAAGCATCTGACTCTTGGTTTCTGCTGGGGTCATAATCTCATGGGTTGTTGAATCTAGCCCTGCGTCAGTCTCCATGCTGAGCACGGAGGCCACTTGAAGATTCTCTCCCTCTCTCCCTACCCACACTTGGTGCACTCTCTCTCTCTCTCAAATGAATAAATACATCTTTTAAAAAATTGCCCGGGTTTTTCTTGGCCTTTTGCATTTCCATAAATTTTGGAATCAACTTGTCAAAAAACTTGTCAGTTTTTGCAAATTAAAAAAAAAAAACCTGATTGAGATCATGTTGCAACTATAGATTAGTTTGGGGGATAATTGATATCTTTACTACAGTAAGAAATATTAAGTCTTCAGTCCATGAACATGGAATATCTCTCCATTTATTTGAGTCTTTTAAAATTTCTCTTAGTAATGTCTATAGTTTTCAGTGTCAGAATGTTAAATATCTTTTGTTAAATTTATCCCTTGGCATTAAATGTGTTTTGAAACTATTGTAAATGGTATCTTTTAAACTTTCATTTTCTGTTTTTGCTGGTATATAGAAATGCAATTGACTTTGTATATTGATGTCATATTTAGAGATCTTGCTAATTCATTTATTAGGGTTTAAATAGTTGAACTGTAGGTTATTTTCAATTTTCTATGTATATAATCTTATCTGAAAATGACAGTTTTATTTCTTTTCTTTTTCTTTTAAGATTTTATTTATTTATTTGACAGAGAAAGATTACAAGTAGGCAGAGAGGCAGGCAGAGAGAGAGGAGGAAGCAGGCTCCCTGCTGAGCAGGGAGCCCGATGCAGGGCTCGATCACAGGACCCTGAGATCATGCTCCCTACTTCCCTTAACACCTGTCAGCTAGTAATCTTTTTACTGTCTCTATAGTTTTTCCTTTTCCAAGATGTCATATAATTAGACTTCTAGAGTATGTAGCTTTTTTGGACTGGCCTTTTTTTTTTTTTTTTTTTAAGATTTTTTTGGNCGGGGAGAGGGGCAAAGGGAGAGAGAGAAGCAGACCCCCCACTGAGCGGGGAGCCTGACGCAGGGCTCTATTCCAGAACCCTGAGATCATGACCTGAGCCAAAGACAGATGGTTAACTGACTAAGCCACCCAGGCGCCTCTCAGACTGGCTTTTTTCACTTAGTAATTTGAGTTTAAGGTTTCTCCATGTCTTTTGGTGGCTTGATAGCTCATTTTTGTCACCACTGAATAATATTCTATTGTACGTATGTACCACAGTTTGTTTATCCATTTATTTATTGGAGGATATCTTGGTTGCTTTCAGTTTTTGGCAAATATAAATAAAACTGCTATAAACATTTGTGGGCAGATTTTGTGTAGACATAACTTATTGATATATATATATTTTAAAGATTTTATTTATTAGAGAGAGAGAGCATAAGCAGGGAAAGCAGCAGAGGGAGAAGGAGAAGCAGACTCCTTGTTGAGCAGGGAGCCTGCTCTGGGGCTCGATCCCAGGACCCTGGGACCATGACCTGAACCAAAGGCAGATGCTTAAACGACAAACTGCTTGGGCACCCCTTAAATTATGAATTCTATTTCTTTAATAATATAGGATTATTCTGATTTTCTATTCTTTATTAGATCGAATGTGGTAAATTGGGGTTTTCTAGAAATTTATCCATGTCATCTAAAATTTCAAGTTTATTTACGTGCTGTTATTCATAATATCATTCTATGTTTTTAAAAAATGTACCTAGGGTTAATTGATACCACCTGTTTTTATTCCTGATATGGCTATTTTTTTCAGTCTTTTTTGTTCATTTGCTTAGGCTTGCCAGGGTCTTATCAATTTAAGGAAGCTTTTCAAAAAGGACTATCTTTTTGGCTTTGTTGATCCTCTTTGATGTGCATTTGTTTTCCGTTTCATCAATTTTGTTCTTATTTTTATTATTTCTTTTTCTACTTTTTTTTTTCTTTTTCAAGTTTTTATTTAAATTCTAGTTTGTTAAAGTGTCATACTAGTTTCAGGAGCAGAGTTCAGTGATTCAACACCCAGTGCTCATCCCAAGTGCCCTCCTTCATCCCCGTCACCCATTTATCCCCTCCCCCACTCACCTCCCCTCCAGCAACCCTCAGTGTGTTCTCTATAGTTAAGAGTCTGTTTTATGGTTTGCCTCTCTCTTTTTTTCTTTTCCTCCTATGTTCATCTGTTTCTTTTTTTTTTTTTTCTTAAATTCCACATATGAGTGAAATCATCATATGGTATTTGTCTTTCTCTGGCTTTTTCTACTTTCTTTATGCTTAATGTGCCCTCTTTCTAGCTAAGGATATGGATCCTTTGTTATTTTTCATCCTGTCCCCCATAACATATGTCTTTGAGATGATAAATTTCTCTTTAGCTGCATCCCACAAGTTTTGATATGTTTTATTTTTATTACTTTTCAGTTAAAGAATTTTAAATGTATTTAAAATTTTTCAGATATAATGGGATTTTTCCAGTTATTTTCTGCTATTGATTTCCAACTTAATTTTACTGTATGATTTTAAATTTATAAAATTTATTGAGGTTTGCTTTATGATCCAGAATAAGATAATTTTAAAATGCTTCATGTGTATTTAAAATAATGTATATTCTGAATTTTAGATGTAGTGTTTTGTATATGTCAATTAGGTCATATTTATTTATAATATCCAAATCATGTCTATTTTTATTAATTGCTGTCTATTATATAAGATTCTGATCTAACATGAGAGGCATATTGAAATCTCTTACTTACACCACAGATTTTTCTTTTTATTGTTATGTTAATTTTATTTAATTTTATGTTTTTTAAGTAAACTCTACCCCCACCATGGGGCTCAAACTCATGACCAACCCTAAGATCAAGAGTCACATGCTCTACCTACTGAGTGATCCAGATGCCCCTATAGTTATGTTAATTTTTACTTTGTATATTTTGGTGCTCTGTTTTTATGTACATACAAATTTAACTTGTTTTACTTTGATAATTAATTGAACATTTATTTCTGAGTAATGGTTTTTGCCTTAAAGTCTACTTTTTGTTTAGTGTTTACATGCTCTAACTTTTCCATTCTTTTACTTTTAATCTTTCTAAATGTGTACCTTGTAAGCAACATATATTTAAAAAATCCGTTGTGCTAATTCTTGACCTTTTTTTTTTAAGATTTATTTGTTTGCGAAAGAGAGAGTGTACATGCACATGTGTGGTGGGGAGGAGCGGAGCCAGAGAGAGACAGAATCCTCAAGCAGACTCTCCACTGAGCATGGAGCCTGCATCAGGCCTTGATCCCAGGACCCATGATCCCAGGATCATGACCTGAGCCAAAATCAAGAGTCAGTCACTTAACTGACTGAGCCACCCAAGAGCCCCTAATTCTTGACTTTTAATTGAGCATTTAGTTGGAATAATCACCAATATACTGAGGTTTAAAAATCCCATCTTTCTATTCACTACCTATTTGCGTCACTGTTCTTTCGCTCTCTCCTTTCTTGCCTTCTCTGGATTGGTTGAGTATATTTTATTGTTTCATTTCCATCTCCCTTCCCCCAAACCTCATTCCGCCCTCTGCTCATTAGCTTGGTATACATTCTTTTAGTGCTTATTTTAGGGATTATAATATTCATTCTTGATTTAATACAATATATTATAAATTGGTTCTTTTAATTCTTTGCAGACAATGTAAGAACTCTGGACACTTTAACTCTACCCTACTCCCAATTTATACACTATTGTTGTTGTATATTTTAATTTTTTTTCTCTGTTAAACCCTACAGGGCAGTATTGCTTTATGTAATCAGAGTTCCCCATACTACCCATTTACCCACATCTGTACCTTTTAGTTGCTCTTAATTCTTCCCTGTCTTTCTGACCTTCCATGTGGAATAATTTTCTTCCTTACAGAGGAACATTTTTTAGTATTTCCTTTAGTTCAGATATGCTGATGAAATCTGTATTTTTGCCTGTAAAAAAAGTGTCTTTATTTTACCTTCTTTCTTGAAAGACGTTTTCATTGGATAAAGAATTCTAAGTTGTTAGTTATTTTCTTTTGACACTTTAAAGATATTTGATTTTATTCTGATTTTTTAAAAAAGATTTTATTTATTTATTTGATAGAGAAGGCACCCCTGTATTCTGACTTCTGTAGAGAAATCTAATGGTCTAAGCTTTGCTTCTTTGAAGTTGATGATTTTTCCTCCTCTGACTGATTTTAAAATCCTCTTTTTGATTTTCTGTAGTTAGTCCTATGATATCTCTCAATATGGTTTGCTTTTTGTTTATTTTACGTGGGTGTTTTAGGGATACTTGAATCTGTGGTTTGATGTCTTTCATTAGTTTTAAAAAAATGTCACCTATTATTTCTTCAAATATTGCATTTGGTAAATCCTGTCTCTTCTCTCTGGGACTGCAGTATATATATATATCACTCCTTTTCACTCTGTCCTCTCTGTTTTGGATAATTTCTTATCTATTTTACAGTTCATTCATTCTTTTTTTTTAAATTAACATATAATGTGGGGCACCTGGGTGGCTCAGGTCATGATCTCAGGGTCCTGGGATCAAGCCCCACATGGGGCTCCCTGCTCAGCAGGGAGCCTGCCTCCTCCTCTCTCTGCCTGCCTCTCTGCCTACTTGTAATCTCTCTCTCTCTCTGTCAAATAAATAAATAAAATCTTAAAAAAAACATAATGTATTATTTGCCCCAGGGGTACAGGTCTATGAATCATCAGGCTTACACATTTCACAGCATTCACCACAGCACATACCCTCCCCAATGTCCATAACCCAGCCACAGTTCATTCTTTCTTCAGCTGTGTCTTTTCTCCTTTTAAACCTCTACCAAGTTCTTAAACTCATTGTATTTTTCAGTTCTAGAATTTTAACTTGATTCTCTTTTATAATTTCTATTTCTCTGCTACATGCTTAGTTTAAAAGAATTTCTTCCAACATATTCAGAATACTTAAAGTTTGATAGCTTCTATTATCTGGATTCCTTGTGGTTCTGTTTCTGTTGTTCGTTATATTGTTTTGTTTTTTAATCATGCTCTCTTGTCTTTTCATGTACTTGCTAATTTTTATTGTGAACAGGATATAGTGTTTGAAAAACTGTAGAGATATTTTGAGATCCAGGATGACATTATGTTCCTCTAGAGAAAATTTTATTTGCTTCTGGTGGATTGCTAGGGTATACAATCAGTTCCAGATACTCTTAAATCTAGTTATAGGGATTAAGATATTTTGAAGCAGGGTATAGTCCTGAAAGAGATGGACTATTTCTTGTTTGTTCTTACTCTTAGGTGCTGACTTAAGGGGTCCTGACCCAAAGAATTAAGGGTTTATCAGGGTTTTTTCTTTTGGGCTGTCATTGAACTCTGCCTTTTGTCCCTCTAGTTCCTCAAAACTATCAAAATCTTTACTCACTGGGGTCAAGTGAGAGTTATCTTTAAAAATTATTTTTAAGGGCACCTGGGTGGCTCAGTGGGTTAAAGCCTCTGCTTTCGGCTCAGGTCATGATCTCAGGGTCCTGGGATCGAGGCCCGCATCGGGCTCTCNGTGGGGGAGTTATCTTTAAAAATTATTTTTAAAAATAGGTAGCAAGAAGGATCTTGGTGGTGATTTTATATCTTGAGTGTGGTGGTGATCACATGCATTTACATGATAAAATTGCATGGAACTAAACACACACACACATGAGTGTGTGTTGAACTGGTGAAATCTGAATAAAGTTGGTGGGTTATATCAATGTAAATTTTCCAGTTGTGATATTGTACTGTAGTTATGCAAGACATTATCATTGGTGAATCTGGATGAAAGCTACATGTGATCCCTCTGCATTATTTCTTTTTTTATGTGATAAAATATACATAACATAAAATTTACTGGGTGCCTGGGTGGCTCAGTGGGTTAAAGCCTCTGCCTTCGGCTCAGGTCATGGTCTCAGGATCCTGGGATCGAGCCCTGCATTGGGCTCCCTGCTCATTGGGGAGCCTGCTTCCTCCTCTCTCTCTGCCTGCCTCTCTGCCTACTTGTGATCTCTCTCTCTCTCTCTGTCAAATAAATAAATAAATAAATAAAAACACATAAAATTTACCATTTTAACCATTTTTAGGTGTTCAGTGGCATTAGTACATGAACAGTATTGTACAGCTGTAACCCACTGTCCAGACTTTTCATCATCCCTAACAGAAACTCTACCCATTAAATAACAAGTCCCTATTTCCCCTTCTCTCTAGCCTTTGGGAGCCTCTATTCAACTTTCTGTTTCTATGCATTTGCCTACTCTGGGTACCTAATATAAGTGGAATCAGGCAAGATTTATTTTTTGTGTGTTGGCTTATTTTATTTGGCATAATCCTTTCGAGGGTCATCCATGTTGTAATATGTATCAGAATCTCATTCCTGTTAAAAGTTAAGTATTTCCTTGTATATCTGTATTACATTTTATCTGTTCATCTGTTGGTTGACATTTGGGTTTTTTTTTTACCTTTTGACTATTGTGACCAATGCTATTATGAATGTTGGCATACAAATATCTATTTGAGTCCCTGTTTTAAATTGTTTTTGTATACCTGGAAGTGGAATTGCTGGATCCTATGACAATTCTATATCTATTTTGAGGAACTGCCAGACTGTTGTCCACAGTAGCTGCACTTTGCACAGGGGTCTAGTTTCTCCACAGTCTCACCAGCACTTGTTATTTTTTGTTTTTGATTTTGTTTTTTTCATTTTTTTTGACAATAACCACCCTACTGTGTGTGAATTAGTATCTTATTGTGGTTTTGATTTGTATTTCTCTAAGGACTAATGATGTTTAGCATCTTTTCATGTACCTGTTGGCCATTTGTATATTTCTGTCTGATAACATAACTGTTATCATAAATGAAATGTTTATTCTAGTTTCTTGCCCATTTTTAAACCAATTGTTTATTTTTCTGTATTATTTCATGCCAATCTGCAGTGATGTGAAGATTAAAAAGTTTAATTAAAAAATTCTTTCATTTTCTCAGCCTTTCAGCTGCCCTTTCCTGTAAGCAGCTGATATCCTGAGGGAGCAAGTTGCCCCCAGTATCTTGTTTACCTGTGGGTTTCCTTCTCCCTCCAAATCTCTCCCCTCTTGATGATCTTCACTGCCTTTTTAGCTCGCCAGTGCCTTTGCACAGCTGTTTTATCTATTTTTTATTTTTTAAATGATTTTGGGGTTTTTTGTTGTTTTTTTAAGATTTTTTAAATTTATTTATATGACAGAGAGAGAGAGATTACGAGAGGCAGACAGAGAGAGAGGAGGAAGCAGGCTCCCTGCTGAGCAGAGAGCCCCATGAGGGCCTCAATCTCAGGACCCTGAGATCATGAGCCGAAGGCAGAGGCTTTAACCCACTGAGCCACCCAGGCACCTTGCACAGCTGTTTTAACCATCTTGTCCAGCTTCTTTAGCTATTCTAAATAGGTTAGTTGATCCACATTACCTAATTCAGCATTACTGGAAGTCTCTTTTTGTTCAGGTCTGGTTTTGCAAAAGGAAAAAAATGTTTAAATAAATTTAAAAGTAATTTAAAAAATCTAACTCTTTGTGAAGCTTAAAAATAGCACTAAATCTTATTCAGTAGAAATATTTCTGTGTGAGATGGAGATGATATGGGTCAGGTGTGTGAAGGGAAATGGCACAGTTTGCGCTCCCATCTTACAGTATTTCAAGAGAGGAAAATGTGCTTAAAGCATTCTTATTGTCAGAAAAAAAATGCATTTATTTTGTTAGAGTCTCCTGCTTAAACATGACCTCTGCAGGGAGGTTGTGTTGTAGGTCCTCAGAGCCACCCTTGGTTTGATGATTCACTAGGAGGGCTCACAGATCTCAGAAAAATCAGCAAATGAAAAGGTGCATGGGATGAAGTCTAGGGAAAACCGCCAGGCGCTCCTTTCCAAGTCCTTTCCAGTGGAGTCACACAGGACATGCCTAATTTCTCTAGCTACTTGTTGTGATAACCTGTGTGAAATGTTGTGTGCCAGGGAAGCTGGTTGTCCAGGGTTTTGTTGGGGATCAGCACGTAGGCACAAAGACCCTACACACCCTCAGTTAGCAAAGCTCCATACGCCCACAGGGAAGCAGGTGTTCATTATAAATTGCACTGTTATCATAAACTGGACAAACTAGTACAGTGTGACTCAAGACCTCAGGCATGCAAAACCACTCT
This sequence comes from Ailurus styani, assembly GCA_002007465.1. Classification (NCBI taxonomy): domain Eukaryota; kingdom Metazoa; phylum Chordata; class Mammalia; order Carnivora; family Ailuridae; genus Ailurus; species Ailurus styani. The sequence continues at coordinate 1,987,019 of LNAC01000069.1, forward strand.
TGGCAGACGGAACATTCCAAGAGCTCAGTTCCCAGGTGCCAGCCAAGGACCAATCGTGAAAACAGACCTTTCTTGAGAATGTGCAAGGTTTGAGCAACCCAGTCCTACTAAGTTAATGCTTTTCCATGCAGGGACTTATTATGACTAAACATGAAGAAGGAAGTACCCTGTTACTCTAGGCTGTCACCCTGCAGGATGTTTCTTACTGGCACTTATCACTATTGGACCTTGGGCTATGTAATCATTTGTTTATCTGACACTAATTTAATAACATGTATTTTAATTCTTATTTATTATCCATTCTGCACTAGAATGTGAGTTCCATGAGGCCAGAGACTTCGTTCACTGTTGCATTCCTGGTGTCTAAAACAGTGCTTTGCCTATCATAGATACTTAACAGATATTTGTGGAATAAATAAATAAATGAAAATTAACACTTATGCAATTACTTAGGAATGCCAGTAAAGTTGACTGGGTATAAATTATTGGGACATGCTGTTATTCTATGAATGACATTTTCTCACCTGTTTCTTTGTCTCTCCTGAACAGGTCTATAATTCAGTAGGCAGATCTTTCCCTCGAAGGTTTGTTTTGCCCTTACATGTCAGTTTGAATGACCCCGAAGGAGAGAACCTCAGCCCATTGTCCTATTCTTCAGCTAGTGCTGTGAAACATGCTGATGGAAAGGTATGCTATGAAAGGACATTAGATGGACTTTAAATTTTAGTCTTGTTACTTTATACCTTGGCTGTTTGCCACAATGCCCAATAAGTCTGATAACATTCTGCTGAGCAGGGTAAAGTCACAAGAACTGATGAATTCTGAGTGGGAATGAGCACTGTGTTTACCTTTCCTTTTTGTGTTTTCAAACAGATAAGTGCAATTTTCTAATGTTGTGGCATGTCTAAATATTTGAGATTGGTATTGATTATCTCCACCTTTTAGGTAATTTATACTTACCATACATACATTATTGTGTAACTCTCAGTGTTTCAGCTTTAGTAGAATAAAAAGCCCACTTCCTCCTTGTATGCCATTTGACAGCTTAGTCCAAAACCTGATGATCTTTTTTTTTTTTTTTTTTGAAGAAAGGGAGAGTGCATATGGGCAAGTGGGGGGGTGCAGAAGGATAGAATCTTTTTTTTTAATTAACATATATTGTATTAGTTTCAGAGATAAAAAATCAGTTGCATATAATACCCAGTGCTCATTACATCACGTGCCCTCCTTCATATCTATCACCCAGTTACCCTATCCCCCCACCCACCTCCCCACCAGCAACCCTCAGTTTGTTTCCTATAGTTAAGAGACTCTTATGATTGGTCTACCTCTCTGATTTTATCTTATTTTATTTTTCCTTCTCCTATGATTCTCTGTTTTGTTTCTTAAAGTCCACATATGAGTGAAATCATATAGTATTATCTTTCCCTGACTTATTTCATTTAGCCTAATACCCTCTAGTTCCATCCACATCATTGTAAATGGCAAGAGTTCATTCTTTTTGATGGCTTAGTAATATTCCATTGTGTGTTTGTGTTTATATGTATATATAAACACATATATACTACATCTTCTTTATCCATTCACCTATTGATGGGCATCTGGGCTCTTATCATAGTTTGGGTATTGTGGACATTGCTGCTATAAATACTGCAGCACAGATGCCCCTTCTAATCACTATGTTTGTATCCTTTGGCTAAATACCTAGTAGTGTAATTCTGGGTCGTAGGGTAGCTCTATTTTTAACTTTTTGAGGAACCACTATACTGTTTCCCAGAGTGGTTGCACCAGTTTGCATTCCCACCAACAGTGTAAGAGAGTTCCCCTTGGAGAGAGAGAGAATCTTAATCAGGCTCCACACTCATAATTTGGGGCCTGACGTAGTACTCAATCTCACAACCCCAAGATCATGACCTGAGACAAAATCAAGAGTCGGATGCTTAAGCGACTGAGCCACCCAGGTGCCCCAAAACCTGATAATCTCTTACGCATTCATACATATGATGGGAAGAGGAACAGTGGGAAAAAATGACTTACAGTCTCTTTTCTCAAGCCCTGTCACAAACTCTTAGTACCTTCACTGACCTACCCTGCATAAAATAAGTGAGAAAGTAAGAAATTGCTGCAAATCTTTTTGGGACCCCTTTTAGATTTGGTGCTCTTATGAAAATCTGCATCCCAAGGATCTAGAGGAGGAAGGAGGTGTTGAATTTCCCCAGATCAACTATGGCCAATTCAGTGGCAAAAAGTATCATTTCTTCTATGGCTGTGGCTTTCGGCATTTGGTGGGGGATTCTCTGATCAAGCTTGATGTGGTGAATAAGACACTGAAGGTAATGAAAATCTTTTTCCCTTTCTGAACACTTTTAAAAAAAAAGTATTTTATTTATTTGAGAGAGCATGAGTGGGGTGGGGAGGAGGAAAAGGAGGAGAAACAGACTCCCCGCTGAGCAGAGAGCCCTACCCAGGACCCTGAGATCATGACTTGAGCCCAAGGCAAATGCTTAACCGACTGAGCCACCCAGGTGCTCCTTTCTTTCTGAGCTCTTAAAAGACCTGTTCTGCACTTTGAATTAGTTTCTGTTTTATTAAAGTAGCTCTTGAGGTTGTTTAATATTTAGGCAGCTCAGCCATTTACTTTTATTAAATTTGAGAACCACAGAATCACCTAGGTAGGGGTATATGCTGTCTTGGGAATCTTAAATGAATCACAAGCCCAGAAAAACAAGTCTCTGCTTGGTGTTGTTTTTAGAGAAATCATGGGGCTCGGGTTGTTGGTACACTTATATTTCAGGTCGATGGGAAATTATAATTGCACGAATTGTGTTTGATGATGATGGAATCTGTACCCCTCCCCTTCAACTCAGTGAGCCTGATTCTCTAACTGTTGGACTATTGTACTGACAGCCAAATTCATGCTGGGAATGACAAAAGCTATAGAAAGCTTCCTGCTCATAACTAAAATACTTTTTTGGGGGACTTCTAGATTTGGAGAGAAGATGGCTTTTACCCCTCGGAACCTGTATTTGTTCCAGCACCAGGAACCAGTGAAGAAGATGGTGGGGTTATTCTCTCCGTGGTGATCACCCCTGACCAGGTAGATGTATCTCCCTATCACTAGTCAGAAAGAGAGGTAGCAATGAGCCTTCTAAAGATTTTATTCAGTGATGCTATCAGTAGTTTTTGATTCCAATGCAGCACATTCTCCCTTTTCTTCTTCTCATATGTACATACTCTTTTATTATAATCTGTGCCTTATTATCATTTTAAAGTTCTATTTATAGAATCATCCTCATAATTTACATTTGCACAGAAATTCATTTACAAATGACTTCCACACATGTCACCTTATTTACTCATCAGAACAGCTTTTTAGATACCATTTTATGCATGTGGAATTTGTAACTTAGAGAAGTTGAGAGAGCTTGTGTCAGATCTCATAGTGGTAAAGCCCGTGTTTAAATCTCAGTCTTCTGACATCTAGTCTGACATTCATGCCACTGTCAGTGCTGCCAGTTTCATCCAAGTGCCCAAAAGTCTAATGTGGTGAGCCCCAGTGTCTCAATCATGTTGATGTCTTAACTTCTTGTCTAAGACAGTCTTGTGGCAAATAGGTTGAGTACCAGCTTTGCGGCTGATTGAGTACCGGTCATTAGTGGCTGCCTGGGGTGTAGGATTCTGAGGCTTTTTAAGGGTTTGGTGACAAAAGTGCTGTGATCGATTACTAATATCTGCCATCAGCTTAGGAGGACTTTGTCCTCATACCATGTACTTGCCACTCCTGTAATTACAGCAGGGCAAATATCAGTCTGCCTTGTAATGCTACCCTTTGTACAGCTCCAAAGTAATACAAAGTGGAAGCATTTCTAATGTGGAAGAAAACATTTCTGTGTCTCTTAGGAGATTGAAAAGGGGCCAGTAAAAAGATCCTTAAACTCCAAGAGATTCTAGGAAGGTAATTGATATAAACAACTTAATCTCTTCACTTTAGGAATGAACTTCTTCAGCTATAATGTCCCTCTAGGCTTGCCATTCAGCAAACATTTAGTGAACGGATGGATAGTCAAGGCACTGTGCTAGGTGCTGAGGATAGATAGAAAGAGGCATAAGACATGATCGAAAGAATTTTCAGTATTGTCTTTCTGTTCTAGAATGAAAACAATTTTCTCCTAGTCTTGGATGCCAAGAACTTTGAAGAACTGGGCCGAGCTGAAGTGCCTGTGCGAATGCCTTATGGGTTCCATGGTACTTTTGTAGCAGTCTGATGGAACAACTCGAAATACCTGGAAATGAGCTTTAAAATGAATGTGGTCCGTACAAAAGGGAGAGAAAAAAGGGCACCATCCCTTCCAAACCATAGACACCTGGTTTTAAAATTTCTATTAAAAACAGAATTCTTAAGATAATACTGGTTTTATAATTTCTCAGAGCTCTTTCTTAAAGACATTAAGCAAGTGTTGATACAACCTTTTGAAGAGAGTTTTAAATTTATATTTACTAGCTAGATCTTCTGCTAGATAATAATGCATGACAGGAAAAGTAGAGCTGTGTCCTTACTACCACCAGATAGGGTGAGTGACAGGGGTCCTCACACCTGAGAGAAAAAATACAGATAATCGTCGATAGTAAAATATGAGCTCTAACAAGCACCTCGTTTTTTCCGTCACAGCCCGCCTGTTAGCACGGGTTCTAGGGCTCACAGAGGAGAGGAAGCCGGTGGGGTCACTCTTAGAGGCTTTCTTCCAAACTGTTTCACCACTGTTCACAGATGCCACCGCAGTCGAACCACCGACTGCCACCTTCTGCCCTGCCCCCAGCTCAGGCCTGGGGAGGTGGTGTTTTAAGGAACATCAGTAAAATCAGACATTTCTTCCAACCTCCAGGCATATTGTTTTCCAGAAATTGGTAAGTCAGTAGTTCTTCATTCATTTGGGCAACAGGTGGCACTAGAGGCCATAATAAATAGAGGCCCCATTTCTGACCACCCCCTCCCCCAGTTTTACCAACACCCCAAATCCGCCTACATCTGTCACTTCAACCACACTCTTGCCAGCAACTTGAAGATCTCGTATTCCCTTTTCCTTCAGTTATACTTCCTCCCTTCACTTAACTCCAGCCTGGGGCCAGTTAAGCCTCCTACATGTGTAGTTTGGGCATCTGTGAACTCACTGTTAGGCTCATGCACAGCCCCAGACCAGCATAGCCAGTTCCTTCCCAGTTATCCTCAGGAGTTATTACAGACATCATAAACCCTGTCCTTTTCAGTGAAGTGTTCCCTCAGGTACAAAAATGCCACAGGTGATGGCTTATATTGTGGCAATAAAGTGAAAGTTCTAAGTTTTGTGTCTGGCTTGATGAAACACAGAACAAAAGCAGCGGGTACCAGAATGACAAGAAGATGCCTAAGTACGGCTAATACAGCAGATGTGGGAGCCTCGAGGCCGAAGTCATTGTAAGAGACATAAATGTATCTCACAGAAACCCTCAAAAAGCCATTGTACTCCCCCAGATGAGACATGGAAGATTGTTTTAGATCTTATCTGATCTGAAGGGTGGAGGAGATTCTAGCGGACTTCTGTGGAGTATGCAGAGCTGATAACGTCTTTCTTTTATAAATTCCATCCTAATCATGGGGAGTGAAGTTCAAACATATAAAGATTTGTGGTACAATCATAAGATTTTGACCCAAGGATGCCCAAATTCTGCTGTGGCTCTGTCATCTACGAGGTTGTTGAAGAAGACAAAAAAGGACCAATGGTATTTTGTAATATGCCTATGCCTGGTAATCCAGTGCAGAGAGTTCTGGTAAATTGAGTGAGCAAAGCCTAGGCAGGGCCACTTCCTGTCCCTAAGCCCAACTCATAACTCAGCCGTGTCCAGAGGCTTAAGGAAAGGGACTGTGTGGTGCATAAGGAAGGGGGAAAGGGACTAGGGCTTCCCCTCATGACTTTCTCTTAACTAATTACATCTGCAAAGACCCTATTCCAAAAAAAGCCATATTTTGAGGTACTGGGGGCTCAACACAGTAATTTTGGGGGGACATGGTTGAATCCATATATAGGATCACCGAGGGTAAATTTGGTGAGTACCCTTAATGAAAACATTTAGAGAAAGAGCTCTGCAAATGTAATGCCATATTTTACTGAAGTAACTATAGCAATTTCTCAGAAATTCCTTTGTTTGTATTTTTATTTTTAAGACTTCATTTGGAATGAGTCAAGTGTTTTATCCCTGATGTGGTCAATGCCTGGGAAATACTGTTTTATTGTAAGTGATCTTGGATGAGTAATTCACTTATCTGGGCCCATGTTTTCCTATCTGTGAGAGGACTGAACAGATAGTGTCTATCTCAGATACCTCCCAACTTTATCCTTCTTTGACGTTCTGTACAGCCCAACAGGGGAGAGAATAAAAATATTTGAAAATGTGTTAAGAATGTTTGCCGCACAACCATAATTTCATGCAGAATAGAGTATGTAGCTGGAGACAGGAGACATTTGAGAGAAATCACCATTTGAGGACCCCATGCCTGCCACTCTCATGATTTAATCAATCCGTCCTAGTACCTGGAACACTGCCAGCCTCATGGTTAGCTATCCAGTAAGTATTTAGTGAGCTAATGAATGGAGAAAAGAAGTGACATAATATTGGGAACTGCAAGTAGTGTGGATACTCCTTATAAGTAGGTGTGAGGGGAAAAGATCCGTTCACTCCCGAGGCGTCAACATAGGACGGGAATCGCTAATGTGTGTGTGTTCACACTGTGATAAATGGCTTTATGTGTGTGGTTGATAAGGAAAGCTTGAGAATTTCCCTTAGTAAGAAGAATCTTTACGAGCAGTCCAAAGGTAGTATCATTTCTGGAAGCCAAGTGCTCCCACACATGCTCTGCAATTCCGGCTTCCTTTATGCTGTAAGTAGATGGGCCCTGGGGCTCAGCCAGTGGAGGTTACTGTGACTAGAGCTATCAGGAAGGGAGTGGCAGGAGCAACTCGAAGACGTCCCTGCAGAACCCAAAGTGTGCCCAGGCTGACCCCAACGGCCCAACATGGCCTAAGGCTCAGCCGTCGGTGTAATGAAAGACACTGAGGCCCCATCCACCTTTTTCCCCCGACCGCTGGGAGGTTTGCCTAGTTTACCCAACTCCGGCTGTCCGAGAGGCTCACGGTACGCGACGCTTTACACCCTCCAGACCAGCAGAGGGAGCCAGTCGCAGCGCGGGGCGGAGAGTGCGCCCCAGGCCGCCGGCCGCACTGCGCAGCCGCGGGACGCATTGCAGTCCAGCCCGCCGCCAGCCGAGCGAGGCGGCGATGAGCATGGCGGGCAACGGCGATGGCGTGCGCCGCCGGGCGATAGTGTCCCGCCTCGTCTCCTTCAGCGCGACCCACCGACTCCACAGGTGGGGGTGCGCCCACAGTGCCCACAGTGGGGGCGGGGCCCAGGTGCGGGAGCGCAGGTGTGAGAACCGACGGGCGCCCCCGGCCGCCCTGGCGCCGCGGTGACGGAGACGGCTGGAGTCAACCAAAGGAGGCCCGTGGGGCGGTAGTAAACGGAGCCGACAGCCGTTGGCTTGGTGCCCTGAAGCAGCTCCGGGGCCGCTCACGTTCCCTAGTGGAGCGCGAGGGGTTGCAGTGGCTCCCAGAGCAGTTCGCCTGGCCCGGGTGACGCAGTGTCCGTGAACACTCGGCAAGGGTGAGCCGCCATGAGGGACCAGGAGCGCTAGCCGCCGTCGCCAGTACCACTACCGCAGCCCCGGTTGATGCCCTTCTTACCGCAGGTGTCATGAGCCCAGGCGTTCCCTTCCTAAGGCAGCCCCGAGAGCAAGGAGCACAGCCAGGATTTGAACCTGGAGCCGGCAGGCTGCTTGACAGCACTGAGGAGCTGATGTGGGGGAGGTTTGCCTCATTAGCAAGCTCCGCTCTCAGCATACGTTTCCCTGTCGGTAGAATGAGGACAGTAATTTCTAACAAGGGCCGTCCGTTCATTCCTGGGCAGGAATTTGTGGCGAGCGTGTCGGGTCTTGTGCTAGGTGACAGGGACACAGCAGAGATGAACACGCACCCGTCCCCGTCTTCTGTGCGGAGTGCACAATCTGGCCGGTTTCGTGGAGGGTATAGGGAGATAATTTTGTGCCAGCGCTTTGTGAACAGTAACATTCCAAGTGTAAGCGGATGGGACGGAAAGTGGGGGAAAAGAAGACGGACTCAGAAAGGAAGAGTTAGGGTATTAAGATGTTCACACACAGAAGGCCTCACTGAAGATGCATAGTTGATTGGACAGTTATAGACATAAAGATTAGGGAATTTTTTTTCTGCCCAGAACTACAGCTGAGTATTGTAATTTAAAATTTTTACCTAATTTGAATACTGCTCTATGGATTGGTGAAGTTGTCAGTGGGCAGTAGTTCAGGCATAATAATAGAAGATTGTTAAAGAGGAGACGTAGTAGGGCATGTAATTATTTTTCAGTAGAAATGAGATTTTAAGCCACTTGAAGGCAAGCATCTTTTATCATTGTGTGTGTCCTTGCTTCATTCAGTCCATGCTTACTATGCAGTGGTACCCAGTATATGTCTGTTGAGTTGAAAAATCAAAAGGCCTTGAGTTAGATCAGTTGGAATCTTGCTGTGGAACAAGGGAGTGGACTTTGTTTACCCGCATTTGTACATTACAGTAGCCTAGTTAGGGGGCATACACTGGTTCCTGACAGAAGGCGGAATAATGAAGTCAAGTTGATTTATGACTCTCCATTTGGTGAGCGAAGGTAACAATAAATTGTGAAGCTTTTTAACGGTTAGAGAAAATAATAAATATAGGGAACAGAGAAGGTGTCTGAACTTGTGTCCTGTTAATTTTTTTTTTTTTTTTTTGGTCAGCAAATCTCTGAGTAATGAAGAAAATTTGAAACTGTTTGGGAAATGCAACAACCCAAATGGCCATGGGCACAATTATAAAGGTGAGAGAAAAACTGATGAAATTTTAGCCCTTTCACTAAGGATGAAAGTTTGATCAGCAAATATAGTATTAACAAGTAAGAAACTTTACAGACAAAGCATCTTTGAGCCTTGAATGAGAAGTTACATGGAAGCTCAGAATGAAAAAAAATCTGTTGCCTTGGTTGGATGTGTCTTAAGTTTTACCTTGCAAATATCTGCTCTGTTAGAGATAATGAATGGTTTAAAACAATTTTTTTCCCCCTTGGTGTTAGTGTGCATAATGAGATTCTTTTGGCACCTACTTCCTTCTAATTAGGTATTGATCAGGCTAATGTTAAAATTAGATTGCATTAAAAACATTAGATTGTATTTAAAACATTAGATTGTATTCTTTGAGTAAATAATGACTGACAAAAGGGTGATATTGGCTAGGAATACTCTGTATGGCAGGAAAATAGGTTGGGTCTAAAACTGCCTGCAGTGCTCCAAGAAAATAATTTATGTGAGTATACAAAACTTGATTCTTTGTGATAAAGCTCATATCTCAAAAAACAGCTCTGTAAACCACAGAGTATCAACAATGTACAGTTTGGTAGAATAAAAAAGATTCAAAAGATGTCAGAAGATCAGAGTTTATCGTTTAGTTACTGCCTCTTACTTGATCTGTGATATTTGTCATTTTTCATTTGCTCACTTATCACATAATACCTAATTTTTTGTTTACATGGAGCTGAAAAATATATATATCACTAGTTTGTAAAACACTCTGATCATCATTTTTCAAGTGCTTCATGCAAGCACTTTGTTAACTTACAAAGCATAACCATAAACTATATATGTTTGTATGAGTGAAGGGATCAGAATTTTAGGCCCAATAGTGGTTTTGCTTGCCGAGAAAGGTGCTGCCCAGAATTGGGCCAGCTTGGTATGTAGCTGGATGTCTTCCTATACATTTTCTACTTTTGCAGGCAGTGATTGAGCAGCATCTCAATCCTACCTCCTGGACATTCTTCCCTAGTACATCAACATCATAAGCTGAATGTACACCCTTTCTGGCTTCAACTGGGCTCCTTTGCGCTTAGCCAAAGCTCCTGCTAAGCTTCTCTGTCTTGGCTGAGTCTTGCTTTGGTTGATAAAAAGATCTTAACTAAAAGAACAGCTGTTTGAGGGAAAATATAGAGCTTTGCAGGACAGAGATCTAACACTTAAGTTATGTTGTTAACTTGTGTTTGGGTGTTACCTGTTGAAAGTCATGTGGTTTTTTGGTATTCTGTTTTCTTTCCCATAGTTGTGGTGACAGTGCATGGAGAGGTATGTGCTGAAAAGATCTGTGTGATTTGTGCAGATTGTGGGCCCTCTCCGCCAGTGTGATGGATTCTGTGTTGAAAAATTCTGTTCAAATCAATATTGCTTCATTGTTGTCCTTTGTGTATGGTGAGCTGCTGCTATTCTGCTTTTCCTCTCCCAGAGGGTTATCTTTAATCTGCTCTATGTGGACAGGTTAGAAGAGTAGTACCATGAAAGGGGTTCCTGGAATACCTGGTATTTCCTTACTGAGATCAATGAGTGTCCCAGGGATCAAGGCAGATGTGGGCACAGTTTTTACACATTGTACAGCCTTTAATAATTGAACAGAGGTTTAAATATGAAGATCATATTACAGTAACATTCATCTTTGTTTACTCTTTAGATTGATCCTGTTACAGGAATGGTTATGAATTTGACCGACCTCAAAGAGTATATGGAGGTAATGTCATGTTGGATGCTTGTTATGTACTGTCCTCTGTTTGATGCCCTCCACATCACTTCCCCAACCAAGTATCTCCAGAGGTTCCCTGAGCTTATGAGTGGAATTGGGTGTGGGAGTAGGGAAGTAGTTGGGAGGAACTACTCTCATGTTTTTCCAAAGGTGTTTTGGTGATTTAAAGGAAATAAGTCGGGCGCCTGGGTGGCTCAGTGGGTTAAAGCCGCTGCCTTCGGCTCAGGTCATGATCCCAGGGTCCTGGGATCGAGGCCCACATCGGGCTCTCTGCTCGGCAGGGAGCCTGCTTCCTCCTCTCTCCTCTCTCTCTGCCTGCCTCTCTGCCTACTTGTAATCTCTCTCTCTCTGTCAAATGAATAAATAAAATCTTTAAAAAAAAAATAAAGGAAATAAGTCACAGTTGTATTGCAGTGATGGAAATAATAGTAACAGGCTCATCTTGTATTTCTTACTGGTGTATCCTGATTTCCTTTATTTAACAAATTCTGCCTTTCCTTCAAGACATAGCTTTTTTGTTGAAGATTTCCTTTCCTTCTCTGGATTTTCCTTATGCCTTTGATCATAGATTTTAACACTATCCTGTGTTATTCACTCTAGTTTTATCATAAACTCACCAAGGCAGTTCACCATAGGGATAACACTGAAGAAGTTCAGTCAATGACTTGCTAACTATTATTTTAGAAATCCTGCATTGTCAGAGACTTTAGAGATGATCTAAACCAACTTCTTCCGTAGATTAAGATTGAGAGAGGCCGAATAGTTCACTGATTTGCCTTAGGTTGTACGGTTAGTCTTTTACAAATTTGGGAGTGGACTTCCTCATATACAGCTTTATTCTTATTATTCCGTCATCCATCATTTTACCTGTTTGTTGGGTTCTTCTCTTAAACTCTGCTCCTTACTGTTTTTTTTTTTTTTTAAGATTTAACAGAGAGAGAGAGAGTGTGCACAAGCAGGGGGTGAGACAGGCAGAGAGAGAGGAAGAAGCAGGCTCCCCTGCTGAGCAGAGAGCCTGACAGGCTCCATCTCAGGACCCTAGGATCGTGACCTTAGCTGAAGGCAGATGCTTAACTGAGCCACCCAGGTGCCCCCTTTTCTCCTTACTCTTATTCTAGAATCTGATGTTTGTCTCATAAAAATGCTGTTAATGATCATTACTGCTTCTGTGGTACTTATCACCCATATATTCAGCAAGTTCACCCGCTCTACGTCAGTCTTTGAGATAAGTACCAGGAGTACAGAAATGACTGTGACGTAGCTTTATCCACAGAGTGCTCACATTACTTTTTTAGGAGGCAAACAATAATAAGTGCTCAGTAAGTTTCAGTTGAATAAATAAATCAGAAGAGCACCTGGGTCGCTCAGTCAGTTGGGCAACCAACTCTTGATTTTCAGCTCAGGTCATGGTCTTTGGTCTTGGGATCGGCCCCATTTCATACTCTGCGTTCAGTGGAGAGTCTGCTTCAGGATTCTCTGTCCCTCTGCCTCTCCTCCCACTCACGTGCGTGCATGCTCTCTCTCATAAGTAGATAAATCTTCAAGGAAAAAAAAAAAGAATAATCAGTGAATGAACAGACAGCAGTGTATTTCAGGTACTTTAGGAAAGATATAAAGACAGAATTTTTGCAGTTATTGGGGACATAAAATATATATACACAGAGTGCTGTACAATACAAGACTACAGTATAGGAAATAGGCATCTCATGCAAACATATGACCACGTGCGGGAGCAGAGGTTCTGTGTAGAGAACTCTTCCCCATTTTTTGTACCTGAGGGATACCATGCAGTCCCATCAGTAACAGTGGCTCATTGTGGCTTATAAAGTCAGAAGGGGCCTGTGGAAGAAGCTTCAAAAGAAAAATTGGGACCTGAACTGGAATTGAAGAGAAAACAGGTATTTTTTTTTAAGATTTTATTTATTTATTTGAGAGAGAGACAGAGAGAGTGAGAGAACATGAGAGGGAAGAAGGTCAGAGGGAGAAGCAGACTCCCCATGGAGCTGGGAGGCCAATGTGGGACTCGATCCCGGGACTCCAGGATCATGACCTTGAGCCCAAGGTCTCAAGGCAGTCACCGAACCAGCGGAGCCACCCAGGCATCCAGGTGTTTTCCTGATATCCATGTTGGAACTGCCCTTCATTTGATTCATTTTAAAGGCTATTTGGTTTAAGGCTTAACTCTTTTTATATGGTTCTGGTTTTACTCAAAAAATGATTACTATTATTATTAATCTATCCTGAGAACGATACCATTGGGAAATAGATTGTTTCACAAATGCTTAGATTTTGTACAATAGCTAAAAGTAAAAAGTGAGAAAGAGTAAGGCAATAACCGTTCTTGCCAATGACAAGGGAAAACATTGTGTTAAAATATACATGTATTAGGAAGCAACAGTTTTCACATACTTTTATATTTTTTTCTCCTAAGAGTCCAAGATCATTCTTAAATTACTCCTCATGGCAGAAATTTAGAACTATTTATATAGTTTCACTCTTAGTCTGCTTTGTAAAATGTAGTACTCACTGGATCTTTGTCCTAATGACATTGTGGCATTGGGGTGAAGAGAAGACTGTATGGAGAAGTATTTTTGGTAAGTTTTTGGACAGAATTCAAAAAGCGTTAAACTCAATTCTGAACCTTAGTGGCTGGTTACAGGAAAGCTCCACTGAATTCACTGTACTTTTTGGTTTCTTACCTCTTTGCATTTAGTAATGAGAACCATTCATTATGGAGATCTGGGCCTTGCTTTATTTTTCAACTTTAAGCGTTGCTTAGTGAGACATGGATGGAGTACTTAAAAGTACTGAGTTAGCCGCTAACTGATGAGGTAAGGTTAGAGGCAAAGGTAGAGCACTTTGGGATTTGAGTCCTAAATGGAATGAGTGGTGTTTTCCCTTTGTTTTTATCTATAGGAGGCAATTATGAAGCCCCTTGATCATAAGAATCTGGATCTGGATGTGCCATACTTCGCAGATGTTGTAAGGTTAGTGTGACCATCTTTCCTTAGGAGATAGTAAGGAAGAAGAATTGCTGTCAACAATTGCTGTGTGATTTCTGAAGTTTTGTTTTTATCTTTTAAATCTAGAATATCTATACTCTATAAATATCAAAAATGAAATTTTGTTTATTTGCCTTTGATCTTCTCTCCTTTTTTTTCCTACAGCACGACAGAAAATGTAGCTGTATATATCTGGGAAAACCTCCAGAAATTTCTTCCTCTGGGAGTTCTTTATAAAGTAAAAGTGTATGAAACTGACAATAATATCGTTGTCTATAAAGGAGAATAGCTTTTAGGGGTTAATACTGTAGAAAGACATTTCTTTCCATATTTGAAAAAGGTCTTTATACCCTTGGACTATTAAGAAGTCATCACATACTTGTTATGCCTGCACATTGTGTTTGGAGTGCCTGATTGAAATCGTTGTGCGTAAGACCTGTTGTGAATTCAAATCTATCTTAAAACCAAACTTGTAAACCATCCTGAGTATCATTTAGAGAGTCTTTTATTTAGAGCTTAAAAATCACTTCATTTTCAGTAAAATGTTGTGGTGTGAAATTTAAAAGTAAAATAAATCAATTTTTGTTTTTCCATTATCTCATTTTTAGTATTCATTTTTTTCTTGGTGTAATATGAATGGCAAAAATGTTTATAAGACTTATAGGAGGTGAAACTTAAAAAAAAAAAATAGAGGTAACAGAGGTAATAGAGTCCAGAAACCAACAACATATACTTCTTCCTTGTTTACTTCTTGGGTATGTAGGGACACAAGTTTATTCAGTGCAAATGAGACACACAAATCACCTTGGTGATGCATTGTAGGTGGGTGTACAAGGTTTGATGAAAATACTGCTTTAGTGCACATTGTTCAGTGCTGTTTGGCATGTCTTGTTGAACTGTGAATTGCTAGTGAGGAACAGCATGTTCATTGAACATTTGTTGGAGTATCATTAAAATATTATGTATATTTGTCCATGTTTCCAGACCTCATGGCCACCTGAACAGTTTTAATTCAGAAAACTGAAGAATAATCACATTTATTAAGTCCTATTAAATTAACCTGAAAAAGGATATATTATACTGTAATATGTCTCATTATATACAGCTTTTCCTAATCGATCCCATTTTGTTCTGATCATTAAACTTATACCTGCTTAAGTTCAATTATATTCTTGGCGTCTGGTATCTTCATGACTAAATCTGCAAGAATGTATTTACTTGTTTTGCACAAAGAACTGTTCTCATGTTCTCATTTGTATCCTAAACTTCTTAAGTGTAGGGTTTTATTTTCTCTCCACATAGCAGTTAGGACACAATGGATTCTCAGAATGTTGCTGCCTGAAAATAGTAAAAAGACCGCAATGATTACAATACTAGAAAAATTTTCAAAGGAGTACACTTTTATTCTGGAGAGTTAGTAACCACAGGGATTTTATGATAAATTTTGATAATCAGTGCCCACTTAATTAAATTTGAATGTATTTTAGTTAATCAGACACAATTTTGTTTATGTGTGCAAGTATATTCTGTATCGATTACTTGAAAGACAGGATTTTTAATTCCCACAGATACCATGCAAGGTGGGTATTATTTCCATTTTGCAGATGAGATTAAAATTCAGTGAGTTTAAGCTGCTTATCTAAGATCACTCAGCAAATAAATAGCAAACTGAGTGTTTGACACTCAGGTTCTGTCTGACTCCTAAACACAGACTCTAAAAAAAGGGTAATGAGATAATGTATGTATATGTGAATAGATCTAATCTTGTAGATCTGATATCACATTAGAAAAATGTTATTTTTCGGGCGCCTGGGTGGCTCAGTGGGTTAAAGCCTCGCTTTCAGCTCAGGTCATGATCTCAGTGTCCTGGGATCGAGGCCCACATCAGGCTCTCTGCTCAGCAGGGAGCCTGCTGCCTCCTCTCCCTGTCTCTCTGCCTGCCTCTCTGCCTACTTGTAATCTCTCTTTCTGTGTCAAATAAATAAATAAAATCTTTAAAAAAAAAAAGAAAAATGTTACTTTTCACAGTAGCATGGGTACTTCATGTATTTGCTCTCCATGAGTTGCTTTAAGAGAACTTTTTTTTTTTAATTGGTCTCCTTAGGAAAGTGAGAAGTCTGTCTCTATAAAACTGAATGGATGAGTAAAGGATGGCAAAACCAAAGATAGTATGTAGGTAATTTTCTCATGTCTTCCTAGACCACTGTCAGAGACCCTACTGAGCTGTATTATAATTGTTGCTTTACCTTTTTGTGTTCTTACTACCCTGAATTCCTTGTGGGCAAAGTCTTTATTCTAAGCAGAGTATCTGGTAAATAGCACTTACTAATTTTTTTGTTGATTAAATATATGAATGGCATATTGGTGGAAACTTGAAATTTTGTAGTGCCCTATACATAATGGTCACTTGGTAAATGTTTCTAGAATCGAATAATGTGAGAGTTTCAAGGCTTGAATTTTGGTCCTCGTGCTGTTATTATTCAGGTGTCCCTCTCCTCTTAGAGCCTCAGGTTCTTTTTTGGTTTTTTTTTTTCTTTTTTAGATTTTTATTTATTTATTTGACAGAGAGAGAGATCACAAGCAGGCAGATAGGCAGACAGAGAGAGAGGAGGAAGCAGGCCTCCTGCTGAACAGAGAGCCCGATGTGGGGCTCGATCCCAGGACCCTGATACCTCGACCTGAGTGGAAGGCAGAGGCTTAACCCACTGAGCCACCCAGGCGTCCCGAGCCTCAGTTTTTTTACCCATTAAATGAATGCTTCCTGAAGTTGCTTCTGCCTATTTTCAGATTTTATGTTTCTATGATTTTATTTTATTATTTTTTAAAAGAGTTTATTTATTTATTTGACAGAGAGAACACATGCATGAGCAGGGGATGCAGCAGGCAGAGGAGAAGCAGGATCCATGCTGAGCAGGAGCCCAATGTGGGGCTCAATTAGGGAATCTTGACCTGAGCTGAAGACATACACTTAACCAACTGAGCCACACAGGTGCCCCATGTCTGATTTTAAATACCAAGTGAGTACATATTAAATTAGACAAGGGAGAAGATTATCATGGGGTGGTAGGGTTTGGAAAAGCTTAGTAGAGGAGGTTGGTCCTGAATGGTCCTTGAAGTGACCTGGTAGGGAGGGTGGCCTTTGGAATTCAGGAGAAAGGAGGGAATATGTACTGAACAGGTACACTTCCATTAGTGAGGATGGCGGGAATGGACCTAGTATATTTGGGATAGAGCGAATAGAGTAATCATAATAGAAGGGTGATGAGATGTGAATGTGGAATGGGGAGCTAGCTTGGAAATACAGAATGGGGACAGCCTGGGGGCCTGGAATATCAGTTTGGTTTTTATCCTTTGAGAAATAGGGAGCTGTTGAAGTTTTTCTGTTTGATTTTTAAGGAGGATCACCAGCCAGACACAGCGAAGGAAGGAAACCGGTTGCAAAGCCATTGTGGGGATCCAGATGTGAGGTGATGGTGGCCAGGAGCTGGAGGAGCAGGGCAGTGGAGCAGCAGGGAAGGAGGGCAGAGCTAACACGGCATGGTGCATGCTGTGGCCTCAGGCATTTTGCTCAGTGCTTTTCATGTTACCCCATGTTATCCCTACGACCACCCTGCAAGGGGATTCGGCTGGTTATCTACCGCTACATAACAAATTACCCCAAAATAGTGGATCATAACTGCACGGTTGTCATTATTGTCACAGCTTGAATGTGCGAGAAGTCTGGATGTGTCCTTGCTGGGACCTCGGGCCCAGGGTCACTGATGGGTTGCAGTCATCTCAAGGCTGGGTTAGGAAGGGTCAGCTTCCAGCTCACTCACGGGGTTGTTGGTCTGAGTCCTGTTTGTCTCTCCCTTTCTTGCCATGGGGTTCCCTGCG
The DNA here is from genome assembly GCA_002007465.1 of Ailurus styani. Lineage (NCBI taxonomy): Eukaryota > Metazoa > Chordata > Mammalia > Carnivora > Ailuridae > Ailurus > Ailurus styani. Next base: position 2,004,591 of record LNAC01000069.1, read on the forward strand.
TAGAGCAGCTTACAACAGGGCATGTTGCTTCCTCAGTATGAGCAGGTAAGAGGACAGGGAGAGGGGAGTGCCAGCAAGCGAGCTGTGCCCCAGCACGGTGGAGGTCACAGTCTTGTGACTTAATCACATTTCTAGATTTTGCTCTTAGAAACAAGTCACTAAAACCACCCACACTCGAGGGAGGGGATTGCACATATATTCTAGTTGCAAAGTGTGACAAGGAGAACAGCAGGAGAGAAGACTGGGGTGGTCAGTGCGGGTAGGGGAGGCCTGTCATGCCCTTTCTGATGCCCAGAATAAGACACATTTCCTTTTGCAGGAGTGGAATATTTAAGCAGCAGTGGTTGTTTCCAGTGGGCATGGTGGGTTTTGTGGGTAGATTTACAGATCTTTAAAGCATGATTCTTGAAATCAAGACCAACTCTAAGGTAAGAAGTTGAGAAAAATTATATTGACTGTATAGCTATGAACAGAATGACCAGAACTCAGCTGTCATTATATAGCCTGAATAGATGTAGTCATTACCAGTGGGTTATAAAAATGGCCAGAATATGATCAGTTGTGTATATGCAGCCACTCATAGCCTAGATCTATGGTAAGTGCCCCCCCCTTTTTTTTAAACTCCAAACTTTTACATTCCTCATGGAAATAGAATTATTTTAAAGATGGGAAACAGATTGTGCTCATTTCACTTTTGTTTTGTCTGGGATATTTCTAGCCTCCCTTGCACATAGAAAAATCATTGTTAGTTTCACACAGTTTAACTTTATAGCAAGATTCTGTTGCAAGACACTTTTGGAAACTGTCCCAGATAAACGCTCTCTCCACATAGCTGCAGAGAACTGCTATTACCACAGAAGAAAAGTCGGGGAGGGTGGTTTGTGCACTGGAAGGATTTTCAAAGCAGCAGTTAGGCTTTCAAGTAGCTCATCAGTTGGTTTGCTTCCTTCAAAATCCATCCACCCAATCCCACTGGTATTTTGTCACCGTTGGAACAGGAGTATTAATCATTAAAAAAAAGAATTAAAGCGCTGGCCCTTCCATCCTCCCTCCCTCCCTTCTTTCCTTCTTCCTTGCTGGTTAAAGAAAGGACATCCCAAGCTTATATTCTTCAAGATGCCCAAGAAACAAGTCCTCAGTATGGTCAGCCCAAGTTCACCTTCAGGCAGCCAGTTTATTAGTGAAAATCCCTAATTTAGTAAAAGTATGAACTCAGTTTAAAGACCTTTTTCACTTTTCACAAATACCTTGATAAAGGCGAGCACTGGGGCTTATGACAACCTGAAGAAATAGAAGGGCTAGTGTTGTCTTTTAGCTTTTAAAGGTTTAATTTGCTTGCAGAGAGAACCATAGATGGGTAGCGAGGTGTTGCATGGGCATCTCAAAATTAACATTTCCAGAAGTGAATTTCTGAGTCCTTCAGACTTTATTCTTCCACCAGTTTTCCCTGAAAGTGCCTCCGCCATCCATTCATTTCTTTTCAAGCCAAAAATCTGGGACTTGTCCTGGATTCTTTACCACTTATAATCTATCAGAAAGTTCTACCAGTTCTACCTCTAAAATATGCAGTGATTTTTATCTCTCTCTCCATTTCCAGGGCAACTACCCCAGGCCAAACTGCCACCATTTCTTGCCTGGATTATTGACATGGCCTCTTAGCTGGTCTCCTGCTTGCACTTTGGTTCTCTTCCATACTTCTTTAGTTCTCTCTTCTCTCCTGTTACCCCTTGAAAGCTTCCTCTTGATTTTAAAATGGAACCCAAACTTTATGATCCATATGACGCAGCCACTGCTTCACCCCAGCGTCCAGCTGAGGAACTGCTCACACTGGCCTTTCTCAAGTCCTAAAGCTCACCAGTTTCATTCCTGCCTTGAGATCTTTGCATTTACTGCCTTTTTGCCTGGAATGCTGCCCCTTACCCCCACCTCCCACCTTTTCATAAAACCATTCATTCTTCAGATGCTAGCCTAAAGGTCCCCCTCTTGCAGCCCTCCATGCTCACCTGTGTAGGTAGAAATCCTGTTATTTTCCATTATAATACCTATACATTCTACTTTCTCGAAGTCTCAAAACTTTTTTTTTTTAAGATTTTATTTATTTATTTGACACAGAGAGAGAGAGATCACAAGTAGGCAGAGAGGCAGGCAGAGAGAGAGAGGAGGAAGCAGGCTCCCTGCTGAGCAGAAAGCCCGATGCGGGCCTCCATCCCAGGACCCTGAGATCATGACCTGAGCCGAAGGCAGAGGCTTTAACCCACTGAGCCACCCAGGCACCCATCAAAGTCTCAAAACTTTTATCTACATTTCCTTTGGTCTCATTTATTTGCTTTCTAGTTGACTGTCTTTCCCATTCACAGGGATGTCAGCATCATGTGGGCCAGAGCCCCGTTTTCTTTTTACTCTTCTTTCACCAGGACCTACCCTAGGGCCCACCACCCAGCAGGTGCTGGCTGAATAATTAGTTATTGAAAGAGTGAAAGTGCCCGCAATCTCTAAAGAACTGGTTGACCCTGGTTTGGTAAAAATTTTGAGATTTAATACCAAACTTTTCAAGTATACTTCACATAGGTGTTACTCTTTATGTGTTTCCACTTAGACAACAACCACCACAAAATAAAATCCCGTAAGTATTTCTCCAAATCTGGTTACATGGCTAATTTTATCTTCCTGGAAATTTTCCGTTCCTATTTGTGAATAAAATTTTTTTAGCCCTCAACTACTACTTTATCTAAAGACAAGTTAGAATCAAGGATTCTGAATCAAGGATCTTTTGGGAAATTGCTGTCCTCATTGCCACACCATCATTTGGTAGCCACCCTTACACAGGTGCTCACCGACAAGGTACTCCCTTAATAGCAGGATAAACAGTCGAGATTGGTGGGTAGTTAATTGTCTGAGCTTGTGGAGAGGAGGTTTGCCCCAGGCAGAGAGAGCCTCGGCTGGTGTTGCAAAGAATGCCTTTTATCATTCCATCTGTTCGGTCCTTAAGAGCAGGGTTTTTTGTAGAGCATGAACTGAATAGATCTATGGTGACACTGAGGCAATTACATGTTTTCAGCAAATGGGCCCAGTTTTGTTGCCATCATAACTTTCAGTAATTCCCGAAGTATTAGGGGGGAAAGTTGAGGCTCCATTAGAAAAGGGGGAAAAAATGCAGCCTAACCAGATTGTGCGGTATGTTTTCCACTCTCATTTGCGATTGTGTAGTTAACTGAGCAAGGCTGTTGGCATTGGTTGGCTTATCATGAATTAACATTACACTCACCACTGTGTGTCCAGCATCTCAATCACTGGGGTTCCTTGAGGTGAAATCAGTCAGCTCCAATTCACTGTAAGAAATCTGGGGTCGAAGGAGATGAAGGATCTTGTTCAAAGTCATTCATTATGTGGAAGAGCTGGGATTTGAAACTGTTTGGCTTTAAAAGAAAGGGAGGGAGGAAGGAAGGGAAGGAAAACAGACTCAGTTAAAATAACTATTGAAAAATTTCCCCAAGCTCTTTAATTGTGCTGTCTACATATTTTGTTCGTTTAGCCAAAGGCTCTTTGAGTTTGTTGGACTCAAGCATCTGAGTCTAAAGTTATTTTTACATACAGGTTATATGCATATGCATAGATAAATGTGTAGTTTTTTGCATATGTTATATTATTTCCCACTTCTATCAGGTACATATATTTAACTTCATTCTATCTATATGCATGGACATAACTTACATAAAATCAGGGTGGGGTGGTCCATACGTCCCAGTTTCAGTGCTGAACCACAGTCAAAGAAATACAGTCCAGTGATCAGAAGTAAAATAATTCTTATTTTCACTTGTGTGTCTTGAAGGACATTAAGAGACAACCGGTTTGTAACTGAGAGCAGCTCTTGGGAAATTTCTTCGCCTCTGCACTCACTCCACAGAGGCTCCTCTCCTTCTCAGCCCCCACAATACTCATCCCAAACTTTGCTTCCCCTTTTTCTCCACCCTCCCTCCTAACTCTATTATGTGAAATAAGTCAGCCCCTCACCCACAGTTTAGTTTCTCTGTAAGAGAGGAGCTGACCCAGCATGCAAGGAGACATTTTACTTAGAAGCTTGAAGGATGGTGAAGGCGGAGGGGGAGAAAGACTGTGGAAAGTCAGACATTAACTGTATCTTATAAGAGTTACAAGTTAGGGGCGCCTGGGTGGCTCAGTGGGTTAAAGCCTCTGCTTTCGGCTCAGGTCATGATCTCAGGGTNGAAGTCAGACATTAACTGTATCTTATAAGAGTTACAAGTTAGGTCGCCTGGGTGGCTCAGTGGGTTAAAGCCTCTGCCTTTGGCTCAGGTCATGATCCCAGGGTCCTGGGATCGAGGCCCGCATCGGGCTCTCTGCTCGGCAGGGAGCCTGCTTCCTCCTCTCTCCTCTCTCTCTGCCTGCCTCTCTGCCTACTTGTAATCTCTCTCTGTGTGTCAAATAAATAAATAAAATCTTTAAAAAAAAAAAGAGTTACAAGTTAGTACTTTCAGTCCTTGTTATAGGTACCATTTTATCTGAACATATTTATATGGGTACAATACTTGGCTTTTCTTGTACACCAATATATCTTTTGTGATGCCTTTTAGGCATTAAATAGTTATATAGTACTCTGTGCCAGTTACTGTTCCAAGTGCTTTATATATATTTACTGATTTAATCTCCACAATGGCCTCTGGGTAGCTACTATATTTCTCCCTTACAAGTTAGTACTTTCAGTCCTTGTTATAGGTACCATTTTATCTGAACATATTTATATGGGTACAATACTTGGCTTTTCTTGTACACCAATATATCTTTTGTGATGCCTTTTAGGCATTAAATAGTTATATAGTACTCTGTGCCAGTTACTGTTCCAAGTGCTTTATATATATTTACTGATTTAATCTCCACAACGGCCTCTGGGTAGCTACTATATTTCTCCCTATTTTACAGATGAAGAAATCAAGTCACACAGACAGTAAGGACCTTGTACAAGGTCCCACAACTAATAAAGGGTAAAGTCAAATGAGATTGAACTCAGGCAGTCTGGCCTCAAGAGTTTATGTTTTAAGACAATTGTCAAACTACCTCTCATGTGAACTAATAAAGTTTTTTACTTAATTATTAATATTTTTCAACATTTATTTTCAAAAGTAATGTGGAGGTTGATAGATAATAAGATAATGTCTGCATGTTTGGCCTGTTCTGAATATTTGGCTGCTCTGAATGGTCAGTGGGCTAGTGACCATTGACCAGGCTTGGTAAACTTTCTGGTGTGTAGATCTTTGAGGTAATGGGATTTGGAAGACAGCAGTTTTCTTTCCCACTCCTTTAGCACTCCCTTCCCATAAAGGGGTGGGCAGTTGCTGTTTCTAACACAGGGTAAGCATGCATCATAGTCACAAAACATGAAGCTGCAAACAAGAAAACAGAGAAGTGGAAGAACGAGGTTGAGCAAGTGAGCGTGGGAGTGGAAACAGTCCATCTTTTGTTCACCTCTTCTGTGCAGGAGGTGCAGCCTGGGGGCTTCCTCGAAGTTTCTGAATGCCTTTGTTTTCCTCATGGGAGGGTCACCTTCCCATCAGTGAGGATCAAGATTAGCTTATTCGTAGACTGAATGAGTGCACTTGTTTATCCCTTCACTCTTGCTCCATTGAGGGCTCACTGGACTCGCTCGAGAGACCAGGAGAGACCACCGACGGCAAATAACCTGGAAGCCTCCTGAGCCCAGGAAAGATAACCCTTGTCGAATACGACACTCTGTCTGAACCCGGCTTTTGCTTCCGAATCCTCCGCAGTGCTCCCGGCGGCCTCCGTCCATCAGATAGGGCACAGAGCAATGCCCACTTCCCATCTCTGACTAGCCCCGAGAACTAGGTGTGGATGTGACAGGGAAGTCAAAATGGAGACCCACCTGCAAGAGCACTCAGATGCCACCTAGGCCAACCCTGTATGGAACAGATGAGAAATTGAGGCAGAAGTTCACCTCCTTCCTTCGTAGCAGAACTGGAATTTAACAGGCTCCCTGCTTCTGAATGGTTGGGAAAAGTTCCTAAGCAAATGGACGGCGGCCCTCAACAAGCAGTAGCCTACCCTGGAGGGGAGACAGAGTCTGATTTCCAGAGTCACCACGTGATAGCCTTCAACATGTCCAGGGTTCAACAAAAATCAAAGACCTACAAATAGGAAATGTATGGCCTATTCACAGGAAAGAAGAAGAAATTGACAGAAACTGTCCCAGAGGAAGGCTAGTTACTGGATATTAGCATCCTGAAATTTAGCATAATTATTAAAAGAACTTCGTTGCTTATTACCAGGGTATTACTGGAAATCCCATGCTTTCTATTGGTTTTTATATTATATTATGAATGCTATGAATATTTTCCCCATTTTTTAATGGAAATTACCATGAAGGGAAAAATGATCAGTTTGTACTTGAGGATAAGTAAAATTGGGAAAACTTTACCCTTAGACCTGGCTTTGAAAGCATCCACACTCTCACCATTCTATTAATTTTTTAATGTTCATATACATGAATAAAATTAGACAGCAAGTTGTACTTCAGAGTAATCACTCGTTAAAGACTTAACATTTTAATTTAACACATTCATTATTCTTGTTTGAAGTGTAGCTTATTTGGTACAACATAGGAAATAATGTCTTTATACCATAATATTTCCCTATGGTTGTTTGCTCAGACATGGTACATTCCTAGCCCTTCACATACTACTGGTGTGGCCAATAAGATCAGGGCTATTCCTTTTTCCTTGTTAGGTGACATGAGACACAGAAGCTCTGTGTAACCTGAGTGGGTTTGGTCAGAAATCTGAGGTCATCTTGAAAGTGAAGAAAGGTTTTTCCCACAGAGACTCAGGTATGGAGGAATCATTTGGCAGTGAACAAAAGTTTACATTGGCTGTGGAATTGACTGTCAGCATGTGAAACAGAGCCAGAATTCCGGGTTACACCCAGACTAGGTCTAAGTAGTCAACAAAAAGCCTAGTTTGTGTCTTGAGAGATACAGTTGAACATCTGTGTGCCCCGAGTCCACCAGTGAGTAGACTAACTACCCTCCACCAAGTGACCCCCAGGTCTCTGTTTTGGTCCAAAGTAGTGGTAGTAGAGTTGCACATTTAAGAATGTGAAGTCTTCATTCACATGCCTGTCAGAGTACTGGCTTAGAACTGAATGTAGGAGGATGCGGTGGAGGCAGGAGCAATTGTTTTCCTAGCTTCCTTCTTAGGAGAGGAGTTTGCTGGTGAGATACACTAGCAGGATCTGAATGGCACTTGTGATGGGGCAGAGGAAGGTTCTGTTGGCCAAGCTGGTTGTCCTTGGGATCGGGTGTGGGGTTGTCCTGGCGGTGAAGAAGTGTCTTGTCATTGGGATCGAGTGTGGGGTTTTTGTGGTTGTGAAAATGGGTTCCCTTGTTGCAGCTGGGTGTGGAGTTCTTGTTGTGTAGATGTGTCCTGTTGTTGAGGTAGGGTGTGGGTTTGTTGTGGTTGTAGAGATCCGGGAAGTGGTTGTGTCTGCAAAACAAAACAAAGCAGTGGCATCAGAACCTGTTTGGGGGGGGCACTGGAGAAAGGAGGCCAGTCTGATGGAACACTAGAGCCAGAGTTCATGAGCAAACTTCAGTCAACCCTTCTTAGCAGCCAAGTATATGTAGAGGAGTAGGAAAACTAAAGAGTACAGAATGTCAAGGAAGAAAAAATAAGAAACATTCTCTACCCTTAAGGTTGCACAATCCTACAGGGGAAGGAGTTTTTTTTTGTTGTTTTTTTTTAAATGATAACACCCCCCCCCCTTATTTTTTTAATTTGACAGAAAGAGAGAGATTGCAGAGAGGCAGGCAGAGAGAGAGGAGGAAGCAGACTTCCCGCTGAGCAGGGAGCCCAATGCGGGCCTCGATCCCAGGACCCTGAGATCATGACCTGAGCTGAAGGCAGAGGTTTAATCCATTGAGCCACCCAGGTGCCCCTACAGGGGAAGGAGTTTATACAACTACTGAATTTGTTGTTGGGTGGGTACTCTGTCCTCAAATGTCTTCATGTTCTTAATGAATGCTATTTTAGATCAATCAGTGCAAATATGATCCAGAATGGCACAATTATATTTTTTTCCTGCTAATTTTGAAGGTTGCATGTAACACTTATAAGAACTAGATATTGGGGGACCTGGGTGGCTCAGTTGGTTAAGAGTCTACCTTTAACTCAGGTCATGATCCCAGGGTCCGTATTGGGCTCCATGCTCAGCAGGGAGCCTGCTTCTCCCTCTCCTTCTGCCTGCCACTCCCTCTGCTTGTAGTCTGTCTCTGTCAAATGAATACATAAAATCTTAAAAAAAAAAAAAAGTGCTAGTATCATCTAGACCTGAGAATGGCTACCCCTGCTCTAAAGCAAGTGCATGGAGGCCCTGTTCAAACCCTGGAATCTCTCTCTGTGCTTTCAGAGGCACTTCTCATTCTCCTGTGCAGGGATCTGACCACACTTTGGTTCTCTGAGGTTGCCTTGCAGAGAAGCAGAGAGAACCAGGCCCTGCGGGTAGTCTGATCTTGGAAAAATCTGGAGCCTTGTAATGATGCCTCCAAGGGTCTGTGGATCAAAGAGGCCTATATGGAAGAAGAAGAAGAAGGGAGAAATCCCGTGATTTGCTCAGGCTCAGGCACTTTCCCCTGGTGGGAGGGTGCAGTCCAGTTACAAGGCACTGTTTTATCTCATTTAGTGTTTCCCCAGGGCATATGTTTCTCCAGTATCCCACGGAGCCACAGGGTCTGGACGAAACCAACTAACTAACTAACTTCCTTCCTTTCTTCCCTCCTTCTTTCCCTCCTTCTTTCTTTCCTTCCTTCTTTCCTCCCTTCCCTTCCCCTTCCCCTTCCCCTTCCCTTCCCCCGTCCCGAGGTCCATCCATCAGTCCTTCCTCTCTCTCTCTTTCCCTCCCTCCCTCCCCCCTTCTTCCCT